>BSBK01007006.1:0-432500 GCA_027943335.1 Chamaecyparis obtusa
CATTAAGGGTTGTAAGGGGTCCTAGAATACATTAATTTGTGTTGAGGGGTCATAAGGGGTCCCAAGGGTTCCTAAGATACATTAATATATCCTAGGACCCCTTAAAACCCCTTATGACCCCTTACGACCCCTTATTTCCTCCTTACAGTACATTAATGTACCCTAGGAGTGATATGATACATTAATGCATGTTAAGGGGGTCCTAAAGGGCCATAAGAACTCCTAAGAGGTCCTATGATACATTAATGTATCCTACGACTCCTTAAGGCCCCTTATAATCTCTTAATGTCCCCTTACCATACATTAATGTATCATAGGAGTCCTATGATACATTAATACATATGTTGTGTGGTTGTAAGGGGTCATAAGTGGTCTTAAAGGGTCATAGGATACATTAATGCATTTTAGGACCCCTTAGGGCCCCTCAACATACATTAATGTATCCTAGAACTCCTAAGATACATTAAAGTATCCTAGTAGCCCTTAAGACCTGGTGTAGGACACCTAGGTAAGGCTACTTGATACCTAGTGACCCTAATGTGAATTTTTGGCTTGTAGTGGCCTTAGCCAAGCCACTAGTGTAGTGAGAAGACTGGTTAGTCTCTCAAGTGTTTTGGTTAGTGGTTAGTCTTGTCTAGGTTTCCCTAAGTCCTAGGTGTGTCTTCTTGGGTCTGTAATCACCCAAAAATGGTCATCTAGACTATTAGCCCCTTTCTAGCATTATTTGCTAAATTCATCAATTGCTTATTCTTGATCAAATCATAATTCTATCATTTATTCGATTATATTCTATGGATTAACCATTTTATCCCAAGTCTTTATTTAATTAAAAGGAATTCCCTCCCCTTTTATTAAATAAAAAGCCCCCACTTACCTTTTATCCTAAGTTGCATAAATAAAGCATTATTCCTATTTAATAAATAAGAAGAAAAGGCTTTTTGTCTCACATAGGGCACAAAAGTCAACACTTCTTTATCATTGGAGGAGACTTGTGCACAAGGATTGCTCCCACTTTCGAACTCCACCCTTGATCAAATCTTTTTCCTCTTAATCACCATGGTCCATTTATCTTTAAAAGGAGAGCTCTCTTCTCATTCTAGAATCCCCACTCTTGATACTAATATTATACTACAGGTTTTCTTGGTGCCATTGGAGCTTTGTAAGAACTTGTTGCATTTTAGTCTTCATACTTGCATTGTAGCCTAGTTTTCATAGCATTCTTAGCTTAGTTTCCTTTTATGTTTTAGCTCAATTCACATAGTTTAACTAGTAATGGCTTGTAACACTCTCATTTCCATAGTTTAGTTGCATTCTTGCATTCTCATTCTAGCATAGCTTGCATTGCATTTTCATTGTGATTCTTGAAGATATTGGCATTCTTGCCCTTGTCTTTTTGAATCTCCCATTGCATGGTTTACTAGTAAGGTTACATGCTTAATAGCTCTAGCTGAGAGCCCTCTAAACACCCTTTCACTCCATGCCTAAGGAGTTCTAGGTCATTTTTCAAGGTTTCCAATCCATGGATGCTCTTGGAATCAAAGGCTTAGAGAAGTGCACATTTTGAGTGTACATTTTTGGCGCCCAACGTAGGGTAGAACAACTTTGTTTTGCCCTTTCTTGCATTTCCGCTACATTTTCATCATTGTTATATTGTTGTTTCAGCTATTTTGTTATATTTTCTGACAGAGTATCGTACGACAGTTCCTTACATATCCATGCGATACTTTTCCAGTTAAAAGTATCGTACAACCATATAGAACTCTATCGCCCAACTATACAACATTCTGTCACCTGGGGGTAGTGTGAAGTATTGCTTAGAACAGAAGTATCACACTCCTATACTGCAAAGTATCATGCGAGTCTTTGCCAACAGAAACTGTCGCCCAAGCCTGAAAGTGACTATTTTCAGTTCTTTTCTTTGCAAGATTTGGGTTTTTCTGGTTTCTAGTTTTGATTTACTGTGTTAGGACAGAGACTTATTTTCATATTATATCTAGTTTTTCTATACTAATCCTTGTGGGCCTCACAAGTTGTGCTTGTAGGTGTGCCCTAATTGCTTGCATGATTTGCTAAAAGAACACATTTCAAAGCTTCAAATGCACAAGGGTTACTAATCTTTCTTGAATGGCTACCCAAAGCATAAAAACCAAAAGTGCTTGTTCTTTCCTTTCATTTTCAAGTGTAGCATTATACTAATTCATTTTCTTAGGCACTTAATATCTTGTCATTTGAGTCTTTTGGTGGTAGGAGAGTATGCTCTTCATCCTTGTGGTGAACCATAAATCTTGACCCACCTCTAGATTTCGAAAGCAAGAGGGTTAATTGAACATTGCTTGTGTGGTTTAGGAAAGGCTTTTGAGATAGGAGAGTATGTTCTTCGCCCTTGTGGTGAACCAAAAATCTCAACTTTCAAAGGTTGATCCGCTTCTTGTTTAGTCTAGAATCCTTTAGAGGGCCTACTCTTGAGCAATCAAGAGGAACGACCCAAGTGGGGACAAGCTAATACCTGTACACACTAAAATGGTGCACTTCTATGAACCATTACATGCAAGATTGCTCAAGAATGAGGCCTCACAAAGTGGCTCATAGCTCTCTATGCATGGAGTTGCAAGGGACTATGATGTATTTGCTCTCAGCTAGAGCTACAAGCTTGTGACCTTGCTAGTCAACCACACAATGAGAGATTCAAATGAGGACAAGAGCAAGAGTGCCAATATCCTCAAGAATCACTATGAAAAATGCAATGCAAGCTATTCTATGGAAATGAAAATGCAATGCAACTAAGCTATGAAATGGAAAGAACAAGTGTTACAAATACCTTCTATTAAGCTATGTGAAGTTGTGCTATTGCATGAAAGGAAATCTAAGCTATGAAAGCCATGAAAAATGAAACTACTTATGCAAGAAATGTAAACTAAACTATGAAGCAAATGAAGAAATCTAAAGTAAGATGCAACAATGATCTCTAAAAAGCTTCAAAGTCTTCAAGGATTCCTACAGCATAAGGTTAGCATAAAAACATGATCTGAAAATGGAGGAGAGAGCTTTCCTTTTATAAGAAATGCAAAGGAACAGACCATTGAGATTAAGAGGCAAAAGTCTTAATCGGCGGTGGAGGTTGAAAAAGGAGCAATCCATATGCACAAGTATCATCCAATGAGAGTGTAGTGTTGACTTTTGAGCCTCATGTGAGACAAAAAGTACTTTTTTCCTTTTTGTGAAATAAGAATAATATTTTATTTGTGCAACTTAGGATAAGAGGAAAAGTGGGGCTTTTTATTTAATCAAAAGGGGAGGAAATATTTCTTTTAATTAAATAAAGACTTAGGATAAATGGTTAGCCCAAGGATAAAAATCCAATATATGATCGAATTTAAGATTTAATCAAGAAATTGATAATGTTGAAAATATTGGATTATTGATAAAATTGATTCAGGGTCAATAAATCGAATAAATGGGGCTCAAAGTCTAGGCGACCCATTTTTGGGTGCATACATTTGCCCCTCTTTGACTAATGTGTGATCGATTTGGGAACACATGTAGTCAAAGAATGAAGTTGAAATGTGAGATTGATCTGGGATCACAAAACAACTCAGATGTGAGGTCGATTCGGGATCACATCCGAACAAAGCATAAACAACGGCCTTTGAACATGAGGTCGATTCAGGATCACATTCAAAGTAAGAGATAAGAATCTCAAATTTGAGCAAAAGCTCACAAAAGATGTCTGAATCAGGAAAATCAAGGAAATCAGGGATGAGAATCCCATAGGTACTGCCCCCTCGGAATCGAAATCGAAATCAAGTAGAGGAGAGACAACAAATTGATAAGGCTGATCAAATCATAATAAAATCATAATTGAATGTATAGGTCAATAGGGTAACCTTTAGGCGGTGAAACATGCCCCAGTGAGGAAGTAGAAGAATAGAAATAGAAGACTAGAAATAGAGTGAATGAAAGACTAGAAAATATGAGAGACATGGAAGGAAGAAATTCCACCAAAGATTAAAGAATTATGCCTCAAAAGGTCAGTCAACTGCGTAGAAGAATGAGAAAATTTGGAAACGTGACTCAGATTTCAATTTCAAGTCTGAAAATGGATAGAAAATGATGTGATATGAAAGACCAAAAATGAAAGATATGATCAAGAAGAATCAAAAAATGAGCACAGTTGACCAACTAGTCTGTAGATGATAAAAAGGAGAGCTCTCTCCATATGCAAGATGCAAAAACTAAACTAACATGAACCTAAGAATACAAGCTACTATGAAAGTGGTTGACTTGCAAGGTCACAACGCCTATAGACATCTAATAATCATCATCGAGCGTTAGGTAATGTCGTAAGATCATACAATGCACACTAGCATAACTATGTGGATATGAATATGATCTTTATCAGAAGAAAATGTGGAAATCTCACCTAGGCATCAAAGACCTAGAGGTCAAGATGACTAATGCAGTGAGATCACCTAAGTTTTGATATGGCGAGATTATGCTTGTATCAAGACACATGAAAGTCAGGATAACTAGAAGCATGCACTCGCAAAACAATCAAGGATAATACCTTGTCAATCCATAGTGTCAAGTAAGACCAGCATAAATGCTCATGACAGTTAGGATCAACAAAATATACCCACAAGCAGATAAAGAAATAAAACATGTTCTCATACCCTCAGTCTTTTAGCTATGCATCATCAAAAACTTCTCAAGGAGAGACCACTCATTAAAGAAATCCTCATAGACAGCACACAAAGAAAGATAAAGTCATCAAATCTCAACAAGTTGATTGTTTAAGTGCGTGTGTGTTGGTCATAGAGTCATACTCTGATCATTGCATCTGCAAATGAGAAATATCACATCAAACTTAAACTATTGGGTAAGACATCTAATAAGTGTTAAGAAACACTCGACGCAAGGGTAGTGTTGAAAAACACTGTTTGGGGTGGTGTTGAAAAACACCTGTTGTGAAATGCCCCAAGAGACAAACGCACCTAAAGGACCTATGCTAACAGTGATGCCCCCTAGACAAAGATAAAGACCAATTCCAGACCAAGTCAAATAGGGTCAAGACATGATGGAAAGGCTCAGTGTCGAGGACGCATGCTAACAAATAGGAGTGCAAAGGCCTCAAGTAGCGCCTGTTTCCAGGTTTTCACCACTTGGATTTAGTGCAATTTTTCTCTTTTTTCATTTTTTTCATTTTTTTCATTTTTTGTATTTTTTCAGGACTTTTTATGCTTTTTAGGATTTTTTCAGCATCATATATCAATTTTTTTGGTATTTTTTTAGGATCCATAAAGTATGTACAAAGAATGCCCCCAGACAGAAATGGGCATCAAGGATAGAACTTCTTGAGGTGCAAAATGTTGATGGGATCAGGGAGCTATTCTCCATCTGGATCTGATAGTAAATATGCACCTGTACCAAAAGTAGCTGTGATGACATATGGTCCAAGCCAGCTAGGTTCAAACTTACCTTTTTGTTCTCTGTTCTGTTGGTTCTTAGGGTTCTCTCGCAAAATAAGATCACCTATTTGAAACTCTCTAGGGTGAACCTTCTTGTTGAATGCCTTGGACATACGCTTTTGATACACTCTCATATGGTCAAAGGAAGCCTTACGCTTCTCATCTAAAAGTTCTAGTTCCTGTAACCTCATGGCGCGGTAATCCTCATCTGTTATCAATCCTTTGAGTGAGACTCTGAGTGATGGGATCTCTACTTCTAAAGGTAATACTGCTTCAGTGCCATAGGTAAGGGCAAAAGGTGTGGCTCCTGTAGGTGTGCGAATGCTTGTTCTGTAAGCCCATAGTGCTGGATTGATTTGCAAGTGCCAATCCCTACCATTCTTGTGCACTGTCCTATGAAGAATTTTAAGAATGGTTTTATTAGAGGCTTTTGCCTATCTGTTTCCCTGTGGAAAATAGATGGAGGACCAATGTTGCTTAATTTTAAACTTCTTGCATAAATGCTTTAGGTCCTTGTTCTTAAATTGACCTCTGTTATCAGTGATAATCTCAGAAGGCACTCCAAATCAGCAAATAATATGATTCAAGATGAACAAAGAGATAGTCTTCCCTGAAGCAACAGAAAAGTGGCACAGCTTCCACCCATTTTGTGAAGTAGTCAGTGGCAGTAATAATGAACTTATGTCCACCTGATGAGTTGGGATGAATCTACCCAACTAGATCAAAGGCCCAGCGCTGAAATGGCCAATGAGAAACAAAAGGAATCAGCTCCCTACCTGGAGCATGAATCAGGTTTCCATGTTTTTGACATTTTTCACAAGACTTAGCAAAGGCTACTGCATCTATTTGCATCATGGGCCAATAATACCCTGCCCTAAGCAACCTTCGGGCCATGGCAAGACCATTAGAATGTCCACCACAAATGCCCTCGTGGATGTCAACTAACGCTTGGTTGGATTCCTCCTTTTCCAAGCACCTAAGGAGTGTCCCATCTAAACCCCTCCTATATAAATCACCAGAGATAAGGGTGTGGTGAGAGGCATTATGGATGAGGTTTCGGCATTCAGAATGGTTGAATGTATCAGGGATGATGCCATCACGAAGATATGAATAGATAGCACAATATCGAGAAGACTCGTGTGTGACAATGGTACAAATGACATGGCTTTCAGATGAGTCAAAGATGGGATGGTGTAGCTCTTCCACCAAGAATTCAAATCTTGATTCATGCATCTCCAACTCAAGAAGTGAAGCTAATGTGGCCATGGCATCTGCAGCTTTGTTCTCTGTCCTAGGGATCTGTTGAAATGTCACAAATGTAAAGTAGCATTTTAGTGAGTCAACCATCTTTTTGTAGGGTATCAATTTATCATCTTTGGTTTGATACTCCTCATTGACTTGGTTGATGATTAATTGAGAATCCCCAAAGACATTTAACTCTGTTATGTTCCATTCTATAGCCATTCTCAATCCATTGGTTAAAGCTTCATATTCTGCAATATTATTCGTACATGGGAATAAAAGTTTGTAAGACTTTGGAATATTGTACCCATGCAGAGAGATAAATAATACTCCAGCACCTGATCCATTTTGCATGTGGGAACCATCAAAGAATATTTTCCAAGTGCGAGTGGTCATATACAGTATGTGTTCATCTGGGAATTCCACTTGAACAGGCATACTATCCTTAATTGGGAAATCAGCTAATTGATCGACAATAGCTTGCCCCTTTATGGCCTTTCTCTCAATGTACTCTATATCAAATTCAGTCAAAACCATCATCCACTTAGCAAGTCTACCCGTGAGAGTAGCCTTACTAAGCAAGTACTTAAGAGGATCAATTTTTGCAACCAAATGTATAGTATGAGCAAGCATATAGTGTCGCAACTTTTGAGAAGCAAACACCACTACAAGACAAGACTTCTCAATGTTATTATAATTGATCTCATAGGAGACTAGAGTATGGCTGATATAGTATATGGCCCTTTCTTTCCCATTATCATCTAATTGAGCCAACAATGCCCCCAAGGAAGACTCTGTTGCTGAAATGTATAAAATCAATGGTCTCCCAGGAATAGGCGGCATCAAAATTGGAGGATTAGCTAAATACTATTTTATTTGATCAAGGCTCTTTTGGCAATCCTCATTCCATACACAAGAAGCACCCTTATGCAGTGTCTTATTAAAGGGTTGTGCTCTATCTACCAGCTGTGAGATAAACCTCCTAATTGACTGGAGTCAGCCCTGAAGACTTCTCATCTGACTAATGTTTCTTGGAGGTGGCATATCTAAAATTGCTTGGACCTTTTCGGGATCAACCTCTATACCTTTTGCTGATATTATAAATCCTAAAAGTTTGCCTGAGGTGACACCAAATGCGCACTTCTTTGGATTCAATCTAAGTTGAAATTGTTCCATGCGATCAAGAATTACTTCCAAATCGGGAAGGTGTGCATCCCTTTTTCTTGATTTAGCCAAAGTATCATCCACATAATATTCCATGTTCTTATGCATCATATCATGAAAAATTATGGTCATAGCTCGTTGGTATGTTGCTCCTGCATTCTTTAACCCAAATGGCATGACGTTCCAGCAATAGGTTCCCCATGCACATGTGAACGTTGTTTTCTCTTAGTCTTTGGGAGCTATTTTAATTTGATTATATCCTGAGAAACCATCCATTAGAGAGTATATTTCATAGCCCGCTGTCATGTCCACTATCATGTCAATGTTTGGAAGTGGAAAATCATCCTTTGGGCATGCTTTGTTTAAATCTCTAAAATCTGTGCATACACGAATGGACCCATCATGTTTGGAAACTGGTACTATGTTTGAGATCCATTCTGCATAATCAATGGCTCTGATGAATCCAGCTCTCAAAAGTTTTTCTAATTTCGCTTTGACAAGGAGAGCTACATGTGGATGCATTTTTCTGAGTCTTTGTTTCACTGGTTTGACTCTTGGAGCTATGGATAAGTGATGCATTATAAGATTTGTGTCAAGCCCTGGCATGTCTGAATAGGTCCATGCAAAATTAATTTTCTTCTTTTGTAAGAATTGTATATATGCCTTGGTTTCTTCTTCTGATAAAGACTGAGCAAGATGAACTATTTGAGGAGCTTCTTCTGTGTTCAAATTAACTGGTTTTGTTGGCTCAATCAATACTGATGATCTGTCCTAAAAATAACTCGGCAAGTTATTAAGTACCCCATCCTTAGGCACCTCAAAGAGGTTTTTACCCTCAGCTATGTCATCTCTTTTTACTATTTTTGGTTCTGATACTGCCACAAAGTGGTTTTCGCCATCAGACCTATTTTTCTTTCTTTCTTTTTCTTTTATTTTTAGACTGAGGTACTTAATATCAGGCTCTGTCATACTTGTTGTCGGTTCACTGGTGGAAGAAGCCATGGGTTCAAGAGCATTCAGATAGCAGGCAAGTTCATGGTCATTCTGAAAAGTGAGGAATCTAGGCTCTTGATGGCGCTGAGACCAGTCAATTAGGTCATAGTGAACAAGGGGTAGGTCAATGACTGGTTCAATGTTATTTATGTGAAAGGTGTTATCTCTGATGACCATACAATCGGGATTCATCAAGTCCCCTCCGAGGATACCTGAGTCAGGATTTGTCCTACCAAATGAAGCGTCAGCCACTAAGGAAATTCAAGGAGTACAATCCTCTAGTCCTACACTAAGCTCATTGGTCACATCAGGTTGGGTACTGTAAGTATGGACAACATCCATGTCCAAATCAACTGTTGCATCTGAAAGTGAGTCCCATTCGTACTCATGTGAGTCTGTGTTTGAATCATCATTTGGGCCTCGTGATGTAGAAGCCTCAAGGTTGGGAAAGGTTTCCCCTTCTCTAATGCTAGCATTGTTACTATCCGTCACAGCTAGGATAGCAACACATTCCATTGTCAATCTAGCATTCATATAGTCACTATCCATCACAGCTAGGATAGTAGGACCGTCAAGTATCAAATCTTTTGATTCTCCCCAAAGAAGATTTGTTGAAGGCACCCAATCATCAAACATGTCTTGTTGGTTAGAAAGATCAGGTGTGTAGTCTGAATCACTGTCACTGTCCATCGCAGCTGGGACAGGGACACCTTTCTTCTTCTTATTTTCAAAACCTAAGCCAACTGTTGACTTATTCTTTCATCCAAAAAGGGTATGGTTAAGAGGCTCAGCTTTAGCATCCAACCTATGGCTAAGGGGACCATATCCTGGATAACCCATATTCTTAACCAATGTATACCCTTGCCCATAAGCTGTAGGTGAAGGAGCAAAGTTCTCATTATGTTGGTATTTTTCCTCATGATAGATCCAGTCCCTTACGGTAACTTCCTCTTTCTCTTCCTGAATAGGAACTGAAGACTCAATAAATTTTCCAAATAATGTCATTACTGATGATGAAGGTTTCATATGTGGGGATGGTTTCCCATAAGACCGAGGAGAGATTGGCATTTTTGTAAAAGAATCAATTTTATAATCTCCCATCCCAAGATCTATGGTCTTAAACTTCTGCTGGCATTGTTCAAGGGAAATACTAGGGCTGTCAGCTTCCCTATTCAAAGGTACATGTGATCCAGCAGAGATATTATTAACGGAAAAAGCATTATCTCTAGGTATGCAAATTTCGACACCATTATGGGGAAACTTAACACACTGGTGATACATTGATGGGACTGCTTCATTTCGTGAATCCATGGCCTACCTAGCAAAATGTTGTAGGCTAAAGGTCCAACATCAACAATTTGAAATAAGATATCCTTTTCTACTGGACCAATGCGAATAGGCAAAATGGCCAATCCCTTAGAACTTCTTTCTGCTTCATTATATGCTTTGATTGTGATCTTTTTCCTTGTGTCAATGACGTCTTCAAAATATCCTAGAGCCTTCAACAAACTCATGGTACAAATATTGAGCCCCGCACCCCCATCTCTCAATACATGCCTGACACGAGTTTTATGAATCATGACTTCGATGTGTAAGGCCAAGTTATGTGGGTGACTGATGGATTTGTCATCTTCTTCTGAGAAAGTGAGGTAATGAGGGCTGGCCAAATGGTTGACCATATTCTGGAATTGATCAATGTCTAAGTTGTTAGGGACACTGGCTACTCGCAAAGCATCCTCAAGGACACGCTTATGCTTAGGGGACAATTCTAAAAGTTCAAAAATAGATATCTGCGCTAGTGTACATTGTAATTGGTCAATAAGGTTATAATTAGAATCAGGATCAACAACAGATTTAGGAGGAACACCCTTGGACATGGGCTACTTAGACTTGCTAGTGCTAGGACCTCTGATAATGATGGGAGCTTGAGCCTGACCCCTAGTGACAGCATTGAGGGACTGGGGCATGCTTCGTGAGTGAGGACCTCTTAGCACCACAACGGGTCTTTCATCAGACATAGGAGTTGAATCCACATCATATCCATAAGGATCTTTCCCGTTCATCATGTTGATATTATCATCAGCCACTTCAAGCATGTTAATCACATTTTCAGCATTTGTGTAGGCATAGTTGATAGCAACTTTGCCATGCTTGTTGTTAGAATTCTCCCCTTTTTCATATTTGGGCAAGGGTTCCTTAAAAGCTTTATGATCTGCATTAGTGGTTAAACCATCAACTTGTAATTGCCCACTTTCAATGAGGTCTTGGACAAGATGTTTAAGCCTAAAACAATTTTTGATATCATGTCCAATTCCATTGTGGAAGACACAAAAGGCTTTCTCATCCCACCAATGAGGTTTAGGATCGGGTATGCGGTGCTTGGCAGGATCCTGAGGTTGCGCCAAATTATGAGCAATTAGTGTTTTGAAAATGTCAGCATAGGAGTCCCCAAGTTTGGTGAATTGTCTCTTTTCCTTCTTGGGTTTCCCTTGATACTTGGATTTATTATCTTGTTGTCCTGAGGACGCTTGTAGCTTCATGGCTTGTACCACATTGGAGAGATTAAGAACTCCTTCATTCTTAGGTTGTGGTGAGTCAACAACTCTGTCATTGACTACCTGTTTATTCTTGTTCCAATAGGAGTTCTTTTTGTCCTTATAACCATGATTGTTGTTGTTTTGGCCATTGTTGTTATTAGTTGATTTAGCCAAAATTCCTTGTTCTTTTAGGACATCTTCTATGCGACATGCCACATTTACCATGGTATCAAAAGAATTAAATGGTGTCTTTCTTACCTCATACCTTAATTCTGACACTAAGTTACTCACAATGATGTCAATTCTTTCCTCCTCAGGAATTGTCCTTGGATATTTTGAGCATAAACGTCTCCATCTTTGTAGGAAAGTGACAAAAGGTTCTCCTTGATTTTGTTTAAGCTTGCACAAATCAAGCATTGTAACCGACCTTGATAGATTATAAGCAAAATGTTGAACAAATCTTTGGATGAGTTCTTTAAACGTCTTTACTGGAGGAGTAAGGTTGGTGAACCATTCCATGGCTTGACCTTTGAGACTCTTCGGAAATAATCTCATCAAGTAGGAGTCTTCATGATGAAAAGAAAAGCTCATTATGTAGAACTGTCGAACATGGTCATGAGTGTCACCAACACTGTCATATTTGTCATAGGTTGGAAACTCAACTTTCTTAGGGAACTCAACCAACACCACACTCTTGTCAATCGGGTTGGGACATATGGATTCCAAATTAAATGTGCTCTTAGGAGCCCTCATCCTTTCTATGTCCTTCTGCATTTGCATGATCACCTCATTGGTTGAAGGATTCTGTTTATTAATCTTTTGCTGGACGTCAAAATCATATGGAACTTTAGCACCTTTGTTGATAAGGCTTTCTAGGAATTGATCCTTGTTTTGTTCCACATATCATTCTACATATGCTTGAAAGGATGGTTCTTGTTGCATAGTCATAAAATCCATATGATCAAATTTGGCATAACTTCCTCCATGTTGTGAGCCATGATGTGCTCATTGGGAGGGTTGCTTTGAATGTCTATGAGGTGATCATCTCCTATGATGATCATATCTTGAAGCCCTTCTTCCTCTAAGACTTGGGGATCGTGAGGGTGTCCTTGATCTTCTTCTAGGACTTGGCGAAGGGGTAGATGGGGGTGAGTTGGTCCCACTATTGGTTCCCCTCCTATTGAATCGGCTTTGGAGTTGTTGTGCATAGAGTCTATCTTCTTCTTCTTGGGTGATTCTCTTCCTTATGTCCAATAATGCATGTTCCTCTTCTTCTAGTTGTCTGAATTTCTCCTTTTTAGCAATTTGTTCATCCAAATAGGCTTGCTTCTCCCTCTCAATGCTTTTCAATCTTGTATTTGCATATCGAGAGGTATCTTTAAGTGGAGAGGATGGTCTCGAATGCCTTATTGCATTGGCTGCACTTATGTGGTGATCACTAGATTCGTTGTTCTGGTCCTCATGTTGTGACCTTGAATCTGAGTGAGTTTGCTTATGATGTCTCTTAGCTCGTTGGTGAGCATCAAAATACCTCACGTTGTTGGGAGGTGTCTCGGGTGGACTAGCATGAGAAAAACCACCGTACTCTCTCCTATGTCATTGGAAGATATCCTCAAGAGTTTGATTCATGGCTTCTCTTTGTTGTCGAGTGTAAGTGTAACTCATGTCCATGCTTGATGAAAGTGGTACAAAAGAGGTGCTCACTTCACTAGGATTAGCTTTTGGATTAAAACAAACCTCAGATTCACTTTTAGGCGGTTGATCAAAAAGGGGTCCTTTTCCCTTATGCTGTCGACAAGTCTTAACTGGTGGTAATTGGCTAAAGGCAACAGGGGGTCGCTTCCCTTGATTGACTTGGTACCTTGTTGTAACTGACATGAAAGAAAGATACTCTTAATGATAAGATGATCTCTCAAAGTGTCAGAACCAAACTAGGATAATCAAAGTCCTCTATTGTCCAAAGAGAAATGAAAAGATAGAAAAGGGGCTTTACCAACATTGTCAAAGAGGTGCTTCAAATCAAAGGGTGACTACTCTTGCACTTTTGAACCAGGAGGTTGGACTAGGCCAAAATATAATTGAAATCGAGATTTAAATGAAAGTGATTTGGACAATAAGAGCACTAAAATTTTCCAAGAATGTAGCTAACAAGCCTAGAGATGAACCTTGTTACCAAGAATAACCTTCTAACTTGACAACTATTTCTAAAGTGACTTTGTAAATCAATTAATGCTGTCCCTAGAGAGAAAAAACCAAAGATTTAGGGGAAAGACAGGCTTCTAGTGACAGGGTAAATCATCCACTAAAAATTTGATCCACCAAGAACAGTCTGAAAACGGCCAAAACTAGACAGACTCAAAAAAGTTTCAGACGATACTTCACCCTAAGCCAGGTAATATTGTTGCAAAATTTTTCAACTTTTGACCAGAATTGTGTAAAATTTGCATTTTTGGGTCTGTTTGATCAAAAAAAAAAATTTGGTTTGAGGGTTGATGTTTTCAATCTCAATCAAAATATCAGCAGGATTTTGGCAGGTTTGCAAACAGTGAAGGATCAAACGTGTCTTCAAGCACTTGAAGCAAGGGAAAAAGCAACCTTGCCAAGACAATCAATTGTGATATGAAAAAGCACCCTATGAATGCTACCGATTGTTTGTATGTTGAGAACGTTTACACTGGTATCACACAACCGAAGACAATTCAAGAAAATCTATCCTAAAAAGTCAAGGCTCAATGCATACCAACTTAGTCCACAACTTGATGCCCCCTTGCCTCACACCAAGTGGTTACCCACAAGAGATATTGGCTTTGTCATGGAAGTGTCAAATGACACAACCAAAGGGACACATATGGTGAGTATCTTAAGGTGATCCGGGTAAACCACTTAGATCAATCATTGCACTAAGAAGATAAGCGGCTAAACAAGGTGGCTTCTATCTAATGGTTCTTAATAAAGATTTCCGTTCACAACACCCCTCTTGCTCCTCATAAAGGACTAAGACCTCGCGGCCTCAAGAGTACCTTAAGCATTCTTGTTCAATATTTTCTCCATGGTCGCAATCCCATGAGCTACTCACATCAAACGAAGATAAGTGTTATGTCTACCAAGGTTTTTGGTGTCCTTGATAGCCTTGAGATTATAGTGAGTTGGAATCACTTGCCACCAAGGAAAATGATGACAAGGTTGTCCCCACTTGAGTCATTTCTCTTGATTACTCAAGAGCAAGCCTAATAATGGATTCTAAATCTAAACAAAAAGTGGATTAATTCTTGAGGTTCAAGGTTTTTGGTTCACCTCAAGGGTGAAGAGCATACTCCCCTATCTCAAAAACTTCTCCCAAACACACCAAGCAAAGTTCATTTACCTTCTTGTTTTCAAAATTCAAAGATGGGTCAAGATTTTTTGGTTCACCAAAATGGTGAAGAGCATACTTCTCCTACCACCCAAGAATTCCTACAACAAGATCTTAAGTGCTTAATAAATGAAACAACTAGTTTTTGCCACACTTAAAAGGAAAGCAAATAAACAAGCAAGTTTTTTTTGTTTTTTTTAATGCTTGGGAAACCCTACAAAAACCATTAGTGGCCCTCTTTGACATGCGTTCTTTTGGCAAAATATCTCAAGCAAGTGCACCTACAACCACAACTTGTTAGGCCCACAAAGTTAGCAAAATCCAAAATCTAACAATGGTTAGCACATGAAAAATCAGATAATCTGCAAAAATAACTAATCAAATGACAAAATCTGAAAATGAAACCATCATGGTTGGATTAGGCTTGGAAAGACCTTTCCAATGATATATAACACTTAAAATTTTGATATCATTTACAAAAATTTCTCAAAAATGGGCACTCATTTTCCAGAGTGGCACGGATTTGAAAATGCTGAAATTTTCAAAAAAACTAAAAATAGCAAATAAACTAGCAAAATTCAACATACAATACTAGGCGACATTTAATAGCTAAAATGCGACATTTAAAAGCTGGCAGGTGTGATTAAAATGTGCACAAGCGTGAGCAGAATATGCAGACGTGTGAATAGAATATGTGGACGCGTGAATAGAATGCTCACAGGCGTGAACAGAATGCTCACAGGCATGAACAGAATGTGCAGAGGCGTGAGAAGAATATGCAGACGCATGAATAGAAAATGTAGACACGTGAACAGAATGTGCAGAGGCGTGAGCAGAATGCTCACAGGCGTGAACAGAACGTGCAGAGGTGTGAGCAGAATATGCAGACACGTGAACAGAAAATGTAGATGCGTGAACAGAATGCTCACAGGCATGAATAGAATATGCAGAGGCGTGAATAAAATGCTTGCCTGCGTGAACAAAATACTCACAAGCGTGAACAGAATGCCCGCAAGCGGTGTTTCACCTGTTTGCGCAAAATTAACGAAAATAAATGACGAAAATGTAGAAAATGAAGGACAAAATAAAACTATTCTGCCCCACGGTGGACGCCAGAAATGTACACACTAAAATGGTGCACTTCTATGAACCATTACATGCAAGATTGCTCAAGAATGAGGCCTCACAAAGCGGCTCATAGCTCTCTATGCATGGAGTTGCAAGGGACTATGATGTATTTGCTCTCAGCTAGAGCTACAAGCTTGTGACCTTGCTAGTCAACCACACAATGAGAGATTCAAATGAGGACAAAGGCAAGAGTGCCAATATCCTCAAGAATCACTATGAAAATGCAATGCAAGCTAGTTTATGGAAATGAAAATGCAATGCAACTAAGCTATGAAATGGAAAGAACAAGTGTTACAAATCCCTCCTATTAAGCTATGTGAAGTTATGCTATTGCATGAAAGGAAATCTAAGCTATGAAAGCCATGAAAAATGAAACTACTTATGCAAGAAATGTAAACTAAACTATGAAGCAAATGAAGAAATCTAAAGTAAGATGCAACAATGATCTCTAAAAAGCTTCAAAGTCTTCAAGGATTCCTGCAGCATAAGGTTAGCATAAAAACATGATCTGAAAATGGAGGAGAGAGCTTTCCTTTTATAAGAAATGCAAAGGAACAGACCATTGAGATTAAGAGGCAAAAGTCTTAATCGACGGTGGAGGTTGAAAGAGGAGCAATCCATATGCACAAGTATCCTCCAATGAGAGTGAAGTGTTGACTTTTGAGCCTCATGTGAGACAAAAAGTACTTTTTTCCTTTTTGTGAAATAAGAATAATATTTTATTTGTGCAACTTAGGATAAGAGGAAAAGTGGGGCTTTTTATTTAATCAAAAGGGGAGGAAATATTCATTTTAATTAAATAAAGACTTAGGATAAATGGTTAGCCCAAGGATAAAAATCCAATATATGATCGAATTTAAGATTTAATCAAGAAATTGATAATGTTGAAAATATTGATTATTGATAAAATTGATTTAGGGTCAATAAATCGAATAAATGGGGCCCAAAGTCTAGGCGACCATTTTTGGGTGCATACAATACTCGGCTATTCTGACCCACTATAAACTCAAGGCTATCAAGGACACAAAACTTTGGTAGACGTAATACTTGTCTTCGCTTAGTATGAGTACTTGTGGGATTGTGACCATGAGAAAAATGCTAAGCAAGAATGCTTAAGGTACTCTTGTGGCTGTGAGGTCCATTACTTGCCGCAAGGTAAGGAGTCCCTTTAGGGAGCAAGAGGGGTATTGCGAACGAAAGCCCTTATTATGAACCTTAGATAGAAGCTACCCAATTTTTCCACTCAACATCTTGGTGCAAGGATCAATCCTAGTGGACTACCCGAATCACCCCAAGATTTTACACTCACCATCTATGTTCCTTTGGTTGTGTCATTGGCACTTCCACAACAAAGCCAATATCTATTGTGGGCAACCACTTTGTGTGAGGCAATGGGACATCAAGTGCGGGCTAAGTTGTTGAGTATTGAGCCTTTATCTTTCTAAGTTAGCAAGTGCTTGAATTTTCTTCACTGTGATCTACCCGTGTCAACGTTCTTAAACATCAAACATCACGGTAGTGTTCATAGGATTTTTCGCTTTGATATCCTAAGTGCATGTCTTGGCAAGGTTTCTTTTCCCCTTGTTCAAGTGTTTTATGACATGTTTGATCCCTCACTATTTGCAAACCTATCTGTTTTCTATTGTTACTGCATTCTGAACTGAGAAATTGAACTTATCAAACTGCAACTTTGATCAAATTACCTTCAAAATTGGGTTTTACACTTTCATTGATCAAACATCATACGATACTAAACAATTATCGCACCACCTTCCAGAGTATTATAGTGTGATACTTTGCTACTGACCTTGTATCGCATGAATGTTATACATTCTATCGCATCAACTACCTGGTTACTATCGCACTATTGTGTGCGAAATATTCTAGCCAATTTGTATCGTCCTGCTATCCTGTGAACTATCACACATAATCATTTTGTTGTCTTACTGCTGTCTGCAATCCGAAGTTGTCAAATTTGAATCTTAGTTTGTCGCAGAGTGTCCTTTCCTGTTCTTACCTGAATCTGGCCTATTATTTGCATGTTTAAGTTTTTTCTAGACTGAGAAAGATGAGCTTAAACTATTGGATTTGAGCGTATCAAATGCTACTTTCGATCACTTGTCACACTACGGTTACCTCTCTAGCTATTTGCTAATCGAGCTTCTTTCTCATATCTCGGCTTGAGTCAATTGACTGCTGTAAATTCTTGAGCACCTTTGACAAGCCATCTCTATTGTTATATCTTGACAAGTGATCTTTGTTGCCTTTGCTTATCTCAAAATCTAAGAAACTTTGCCTCATTCTATTAGTCAAACAACATTCCTTTTCATGCTGGTTACAACTCGGTTTCAGTTTGAGAAAGGGAGTCACCCTCCATTCAACTATACATAGTTACCCTCTCCTACAAGATGCTCACAAGTGCCAATTAGTGACAACAGTTTTAGCCCAGACAAATTTGAAGATTCCAAGGTCACCCCGTGGTATAAAGTGTACACACTAAAATATGCACTTTTATGAACCATTACATGCAAGGTTACTCAAGAGTGAGGCCTCACAAAGCGGCTCATAGCTCTCTATGCATGGAGTTGCAAGGGACTATGAGTTTTGCTCTCAGCTAGAGCTACAAGAAGGTGACCTTGCTAGTCAACCATACAATGAGAGATTCAAGTGAAGACAAGGGCAACAATGCCAATATCTCCAAGAATCCAATATGAAATGCAATGCAATGCAACTAAGATGAAGATGCAAATGTGCAAGCTATGCTATGAAAATGGAAGTACAAACTAAGCTATGAAGGGAAATAGCAATGGATTACAATGCCTCCTATTTAAACTATGTGAGATCTATTCTATTGCATAAAAGGAAATCTAGTCTATGATGCCATTATTATGCAACTATGAAAGCAAATATGCAACTAAAAGGAAATGCAACAAAGATCTTCAAAGCTTGGATGCAAAAGTGTCTTCAAAGAAAGCTCCAAATGACCTAGAAAACCTGCAGCATAACATTAGCATAAAACAAGTGGATATGCAAATGAAGGAGAGAGCTCTCCTTTTATAAGAAATGCAAAGGAATGGACCATGGAGATTAAGAGGCAAAAGATCTTAATCAGCGGTGGAGGTTGAAAGAGGAGCAATCCATGTGCACAAACATCCTCCAATGAGAGTGAAGTGTTGACTTTTGAGCCTCATGTGAGACAAAAGTGCCTTTTTCCCTTTTTATAAAATAGGAATAATGTTTTATTTGTGCAACTTAAGATAAGAGGAAAGTGGAGCTTTTTATTTAATTGAAAGGGGAGGAAATATTTCTTTTAATTAAATAAAGACTTAGGATAAATGGTTAGCCCAAGGATAAAAATCCAATCTATGATCGAAATTAAGATTTGATCAAGAGATTGATAATGTTCAAAATATTGATTATTGATCAAAATGATTCAGGGTTGATAAATCAAATAAATGGGACCCAAAGTCTAGGCGACCATTTTAGGGTGTATACATTTGCCCCTCTTTGACTAATGTGTGATCGATTTGGGAACACATGCAGTCAAAGAATGAAGTTGAAATGTGAGATCGATCTGGGATCACAAGACAACTCAGATGTGAGGTCGATTCGGGATCACATCTGGACAAACATAAATAAAAGCTTAGACCAACACCATCGCTACTAGGTGCAAATCAAGCTTTAGACAAAACTATCACCGTCGCTGCTAGGCAATAATCAAGTCTAAAAATGGGAGATAAGAATCTCAAATTTTGAGCAAAAGCTCACAAAAGATGTCTGAATCAAGAGAATCAAGGAAATCAGGGATGAGAATCCCACAAATACTGCCCCCTCGGAGTCGAAATCGAAATCAAGTAGAGGAGAAACAACAAATTGATAAGGATTTGATCAAATCAGAAAGAAGTCATAATCGAATGTAAAGGTCAAGAGGTTAACCATTAGGCAATGAAACATGCCCCAGCAATGAGCTAGAAGAAAAGAGATAGGCGAATGAAAGACTAGAAAATTGAGAGACATGAAAAGGAAGGAATGACGATGCCCCAGCAAAGATTAAAAGAGTAGGCCTCAAAAGATCAGCCAACTGCGCAGAAGGGGGGAAAGAATTTGAAACGCGATTTTGACTATGAAGATGACCTCAGATTTCGATTTCGAGTCCGAAAATGGGTCCAGGACGTCAAAATTAGCTAGGGGTGCAATTTTTGCGCAATTCTGAGGTGTTTTGAAAATTAGGTCAAAAAGTCAACATGCTATAAAAGGGGTCAAAATGTCATTTTAAAAAATCATTTGTCTTTTAGTGATTTGAGAATTTCAGAGCTTTAGAAAGAGAAAATGGCTCAGCAGGCAGGAGTTCCCGTCCACAGGCATCGATTCGAGCGCGCCCGGTTGCATAACCGGCCACCACACTATCCTGCCCCGGTATGTTTTCGAAAAACTCGAGCTTTTTGGCCATTTTTAGCATTTAATAGCTTTTTTAGCACGTTTTTTTCAAATTTTAAATTTCAAAATTTTTGGTTGTGCGAAATATCGCGCGATACTTTAGAAGTATCGCGCGCTTTGGGGAGAAGTATCGCGCGATACTTCGCGTGCCCCAAAAGTATCGCACGCTTTGGGCATTAGTATCGCACGATACTGGGCGAAATATCGCGCGATAGCGGGCGAAGTATCGCTCGACATAAGGTTTATCGCCCTACTATAGGGAGAAGTATCGCACGATACTTCTCCAAAAAAGAATATCGTCCAGTTGAAAAATTTTGATATTTAATGCATTTTTGAGCAAAAATGACATGGGTCTAGACAATGTTACGTTTTTAAGATGTTTTATACTGAGTTTTTTTTTGGACATCCATCATGATATGTACTAACAACGGGTTTGGTTTTGGCTTGCAGGAGGTTTTTCCGGCGCTCATCATCAGAGCGCCGAAGGTGACTGAGTTGCGGTGTGTCCGAGATCTGGATGATCCGGGCAATGCCGATATCAGGGCTATGAGATTCTGGTATCTGTTGAGATACCCATATATCCGAGCGGACCATGGGTTGTTGACTGCTCTTGCCGAGAGATGGCATAGTGAGCACAACACCTTCCATCTGCCTACTAGAGAGGCGTCGATCACTTTGGAGGACGTCTACAGGATCTTACGAGTGCCATGCCACGGAGAGCCTGTAAGTATAATCATGTTTTGAGATATAATCATAAATGTAATGTTTCCATGTGATGAAAACTAACATGATTTGTTTGTTGTCACAGGTATACTATGATCAGGACGTCACTGAGGGGCGCCGGTTGATTCAGGAGATGTTTCAGGATGTGACCATCCTAGACAGGCATGTCAGCTGGGAGCGACTGCTTGATGACTTCGGCCGAGATTATCCGGTGCCATGTATTGTGGCATCGATCATTTCACAGATCCTGATGACTGATCGCAGTCAGAAGGGATTCCCGCTCGGATGGGGCAGACTACTGGTAGACTTGGTAGGCAGGCCTCGACGGATGGCATGGGGGCCTGCGATCTTGGCAGAGATGTATCATGAGCTGCACGAGATCGTCTACAGGGACGGTCGGACATGGGCGTGTGGTGCCATCCTGGCACAGGTATGGGCATGGGAGCACATTGCTGTGGTGCGCCCCAGGGTTCAGCCGAGGGAGAGGAGGTACCCATTCATCTACAGGTACATCGGGTTTATATCACATGCCCATTCAGGGGATGTGACCTACTATCGGCGGATTCTGGATGAGATAGCCTCATTCACATGGAGGCCGTACAGGGAGGTGGAGGTTTGGGGGGATGCTGCAGAGGAGCTGAGCTATATGCTGTGCAGTCGGCCACTGGTGGGTCGATATGCGGATATCATAGAGAGGTTTTGCATCAGTCGGGTGTGGCAGCAGTTTGGGAGGCAGCAGCGAGTCTCGACAGAGACTACTACTTATGCCAGAGCCAGGGATGAGGAGGGACATGGGTGGCTACCCATGCTGGATTATCAGCAGGCTGTCGCAGAGACATCAGCTATCAGGAGCGAGCCTTGAGATTATTTCCCAGATGTGACAGACGCAGGGGCTGATGGAGCCTACAGAGCAGAGCGGCGAAGGTTACCATTCCCTCGATTTACAGTACCAGATGCTCAGGTGCCAGCGCCGGGAGGAGAGGGAGGAGAGGGAGGGGACGGAGGAGAGGAGGGAGGAGATGGAGGAGATGGCGGGAGGGGGAGAGGGAGGAGGATGGAGAGAGGAGAGGGGTCGGGATCAGGTGGCCGGAAACGGTCACGGGGACAGAGATCAGCCACTCCTGAGGAGGAGGCGAGACCAGCTCGCCGGCAGGCAGAGGTACAGCAGGAGCAGCCTGCGGGGGGAGAGGACCTGAGAGCCCAGATACAGGCTCGGGAGACCGAGATACAGCAGCTGCGGACCATCATAGCTGTGAGAGATCAGCAGCTCCTAGATCTGAGGGCAGAGCGGGATCAGCAGATAGCTGATCTCAGAGCAGAGATAGCACGCCGTGAGGCGATGGCACAGACCGAGGCACTGAAGCTCCGACGGGAGTCAGCGAGGGCTGCTTACTATCACGGATTATATCTGCAGGCCGTCCCAGAGGGTGAGAGAGCACCATCATACTCTCAGCGGGCAGAGGTATCAGACGTGGCATTTGATAGGAGAGCTATGTCTCCTCCACCACCACGAGCTCCTCACGAGGGTGGTAGCGAGTCTTAGGGTTAGGTCTTAGGTTGTTTGGACATATTTTGAGACTTTTGATCCAAATTTTGGGATCTCATATTGTATATCATGACATTTATTGATTTATGAGATTACTGGATGTTTGATGTATCATGTGTATTTGTCTCACTTGTGATGGATGTATCAGTTTATGTATATTGTCTTGTCATTTTGCTCAAAATGCTTATGTATGTGCTTATGTATGTTCTCTCTCATAGTTGTATGTTTAATTCTCATATGTATGATGTAGACTTATGTTTCTTGAAAATGACGATTTTTGATATAGATATGATGATATGATTAACCCCTTGTGATGAACAGGAACAGGTTCGAGATGAAAAAGACAAGGAGCGAAAGACATGATCAAGAAGGAGAGAAGGTGAGCGCAGTTGACTAATAGGTCCATGTAGGATGAAAAGGAGAGCTCTCTCCATGTGCAAGATGCAAGACTAGACTAACATGACCCTAAAAATGCAAGCTACTATGAAAGTGGTTGACTTGCAAGGTCACAACGCTTATAGACATCTAATTATCATCATCGAGCGTTATTGGTAGCGTCGTAAGATCATACAATGCACACTAGCATTACTATGTGGATATGAATATGATCTTTATCAGATAGAAATGTGGAAATCTTACCTAGGCATCAAAGACATATAGGTCAAGATGACTAATGCAGTAAGATTACCTAAGTTTGATATGGCGAGATTATGCTTGCATCAAGACACATGAAAGTCAGGATAGCTAAAAGCATGCACTCGCAAAACAGTCAAGGATAATACCTTGTCAATCCATAGTGTCAAGTAGGACCAGCATAAATGCTCATGACAGTTAGGATCAACAAAATATACCCACAAGCAGATAAAGAAAGAAAACATGGTCTCATTCCCTCAGTCTTCTAGCTATGCATCATCGAAAACTTCTCAGGGAGAGATCACTCATCAAAGAAATCCTCATAGACAGCACACAAAGAAAAATAAAGTTATCATAGCGCCAGCGAGTTGATTGTTTAAGTGCGTGTGTGTTGGTCATAGAGTCAAATTCTGAGTATCTTATCTGCAAATAGGAAATATCGCATCATGCGAGACTGTTGGGTAAGACATCTGATAAGTGTTAAGAAACACTCGACGCAAGGGTAGTGTTGAAAAACACTGTTGGGGGTGGTGTTGAAAAACACCTGGTGTGAAATGCCCCAAGAGACAAACGCACCAAAAGGACCTATGCGAACAGTTATGCCCCCTAGACAAAGACAAAGACCAATTCCAGACTAAGCCAAATAAGGTCAAGGCATGATGGAAGGTGGCTAAGTGTCAAGGACGCATGCTAACAAATAGGGGTGCAAAGGCCTCAAGTAGCGCCTGTTTCCAGGTTTTCACCACTTGGATTCTTTTTCATTTTTTCAATTTTTTTGGATTTTTGCTACCAAGGCGCCTATTGCTAGGTTTTCACCAAGGCACTTTTTCTATTTTTTCTATTTTTTTGAATATTTTGATTTTTTTGTATTTTTTCAGGACTTTTTATGCTTTTTAGGATTTTTTTCAGCATCATATATCAATTTTTTTGGAATTTTTTCAGGACCAATAAGATATATACAAAAGATGCCCCCAGACAGAACGGGCATCAAGGATAGAACTTCTTAAGGTGCACAATGTTGATGGGATCAGGGAGCTGTTCTCCATCAGGATCTGACAGTAAATACGCACCAGTACCAAAAGCAGCTGTGATGACATATGGTCCAAGCCAGTTAGGTTCAAACTTGCCCTTTTGCTCTCTGTTTTGTTGGTTCTTAGGGTTTTCTCGTAAAACAAGATCACCTATTTGAAATTCTCTAGGGCGAACCTTCTTGTTGAATGCCTTGGACATACGTTTCTGATACGCTCTCATATGATCAAAGGAAGCCTTACGCTTCTCATCTAGAAGTTCTAGTTCCTGCAACCTCATGGCACGGTAATCCTCATCTGTAATCAATCCTTTGAGTGAGACTCTGAGGGATGGTATCTCGACTTCTAAAGGCAATATTGCTTCAGCGCCATAGGTGAGAGAGAAAGGAGTGGCTCCTGTAGGTGTGCGAATACTTGTTCGGTAAGCCCATAGTGCTGGATTGATTTGTAAGTGCCAATCCCTACCATTCTTGTGTACCGTTCTATGAAGAATCTTAAGAATGGTTTTGTTAGAAGCTTCTGCCTGTCCGTTTCCTTGTGGGAAATATATGGAGGACCAATGTTGCTTGATTTTAAACTTTTTGCATAGGTGCTTTAGGTCTTTATTCTTAAATTGACCTCCATTGTCAGTAATGATCTCAGAAGGCACTCCAAATCGGCAAATGATATGGTTCAAGATGAACAAAGAAATGGTCCTTCCTGAAGCAACAGAAAGTGGTACGGCCTCCACCCATTTTGTGAAGTAGTCAGTGGCAGTAATAATGAACTTGTGTCCACCTGATGAGTTGGGGTGAATTTGCCCAACCAGATCAAAGGCCCAGCGCTGAAATGGCCAATGAGAAATAGAAGGAATCAGCTCCCTACCCGGAGCATGAATCAGGTTACCGTGTTTCTGACATTTTTCACATGACTTAGCAAAGGTGATTGCGTCCATCTGCATTGTGGGCCAATAATATCCCGCCCTAAGCAACCTTCGGGCCATGGCAAGACCATTAGAATGCCCACCACAAATGCCCTCGTGGATGTCAGCTAACGCTTGGTTGGATTCCTCCTTTTCCAAGCACCTAAGGAGTGTCCCATCTAAAACCCTTCTATATAAGTCACCAGAGATGAGGGTGTGGTGAGAGGCGTTATGGATGAGGTTTCGGCGTTCAGAGCAGGTGAATGTGTCAGGGATGATGCCATCACGAAGATATGAATAGATAGCACCATATCGGGAGGACTCGTGTGTGATAATGGCACAAATGACACGGCTTTCAGATGAGTCAAAGATGGGATGGTGTAGCTCTTCCACTAGGAATTCAAATCTGGATTCATGTGTCTCCAACTGAAGAAGTGAAGCCAATGTGGCCATGGCGTCTGCAGCTTTGTTCTCTATCCTAGGGATTTGTTGAAACGTCACAAAGGTGAAATAGCGTTTCAAAGAATCAACCATCTTTTTATAGGGTATCAATTTGTCATCCTTGGTTTGATACTCTTCATTGACTTGGTTGATGATTAGCTGAGAATCCCCAAAGACATGTAATTCTGTGATATTCCATTCTATAGCCATTTTCAAGCCATTAGTTAAAGCTTCATATTCTGCAATATTATTGGTACATGGGAATAATAGTTTATAAGACTTCGGAATGTTGTACCCATGTGGAGAAACAAATAACACTCCAGCACCTGATCCATTTTGCATGCGGGAGCCATCAAAGAACATTGTCCAAGTGCGAGTAGTGGTATATAAGATGTGTTCATCTGGGAATTCCACTTGGACTGGCATACTATCCTGGATTGGAAAATCAGCTAATTGGTCAGCAATAGCTTGCCCTTTTATTGCCTTCCTTTCAACGTACTCTATGTCAAATTCAGTGAGGACCATCATCCATTTAGCAAGTCTACCCGTCAGGGCGGCCTTACCAAGCAAGTATTTAAGGGGATCAATTTTGGCAATCAAGTGTATGGTATGAGCAAGCATGTAGTGGCGCAACTTTTGAGAAGCAAACACCACCGCGAGACAAGACTTCTCAATATTATTGTAATTGATCTCATAAGAGACTAGAGTACGGCTGATATAGTAGATGGCCCGTTCTTTCCCAGTATCATCTGTTTGAGCCAATAATGCCCCTAGGGAAGTGTCTGTAGCTGAGATATATAGAAGCAATGGTTTCCCTGGAATAGGAGGCATTAAGATCGGAGGATTAGCCAAGTATTGTTTGATCTGATCTAGGCTCTTTTGACAATCCTCGTTCCAAACACAAGAAGCACCCTTATGCAATGTCTTGTTGAAGGGTTGCGCTCTATCTGCAAGCTGAGAAATAAACCTCCTAATTGATTGAAGACGTCCTTGAAGACTTCTCATTTGGCTGATATTTCGAGGAGGTGGCATATCTAGGATTGCTTGGACCTTTTCGGGATCAACCTCGATACCTTTTGCTGATATTATGAATCCTAAAAGTTTGCCTGAGGTGACGCCAAATGCGCACTTCTTTGGATTCAATCTGAGTTGAAATTGTTCCATACGATCTAGAATTACTTCCAGATCATTGAGGTGTGTGTCCCTTTTTCTTGATTTTGCCAGGGTATCATCCACATAATCTTCCATATTTTTGTGCATCATATCATGAAAGATAGTTGTCATAGCTCTTTGGTAGGTTGCTCCTGCATTCTTTAACCCGAATGGCATGACGTTCCAACAGTAGGTTCCCCATGCACATGTGAATGCTATTTTCTCTTGGTCTTCAGGAGCTATTTTGATTTGATTATACCCCGAGAAACCATCCATTAGGGAATATATGTCATATCCCGCCGTCATGTCCACTATCATGTCAATGTTTGGAAGTGGAAAGTCATCCTTTGGGCATGCTTTGTTTAGATCTCTAAAATCTGTGCAGACACGAATGGACCCATCATGTTTAGAGACCGGTACTATGTTTGAGATCCATTCTGCATAATCGATGGCTCTAATAAATCCAGCTTTCAAAAGCTTTTCTAATTCTCCTTTGACAAGTAGAGCTATATGTGGATGCATTTTTCTTAGTCTCTGTTTGACTGGCTTGACTCCTGGAGCTATAGATAAGTGATGCATTATGAGATTTGTGTCAAGCCCTGGCATGTCTGAGTAGGTCCATGCAAAATTAATTTTCTTTTTCTGTAAAAACTGTACATATGCCTTGGTCTCTTCCTCTGATAAAGACTGAGCAAGATGGACTATCTGGGGATTTTCTTCTGTGTTTAGATTGACCGGCTTTGTTGGTTCAATCAATATTGATGATCTATCCTGGAAATAACTCGGCAAGTTATTAAGTACCCCATCCTTAGGTGCCTCAAAGAGGTTTTCACCTTTGGATGCATCATTTCTTTTTACTATTTTTGGTTCTGACACCGCCACAAAGTGGTTTTCGCCATCAGACCTATTTTTCTTTTTCTCTTTTGTTTTGAGACTGAGGTACTTAATATCAGGCTCCGTCATGCTGGTTGTTGGTTCACTGGTGGAAGAAGCCACGGGTTCGAGAGCATTCAGATAGCAAGCAATTTCGTAATCGTTGCGAAATGTGAGGAATGTGGGCTCGTGGTGGCGCTGGGGCCAGTCAATCAGGTCAAAGTGGACAAGGGGCAAGTCAATGGTAGGTTCGATGTTGTGAATGTGAAAAGTGTCATCTCTGGTGACCATATAATCGGAGCTCGTCAAGTCTTCTCCTAAGATACCTGAATTGGGGCTCATCCTATCAAACGAAGCGTCGTCTACTAAGGCGATTTGAGGAGGGCAATCCTCTAGTCTGACACTAGGATCGTTAGTTGCATCGGGTTGGGTACTATAGGCATGAATAATATCCACATCTAGATCAATTGTTGCATCTGAAAGCGAATCCCATTCATATTCATGGGAGTCTGTCTCTGAGTCATCATTTAGGCCTCGTGATGTAGAAGCCTCAAGGTTAGGAAGGGTTTCCCCCTCTCTAGTGCTAGTATTGGTACTATCCGTCGCAGCTAGGACAGTAACACTTTCCTTTGTCGATCTAGAAGTCACACAATCACTATCCGTCGCAGCTGGGATAGTAGGATTATTAAGCATCAAATCTGTGGAATCTCCCCAAAGGAGATTCGTTGAGGGCACCCAATCATCAGACACATCTTGTTGGTTGGAGAGATCGGGTGTATAATCTGCATCACTATCACTGTCCGTTGCAGCTGGGACAGGGATACCTTTCTGCTTCTTATTGTCAAAACCTAAGCCAATCGTGGACTTATTTTTGCGTCCAAAAAGAGCATGATCAAGAGGCTCAGCTTTAGCGTCCAGCCTATGACTAAGGGGACCAAATCCCGGATATCCCATATTTTTAACCAGTGTATATCCTTTCCCATAAGTTTCAGGTGAAGGAGAAAAATTCTCATTATGTTTGTATTTCTCTTCGTGATATATCCAGTTCCTTACAGCAACTTCCTCTTTCTCTTCTTGAATGGGGACCGAAGATTCAACAAATTTCCCAAATAACGTCATTGCTGATGATGAAGGCTTCACATTTGGGGAGGGTCTCCCATAAGACCTAGGAGAGATTGGCATTTTTGTAAAAGAATCCATCTTATAATCTCCCATCCCAAGGTCCATGGTCTTGAATTTCTGCTTGCATTGTTCAAGTGAACTACTAGGACTGTCAGATTCTCTATTCAAAGGTACATGTGATCCCGCGGAAATGTTATTAACTGATAGAGCACTGTCTCCCAGGATGCAAATTTCTACACCATTATGGGGGAACTTAACACACTGGTGATATGTCGATGGGACTGCCTGCATTTCATGAATCCATGGCCTACCTAGCAAAATGTTGTAGGCGAGAGGTCCAACATCAACAATTTGGAACAATATGTCTCTTTCTACAGGACCAATACGAATAGGCAAAACAGCCAATCCCTTAGAACTTCTTTCTGCTTCATCATATGCTTTGATTGTGATTCTTTTCTTTGTGTCAATGACGTTCTCAGAATACCCTAGAGCTAGCAGCAAACTCAGAGTACAAATATTGAGCCCCGCACCCCCATCTATCAGTACACGCCTAACACGGGTTTTATGAATCACGACCTCGATGTGTAAGGCCAAATTATGTGGGTGACTAATGGATTTGTCATCTTCTTCTGAGAAGGTGAGGAAATGAGGGCTAGCCAAATGGTTGACCATGTTTTGGAATTGGTCGATATCTAAGTTATTAGGGACATTGGCTGCTCGCAAGGCATCCTCGAGGACGCGCTTGTGCTTAGGAGATAATTCTAAAAGCTCAAAAATGGATATCTGAGCGGGTGTACGTTGTAGTTGGTCAATAAGGTTATAATTGGAACCAGGACCAACGACAGATTTTGGAGGAGCACTTTTGGACACGGGCTGTTTAGACTTGCTAGTGCTAGGACCTTTGATGATAATGGGTGCTTGAGCCTGACCCCTAGTGACAACATTGAGGGACCGGGGCATTCCTTGTGTGTGAGGACCTCTTATCACCACAGCGGGTCTTTCATTAGTCATAGGAATTGAGTCCACATTATGTCCATAAGGATCTTTCTTTCTCACCATGTTGATGTTATTGTCAGCCACTTCAAGCATGTTAATCACATTATCAGCGTGTGTGTATGTATAGTTAATAGCCGCCTTGCCATTCTTACTAGAATTCTCTCCTTTTTCATATTTAGGCAAGGGCTCTTTAAAGGCTTTATGGTCTGCATTAGTAGTTAACCCACCCACTTGTAATTGTCCTTTCTCAATAAGGTCTTGGACAAGATGCTTGAGTTTGAAACAATTTTCTATGTCGTGTCCAATCCCATTATGGAAAACGCAAAAAGCCTTAGCATCCCACCAATGAGGTAAAGGATCTGGTATTCGATGTTTTGTAGGATCCTGTGGGTGCGCCAGATTATGAGCAACTAGTGTCTTAAAAACATCTGCATAGGATTCTCCCAATTTAGTGAATTGTCTTTTCTCCGTTTTAGATCTCTTTTGATACTGAGGTTTGTCTTGTTGCGTTGATGATGTTTGCAACTTCATAGCTTGAACTGCATGAGAGAGATTAAGAACTCCTTCATTTTTGGCCTGAGATGAATCAACAACTCCGTCGTTGACGACTTGCTTGTTTTTGTTCCAATAAGAGTTCTTTTTGTCCTTGTTACCATTAGTATTGTTATTTTGGCTATTGTTGTTATTTGTTGGTTTAGCCAAAATTTCTTGTTCTTTCAGGACATCCTCAATGCGACATGCCACCTCTACCATAGTATCAAAAGAATTAAATGGAATCTTCTTGACTTCATACTTGAGTTTTGGTATTAGGTTGTTCACAATGATATCAATTCTCTCTTCTTCAGGGATTGTCCTTGGGTATTTCGAACATAATCGCCTCCATCGTTGTAAAAAGGTGACAAAAGTTTCCCCTTGATTTTGCTTAAGTTTACACAAATCAAGCATGGTGACCGACCTAGATAAATTGTAAGCAAAATGTTGCACAAATCTTTGGACAAGTTCTCTAAATGTCCTTACTGGAGGGGAAAGGTTGGTGAACCACTCCATGGCTTGACCTTTTAAACTCCTTGGGAATAATCTCAGCAAGTAGGAGTCTTCGTGGTGAAAGGAAAAGCTCATTATGTAGAATTGTCGAACATGGTCATGAGGGTCACCCGTGCCATCATATTTGTCGTATGTTGGGAATTCAACTTTCTTAGGAAATTCTACCATCACCACACTTTTGTCAATGGGATTAGGACATATGGAGTCCAAATGAAATGTACTCTTGGGAGCCTTCATTCTGTCTATATCCTTTTGCATTTGTAAGATTAACTCATCAGTTGAAGGATTCTGTTTCTTGATTTTTTGGTGAACATCAAAGTTATATGGAACTTTAGCGCCTTTGTTGATAAGACTTTCCAAAAATTGGTCTTTGTTTTGTTCCACGTATTGTTCCACATAGGCTTGAAATGATGGTTCTTGTTGCATAGTCATGAAGTCCATATGATCAGATTTAGCATAACTGCCTCCATGTTGTGAGCCATGATGTGCTCGTTGGGAGGGTTGCTTTGAATGTCTATGAGACGATTGTCTCCTATGATGGTCATATCTTGAAGTCCTTCTTCCTCTAGGACTTGGGGATCGTGAGGGTGTCTTTGATCTTCTTCGAGGGCTAGGGGAAGGGGTAGATGGGGGCGAGTTGGTCCCACTATTGGCTCCCCTCCTGTTAGATCGACTTTGGAGTTGTTGTGCATAGAGTCTATCTTCTTCTTCTTGGGCGACTTTTTTCTGTATATCCAACAATGCACGTTCCTCTTCCTCTAGTTGTCGGAATTTTTCCTTTTTTGCAGCCTGTTCATCTAAGTAGGCTTGCTTCTCTCTCTCAATGCTTCTTAATCTTGTATTTGCATATCGAGAAGTGTCCTTAAGTGGGGAGGTTTTTCTTGAATGCCTTATTGCATTAGCTGCGTTGATATGGTGATCACCAGATTCGTTGTTCTGGTCTTCGTGTTGTGACCCTGAATCTGAGTGGGCTGACTTATGCTGTCTTTCAGCTCGTTGATGAGCATCAAAATACCTCGCATTGTTAGGAGGTGACCCGGGTGGACTGGCATGAGAGGAACCACCATACTCTCCTCTGTGTCGTTGAAAGATATCCTCGAGAGTTTGATTCATGGCTTCTCTTTGTTGTCGGGTGAAAGTGTAACTCATGTCCATACTTGATGAAAGTGGTATGAAAGAGGTGCTCACTTCACTAGGGTTAGCTCCCAGATTGAAACAAACCTCGGATTCACTCTTAGGAGATTGGTCAAAAAGGGGTCTTTTTCCCTTAGGTTGTCGACGGGTCTTGATAGGTGGTAACTGGCTAAAGGCAACAGGGGGTCGCTTCCCTTGATTGACTTGGTACCTTGTCGTAACTGACATGAAAGAGAGATATTCTCAATGATAAGGTGACCTTTCAAAGTGTCAACACTAAACTAAGATAATCGAAATCCTCTATTGTCCAAAGAAAGATGAAAAAAAGAAAAGAAAGGGGGCTTTACCAACACTGTCAAAGAGGTGCTTCAAATCAAAGGGTGACTACCCTTGCACTTTTGAATCAGGAGGTTGGACTAGGCCAAAAGATAATTGAAAATGAAAGCGATTTGGACAATAAGAGAACTGAAATTTTCCCAGAATATAGCTAACAATTTTAAAGATGAACCTTGGCACCAAGAATGGCTTTCTAGCTTGACAATTATTCCAAAGTGACTTTGTAAATCAAATGATGCTATCCCGAAGAACTAAAAACCAGAGATTTGGAGTCAAGACAGATCTCAAACGTCAGGGTGAGAAGCCTGTTCTAAGACCTGGCCTAATTGACAGCAACTGAAACTGACCAAAATTTAAGCACGACAAAAATGAACCAGGTGATATACTCCAGGCTATCGGGGCGATAAAACTATACCCGTGCGATACTTCACCCTATGGCAGGCGATACTTCTTAACACTAGCGGGCGATATAATCCAGGCAAGCAGGGCGATAGTCCGTCAGGGGTGAACTATTGCGCGATATTTCTCTCCAAAGAGGGCGATATTTATAGCAGATGCGAAGTATCGCACGATACTTCGCCTTACAGGGCGCGATACTGTTGCAGAATTTTTCAACTTTTGACCAGAATTGTGTGAAATTTGCATTTTTGGGTCTGCTTGGTCAAAATTTTCAGTCTGAGGGTTAATGTTTTTGGTTTCAGTCACAAATTCAACAGCATTTGGACAGGTTTGCAAACAGTAAAGGATCAAACATGTCTTCAAACACTTGAAACAAGGGCAAAAGCAACCTTGCCAAGGCAAACACTTGTGATATCAAAATTGAAAAAAAGCACCCTATGAATGCTACCGATTGTTTGTATGTTGAGAACGTTTACACTGGTATCACACAATCGAAGACAATTCAAGCAATTACTACCTACAAGACAAGGCTCAATACTTACCAACTTAGCCCACAACTTGATGCCCCCTTGCCTCACACCAAGTGGTTGCCCACAAGAGATATTGGCTTTGTCATGGAAATGTCAAAATGACACAACCAAAGGGACACATATGGTGAGTATCTTAAGGTGATCCGGGTAAACCACTTGGATCAATCCTTGCACTAAGAAGATAAGCGGCTAAAAGAGGGTGGCTTCTATCTAATGGTTCTTAATAAGGATTTCCGTTCACAACACCCCTCTTGCTCCTCATAAAGGACTAGGACCTCGCGGCCTCAAGAGTACCTTAAGCATTCTTGTTCAATGTTTTCCTCATGGTCGCAATCCCATGAGCTACTCACATTAAACGAAGACAAGTGTTATGTCTATCAAGGTTTTTGGTGTCCTTGATAGCCTTGAGATTATAGTGAGTTGGAATCACTTGCCACCAAGGAGAATGATGACAAGGTTGTCCCCACTTGAGTCGTTCCTCTTGATTGCTCAAGAGCAGGCCCTCTAAAGGATTCCTAAACTAAACAAAATGGATCAACACTTGAGGTTCAAGGTTTTTGATTCACCACAAGGGTGAAGAGCATACTCCCCTATCTCAAGAATTTTTCCCAAACACACCAAACAAAGAAATCAATTACCCCCTTGCTTCCAAAACCTTAAGATGGGTCAAGATTTTCTGATTCACCTAAAGGTGAAGAGCATACTTCTCCTACCACCTCAAAATCCCTTTCACAAGGTATTAAGATTCTTAATACAATTAGTAAATGCCACAAATGAAAGGAAAACAACAACAAGCAAGAAATGGAAATTTTTTTTTTTTTGTTTTTATGCTTGGGCAGCCCTGCAAAAACTATTAGTAGCCCTCTTTGACATGCGTTTTTAGTAATTTTTAAGCAAAGGAGAGCACCTACAAACACAACTTGTTAGGCCCACAATGTTAGCAAAATCAAAATCCAAATGTAAATGTGCAATAATCTAATGGATTTAAGCTAAAAAAAGCAGGTTAGACCTAATTAAACAAAGTAAAACAAAACAACAAGCTAAAATAGTCGAATTCGGACAAAAAAAACTGAAAGCGCAAGTCTCTGCCAGACCAGGCGATGTTTCTCAGTCTCCAACAGTATCGCGTGACACAGTTTCCTATAGTCGGGCGATACTTCCCCAGTCGAGCGATACTTCGCACGATGCCAGGCGATACTTCGCCCGATGCCAGGCGATAGACTTCGCTATATGCATGCGATACTTTTTCCGAGCGAAGTATCGCGCCAAGACAGGAAGTATATCGCGCGATATTTCTGAGAAGTGTCGCATGATAATCTGAGACAGAAAACTAGAGACACAGATTTTTTCGACAGTTAATCCGAAAATGACGAAAAATGCATCAAATAAAAGGACAAAGCTATCTACTCTGCCCCACGGTGGGCGCCAGAAATGTACACACTAAAATATGCACTTCTATGAACCATTACATGCAAGGTTACTCAAGAGTGAGGCCTCACAAAGCGGCTCATAGCTCTCTATGCATGGAGTTGCAAGGGACTATGAGTTTTGCTCTCAGCTAGAGCTACAAGAAGGTGACCTTGCTAGTCAACCATACAATGAGAGATTCAAGTGAAGACAAGGGCAACAATGCCAATATCTCCAATAATCCAATATGAAATGCAATGCAATGCAACTAAGATGAAGATGCAAATGTGCAAGCTATGCTATGAAAATGGAAGTACAAACTAAGCTATGAAGGGAAATAGCAATGGATTACAATGCCTCCTATTTAAACTATGTGAGATCTATTCTATTGCATAAAAGGAAATCTAGTCTATGATGCCATTATTATGCAACTATGAAAGCAAATATGCAACTAAAAGGAAATGCAACAAAGATCTTCAAAGCTTGGATGCAAAAGTGTCTTCAAAGAAAGCTCCAAATGACCTAGAAAACCTGCAGCATAACATTAGCATAAAACAAGTGGATATGCAAATGAAGGAGAGAGCTCTCCTTTTATAAGAAATGCAAAGGAATGGACCATGGAGATTAAGAGGCAAAAGATCTTAATCAGCGGTGGAGGTTGAAAGAGGAGCAATCCATGTGCACAAACATCTTCCAATGAGAGTGAAGTGTTGACTTTTGAGCCTCATGTGAGACAAAAGTGCCTTTTTCCCTTTTTATAAAATAGGAATAATGTTTTATTTGTGCAACTTAGGATAAGAGGAAAGTGGAGCTTTTTATTTAATTGAAAGGGGAGGAAATATTCCTTTTAATTAAATAAAGACTTAGGATAAATGGTTAGCCCAAGGATAAAAATCCAATATATGATCGAAATTAAGATTTGATCAAGAGATTGATAATGTTCAAAATATTGATTATTGATCAAAATGATTCAGGGTTGATAAATCAAATAAATGGGACCCAAAGTCTAGGCGACCATTTTAGGGTGTATACATAAAGGAGGCTTCTTTTTTTCTGCATTCAAGACCCCCAAAAGCATAGATAGTGTCTCACTTACCATGACTGAACAAGAGAAATATCTTCATTTGTAAGAACACTTTGAGCATAGAGACAACCAAGCACGCTTAGATAAGAAGCATAAAAAAAGCATAATGGACATTGCTAGGCACATGGCTTCAAGAGGAATGTCTCACGATCAAGCTGAGACTAGTGGTTATGAAAATAGATCTTTTTTGGGTACTAGTGGCAAACATGGTAACAATATGCCACCAAGGTCCCCTCCATGATGAACTTTTGCCACACCTTCTTCACCTCCTAGACCTCCTCCCTCTCATCATGAGGAAGAGGCCAATGATGACGTATCTAGTGAAGAACTTATGAGGTTTGAACAAGATGAGGCTTCCCAATGTTTGATGCATACACTTTTAGAGTGTAATGGAGATCAATACTTTCAATACATGACTTCTAGAGGATACAAGCTCCCTCATGGTTATGATATCCACCAAATCATTCAAGAAAGAATGCCAATCGAGTATGAAATCCTTAGAGAGGAATTACAATGAACGAATCAACATCTTGCTCAACTTGCAATAGAAAAGGAACCTCCAAAGGTCTCTTTTGTAGAATCTATTTGTGCTCTTCCCTTTGATATGAGTCTATACATGGTCCCATTTCCTAAGGATATTGAGGTTCCTAAATATGATAAGTATGATGGAAATGGTGATCCCCATGACTATGTGCGTCATTTTTATGGTCTTAGCATGGACTTCCTTCAAGAAGACACATTTCTACTATGGTTGTTCCCTAGGAGTTTAAGAGGACAAGCTTTGGAATGGTTCACAAAATTGACACCCCCTCTCAAGACCTTTGATGAGTTGGCTAGGCGTTTCATTCAACATTATTCATACAACATTCAGTAGCCTATTACCATGATAGATCTGGATGCTCTCAAGCAAAATCAAGGTGAACCATTCGTTACCTACTTGCAATGTTGGAGATCATTATATTCTAGATATCCTCGTCAACTACCTGAGAGGGAAAAGATTGACATCTTTGTCAACACTCTTGTACCTGAATTATATTACAATCTAAGGAAACAACTATTTTCCTCTTTCAACGACATGGTTGAAAGTGCATACCGTATTGATGATGTCACCACAAGGAAAGGGGATATTGTCATCAACAAAGATACCAGAGGTAATGGAAAGGACAAAAACAAACCCTGGAATAGGAACAAATATGTTGTCAATGATGGGGTTGTGGATGTTCTTAAAGCTAAGGAGCATGCTTTCCACCTCTCCAACACTATCTACGCAACTAAACAACAAGAGGCTACCAACACTCAAAGTGCACCTAAGCCTCAATATGTAGATAAACCCAAGAAGTCATATCAACAACGAGTCTACACCAAGTTGGTTGAACCTTATGACATGATTTTTAAGACCTTGGTTGCCAACAAGTATCTTATGCTTCTTGACAATTCTCATCCCTTCAATCCACCAGTTAAGCCTGATTGGTGGAGAGAGGATCATTTCTGCAATTACCATAGAAATAAGGGACACAACACGGATAATTGTTTCAAGCTCAAAGATGTTATTCAAGATCTTATTGATGGAGGCGTAGTTATCAAATATGGCTTGGTTAAGAATTATGATCACAAAGCCTTCAAAACCCCCCTACCTGAGTATGAAAAAGGGGAGTCCTCTCAAGAGAATAAGAAAAATCATGATGCCAAGATCAATTATACATATACTCACGATGTGCCTGTGATCAACATGGTAGAGCCCGTTGAAAGTATTTTCATGATGCGATCTCGAGGTAATAGTGATGACAATCATGATACACCTAAGTTGGTCTTGCAAAAACTTGGTGGTTTATCTTCCCGAAGTGAGATACTGAATGCTATTACTAGGGGGCAAGCCAAAGTTGTCCTTAAAACTACTCACGATCCCAAACAAGCCTCATCTTCTAAACAAGAAGCTCCTTCAACCATATCTAGCTATGATCTTGGTCACCAGTTGCAATGAACACCAACCCAAATATCCATTTTTGAGTTTCTTGAGCTATCCCCCTTGCACAAAGAGATCCTTGAAAAAGCTCTACGCATAGTGAATGTCCCTAATAACATTGATCCAGATAGGTTCCAGGCTATGGTCAACCATATCTCATCTCCTCACTATCTCTCATTTTTCGTAGAGGATGACACGTCCCTTAGTCACCCACATAATCTTGCTTTACATATAGAGGTCCAAGTTTACCATACTCGAGTCCATCGAGTCCTGATAGACAATGGTGCAGGGTTGAATATTGTTTCCTTTCATGTTGTGCAACAATTGGGATTGTCCAAATTTGTTGTAGATCCTAGGCAGAAGATCACCATCAAACATATGATGAAGTGGAGAGGTATTCAAATGGTCTTATTGTGTTGCCTGTCTGAGTGGGTCCAGTTGAGAAAGATATTGTGTTTCAAGTATTAGACATCCCACTCATATACAACATTCTTCTGGGTCATCCTTGGATTCATGACATAAAAGCTATTCCTTCCACCTACCATCAATGCATCAAATTCCCGTACAATGGAGCTAAAATTGTGATTCCTGGGGACAATGCTATTGCTATTAATACTCTCACTCTCACTAAAATGTTTGTCCTGCACAATAAACCTTCTCATGATCCTAATGCATCCCTTATTGCTGCCAAGCAGAAATTAAAAATGATGAGTATTGGTATGGGTGAATACACATTAGATTCTATTGTTGCTATGCCTATCTCTCCTAAGTCATATGTTAGATCTTCAGACAAGGTGAAGCCTTCCACTTCCGCCATGATGGTTTTTGGTACCTTTGTCCACTCATCCATACCCTTAGAGGCAGAAAAAGAAGAACAAGTTGTTAGAGATTGGATCTATAAAGAGGAAGAAGACAGTACGACAGTTGCTACTCCCATCTCCCCTAGACGCTATGGTAAAGGCTACACATTTTTGCAGCAGATGGGCTATCAAGGTCAAGGACCTTTAAGTAATAATGGACACGCTCTAGTTGAACCTTTGAGTCATACCGATGGTTGAGACTCTAAGGATACCATAGGTTTAGGATACGATGCCGAAGATGACCCCCCTGAAGGTTCCAAAAATGCTCCCATGATTAGTGAGTCAGATACAAAGATGGATGAATCACCACTATACACTATGGGCCAAATGGGAGATGGTCTCCCTTCTACTTTACTCCTCTGGGGAGAAGAATACACACCTAATGATGACATAGTTGAAGCCTCTACGTCTAGAGATGATGTATCTAATGGATTTGACCCCAGAGATAGACAACATAGAAATATTATGTAGTTACTAGAAAGAGCAGATCTCACACATAATGGCATGGGTGCCTCTACTTCTAGGCATCCTAAACCTTCTTGGTGCAAACATCCCAGTAGAAGTTCAATGACAGATTCAAATGAGTACGAATGGGACATTCTCTTAGATAGATCTTCCACAGTGGATATGGAAATTGACATGATTCATACTTATAGTGCCCAACCTGACATAGTTGATGAGTCTCACATAGGGTCTAACGAGTTTGATCTACGTATTGCTTTAGTGAACCATGCTGGTCCTTCTAGGCCAAATCTAGATCTTGATACTTTTGGAGCCTACTCTATAGGCTCAACTTCTCTCGTCACCAGAGAGGATACCTATCACATCAATAACCTTGAACCCGTCACTTCACTTCCTCTCATGTACTCAAATCTCATAGATTCGTCAGCCCAAGATCAAAGACCTACATTGCCTTCCTTCCAAAATGACTATGAGATCACTTGTTACCTCAATGTCGTTGAACCTGTCACCTCTTCCACCAGTGAACTAGCAACAAATTTGACAGAATCAGATATCAAGTACCTCAGTCATAAAATCAAAAGAAAAAATAAATGGTCAGATGGAAAAAACCACATTGTGGTGGTGTTCGAACCTCAAAATAGTAAAAATAAAGATGTATCTAAGAGTGAAAACCTCTCTGAGGCACCCGAGGATGAGGTACTTGGTAGTCTGCCCAGCTACTTCCAGGAAAGATCTTCAATTCTGATAGAGCCTACACAACCAATCAACTTAGGGACATAGGAGTCTCCTAAGATAATCCATGTAGCTCAGTCCCTCTCAGCAGAGGAGAAAGAATAATTCACCACATTTTTTCAGGAGAAAAGGATCAACTTTGCATGGACATATTCGGACATGCCTGGTTTGGACACTGAGCTCATTATGCACCACCTCTCTATTGCTCAAGAGGTAAAAATTGTCAAATAGAAACTCAGAAAGATGCATCCTCATGTGGCATTATTGGTTAAGGCTGAACTTGAGAAGCTTCTAAAAGCTAACTTCACAAGAGCTATTGATTATGCTAAATGGATTTCCAATATTGTTCCTATTTCCAAACATGATAAGTCCATTCGCGTATGCATTGAATTTAGAGATATAAACAAAGCATGCCCTAAGGATGATTTTCCACTTCCAAACATCGATATGATAGTGGACATGACAGCGGGCTATGAAATGTATTCCCTTATGGATGGCTTCTCCGGATATAACTAGATCAAAATTGCCCTTGAAGACCAAGAGATGATAACTTTCACATGTGCATGGGGTACCTTTTGTTGTAATTTCATGCCATTTGGTCTTAAGAATGCTGGTGCAACCTATCAAAGAGCTATGACTACCATATTCCATGATATGATGCATAAAAACATGGAAGACTATGTTGATGACACACTTGCTAAATCATAACAAAGAAACACTCATTTATCCGATTTGAGTTTGATATTGGACCGCATGGAATGATTTCAACTTAGATTGAATCCTAAGAAATGTGCTTTTGGTGTCAATTCTGGTAAACTGCTAGGCTATATCATATCAGCAAAAGGAATAGAGGTAGACCCAGAAAAGGTGCAAGCTATCATGGAGATGCCACCTCCCCACAACATAAAACAATTAAGGGGTCTCCAAGGCCATCTCCAATCTATTAGGTGGTTCATTTCTCAATTAGTTGACAAAGCTCAACCTTTTAACAAGAATTTGCATAAAGGGGCTGCTTGCATATGGAATGAGGAGTGTCAAAAGAATTTGGATCAAATCAAGGATTACCTAGGAAAACCTCCTATTCTTATGCCGCCTATCCAAGGGAAACCTTTGATACTCTACATATCTACTATAGCAAATTCTTTAGGAGCTCTCCTTGCACAACAAGATGATATAGGCAAAGAACGAGCTATCTACTACATCAGTTGCACCTTGGTTGCTTATGAGCTCAATTATACTAGCATCGAGAAAACTTATCTAGCAGTAGTGTTTGTGTCCCAAAAAGTCAGACATTACATGCTCGCACATACTACGCAGCTGATTGCCAAAATTGATCCTTTAAAGTACCTCTTAAGTAAAGCTATGCTTATCGGATGACTTGCTAAATGGATGTTGATTCTTTTAGAATTTGACATTTAGTGCGTCAAAAGGAAAGCTATTAAAGGACAAGAAATCGGGGATCAATTAGCTGAATTTCCCATGACTGATGATGCTCCTCTTCAGATAGACTTCTCAGATGCTTCAATCATGAATGTCACAAAGCGTATGTGGAAAATATTCTTTGATAGTTCCCACACACAAAATGGGGTTAGCACTGGAATATTATTTGTTACACCTCATGGATACACAATTCCTTAATCTTATAAGCTTCTCTTTCCATGCACTAATAATATAGCTAAATATGATGCCCTTCTCAATGGTGTTAAGCTTTCCCTAGAATGGAGGATTATAGAATTGCATATCTTTGGAGATTCACAGCTTGTCATAAATCAAGTAAACAATGATTACCAGACAAAGACTGACAAGTTGGTTCCCTACAAGAAGATGATAGACTCGCTTAGGAATTATTTCACATCTGTTACATTCCAACAAATTCCTAGAGCTGGGAACAAGTCTGGTGATGCCATGGCTACTTTGGCATCCATTCTACAATTGGAAGAACATGAGTCATGCTTTGAGTTCCTAGTGGAAGATTAGTGTCATCCTGCCTATGATTCCCCTGAGGATCATGTCATTTACACTATGGTCGGTCATGATTCATCCCGCTATGACGCTATATTTTCCTATCTCCAAGATCAGATTATTCTTGAAAATCTGATGTGCAATGAGAAGCACCAACTCATCCGCAATGCCTCACATTTTACCCTCGTCTCTGGTGACTTGTATAGGAAGGGTCTAGATGGAACTCTCCTTAGGTGTCTAGAAATAGAGGAGTCAGAAAAAGTGCTAGTTGAAGTCCACGATGGCATATGTGGTTCACACTCTAATGGTCTTGTGCTAGTTGGGAAATTGCTTAGGGCTGGTTACTATTGGCCTACTATGCAAGCTAACATTGTTTGATATGCCAAGTCTTGCAAGAAATGTCAACTACATGGGAATCTCATTCATGCTCCTGGACATCAGATTATTCCCTCTATTACATACTGGCCATTTCAGCAATGGGCCTTTGAATTGGTAGGCAAGATTCATCCTAGTTCTTCGAGTGGGCATAAGTTCATTATTACAGCTACTGAATATTTTACCAAATGGGTCAAAGTTGTCCCACTATCTGTAGCTATGGGAAAACATGTTGCCTTGTTTATCTTGAATCACATCATTTGCCGCTATGGTATTCCTTCTTCCATAATCACGGATAATGGCAGCTAATTCAAGAATAAAGACCTGAAACAATTGTGCAAAAAATTCAAGATTAAACAACATTGGTCTTCTATTTACTACCCTCAAGGGAATGACCAAGCTGAGGCCTCTTATAAAACATTGTTGAAGATCCTTCATAGGACAGTGCACAAATCAGGCAAGGATTGGCATCTACAGATCAATCCTGCACTATGGGCTTATAGAACTTCTATTTGCACTCCTACAAGTGCCACACCTTTTTCCTTGGTCTATGGTTCTAAGGCTATCTTACCATTAGAGGTCAAAATACCATCATTGAGAGTCTCTCTACATGGTTTGATTACCGACGAAGACCATAGGGCCATGAGAGTTCATGAGCTTACTACTTTGGAGGAACATCGCAAGGCCGCTTTTGATCACATGCACACTTATCAGAAGAGAATGTCTGCTACTTATAATAAGAAGGTTCATCCTAGAGAATTCCAAGTGGGTGAATTAGTCCTAAGAGAAAATCCTAAGAATCAACAGAATAGAGAGCAAAAAGGCAAGTTCAAGCTGAATTGGTTAGGACCTTACATCATCATGACAACATTTGGGTCTGGGGCCTATTAGTTATCTACACCTAAGGGAGAAGAGCTTGCCAAACCTATTAATGTTCTACATCTGAAGAAGTTCTATGCCTAAGGTTCTTGAGCTCTTTGTATATATCTTATTGATCCTGAAAAAATTCCAAAAAAATTCATATATGATGCTGAAAAAAATCCTAAAAAGCATATAAAGTCCTAAAAAAAAGAGCATCCTAGTGAAAACCTAGTAATAGGTGCTTTGATGTCTCACCAAAAAAATTTAAAAATCCAAAAATCCAAAAATCCAAAAAAAAGAAGAAAAAGTCCTTGGTGAAAACCTGGAAACATGCGCCTTGGTAGCAAATATACAATTTTTTTTAATAAAAAGACCTAAAAAATCTGCCAAGTGGTGAAAACCTAGAAATAGGTGCTATTTGGGAGCCTTGCACCTATGTCTATCAGTCTTGCATGGTGCTCATTTTGCTCCACTTCTCGCTTTGTCTCTCCTAGTCTGGAATTGACTTTTGTCTTAGTCTAGGGGGCATACATTATTTAAGCTTATCTTGGGTCTCTTTGTGCGTCAAGGTTTCTTGGGAAACTTGGTTCAAATAGTGTTTCTCAACACTTTCCAATTGTGTTTTTCAACACTTCCCTAGCGTCAAGTGTTTCTCAACACTTATCAGATATCCTACCCACAGTCTAGAATGATACGATATTTCTCACCAGCAGATGCGATACTCCAAGTTTGACTCTATGACCTACACACACGCACTTAAACACTTGACTCGTAGAGACTTTTTTTACTTTATTTCTTTGTGTGTTGTCTATGATGATTTCTTTTAATGAGTGTTCTCTCCCTAATAGTTTTCGATGATGCATAGCTAGAGGACTGGGGGCATGAGGACATGTTTTATCTATTTTTCTACCTGTGGGTATATCTTGTTGATCCTAACTATCATGAGCATTTATAATTGTTACACTTGACACTGAGGATCTACAATGTATTATCCTTGACTGTATTCCGTAAGTGCATACTTATGGTCATCTTGACTTTCTTGTGTCTCGATGCGAGCATAATCTTGCTATACTAAACTTAGGGAACCTCACTGCACTAGTCATCTTGACCTACATGTCTTTGATGCTTAGGTGGGATTCCCACACACCTATTTGATATAGATCATATTCATATACCCATAGCTATACTACTGCGTATTGTATGATCTTGCGATGCTACCAATAAAACTCGATGATGATTATTAGAGTCTGATAGCTTTATAACCTTGCAAGTAAACCATTTTTCATAGTAGCTTGCATTCTTAGGTTCATGTTAGTTTAGTTTTGCATCTTTCATATGGAGAGAGCTCTCCTTTCATCTTTCATGAACTTGTCAGTCAATTGTGCTCGCCTTTTGCTTCTTCTCGATCATGTCTTTTCACTTCTTGTCTTTCATATCACATCGTTTTCTATTCCTGTCATCACAAGGGGTTAATCTTATCATCATATATATAAAAAAGATCATTTTTAGAAACATGAGTCTATATCATAACATGAGAACTAAACATACATCCATGAGAGAAACTATACATGAACATCTATAAGCATATATCATACATTTGAGCAATATAACAAGACAATAATACTAAAACATCCATCACAATGAGACAAGTACACAAGATATATCATAATCCAGTCATCTCATATATATAAATCATGATACAAATACAATATGGGATCCAAAAATCTAGATAATGTCTCAAGACATGTATGTACATCAATACCCTAAATCTAGGACTGACTCTCCCCCTCATGTGTGGGAGGTGCTAGTGGAGCCTGTGGTCCTATCCTGTCAGCTGGCATGTCTGACCTCCCTACCCTCTCAGAGTAAAGTGGCAATCACTAACCCATGAGCACGGCTGCTATGTACAACCCATGGTAATATGTGGCTCATACTACCTCCTTCTGTATCTCTATAGCATCATCTCATGCTGCCCTCTCCCATTGATCTATCTCGGCTTGTACATCCATGAGTTGCTGATCGCGAATGGAAATCATAGTCCTCAGTTGCTACACCTCAGCCTCTAAGGCTTGGATCCTAGCCTGGAGATCCTCTCCTCCTCTGGCTACAGGCTGCTACTACCTTGCATCACCCCATCGGCGAACTGGTCTCGCATGCTCCTCCTCCTCATCCTCCTCCAACTGTCGGTGTGACCATCTACGGCCACCCGATCGAGACCCCTAGCCTACCTCCCACCTCCTCCCCCCTCCCCTCCTCCATCTCCTCCATCCCCACCCGGTGCCTGTGGCTGTGCATCTAGGATTGTGAACCTAGGGAATGGACATCTCTGATGCTCTGCTATGTATGTTGCGTCTGCTCCTACATCTGCCATGTCTGGCAGGTAGTCCCATGGCTCCCACCACAACCTTGCTGTCTCCTGTGCTACCTACTAGTAATCTAGCATCGACAGCCATCCCAGTCCCTCCTCCTCCTGTACCCTAACATATGTGGTGGTCTCTACTACCACTCTCTGCTGCCTACCAAATTGCCTCCACACTCGGGTAATAACAAAATGCTCTACAATCTATGCATGCCTGCTTAGTAATGGTCGATTGCATAACATATACTCGAGCTCCCGACCCTCATCCCCCCACCGCTCACACTGCCTATATGACCTCCACTCAAATGTCATCATCTCATCTATCAGCCTCCTATAATATGTGAGGTCTCCACTGTGTGGCTGTGTGATGAACCCTGTATATTGGTATATGTAAGGAGTCCTCTTCTCTTGAGGCCGTACTTGTGGTTGAACAACTATGTGATCCCATGCCCATATCTACACCAGGATGACCTTGCATGCCCATGATCAACTATCCCTGTATATGATCTCATGCAGCTTATGATACATATCTGCAAGGATCGCTGGTCCCCACACCATCCGTCTAGGTCATGCCACCAGATTTGCAACTAGTCTCCCCCAGCCTAGTGGGAATCCTCTTTGACTCTGGTTAGTAATCAGAGCCTGTGCTATTATGGAGCACATGATGCATGGTACTGGGTAGTCTCGATCATACTCCTCTATCAAATGGTCCCAACTGAGGTGTCTATCTATGATGGTAACATCCTAGAAGAGGTCCTAAATGACCTGTCTCCCATCTGTGGGAGTCTGATCATAGTATACCTATGCCAACAAAAAATCATGTCAGTTTTCATCATATGGAAACACTACATTAATGAACATCTATAAACATGATTATGCTCACCGCATCTCCATGGCTCGGTACACGAAGAATCTGGTAGACATCCTCTAGTGTGATAGTGGCCTCTCCGATCAACAAGTGAAAGGTGTTATGCTCACTATGCCACCTCTCTGCTAGTGTTGTCAGTAAATCGTGGTTTGCCCGTATACGGGGCATCTCCAACAGGTAGCCAAAACCCATCCAAGTAAAAGCCGCTCTACCTAGATCATCTAGATCCCAGACATAGCATAACCTGACCACCCTTGGTGCTCTAATGATGAGCATTGATAGCATCTCTTGCAAACCATAAACCCACAAACCAGATGTCAGAACATGTAATGATGGATGTCCAAAATCTGTACAAGTAATCTCAAAAGCAAAAATTATCTCTACAAATGTTATATTGCTTAAATTAAAGTCATGCGATACTTCTTATTATCCTGGTGTGAAACTGTCTGGTGATACTTTATCGTGTGATACTTTCTTGTATAGTGGTGTGATACTTTTACCTCGTGCAATAGTTCACATGACATTTCATCTAGGCTCGTGCGATACTTTCCTAAATGGCCATGCGACACTTTGTGGCCCCACGAAGTATCGCATGATACAATATATCACAGGTGTGCAATATTTTTAAAGTATCATACGATGTTTCACAAAAGCATAATTTGAAATTCAAAAAACATGTTTTAAATGAAAAAAAAATGACTCAGACGACTAGTTTTTGTGAAAACTTACTGGGGCACCATACTGAGGAGGCCGGTTGTGCAACCGACCGTGCTCAAATCAATGTGTGTGAATGGGAATGCTTGCCTATTGAGCCATATTCTCTCTCAGATCTCTCAAAGTTCTCAAAATTCACATAAGACAAATGAATTTGAAAATGGCATTTTCACCCCTTATATAGCAGTTTGACCTAATATGACATTTTGACCCAATTTTCAAAACATCTCTGAATTTCACAAAAATTGCACCCCTAGCTAATTTCAATGTCCTAGATCCATTTTCAGGATCGAAATCAAAATTTGAGTTCATCTTTATGGTCAAAATCACATTTTAAATCTCTCCTTCTTCTACACAGTTGGCTGATTGTTTGAGGCCTGATCCTTTGATCTTCGTTGGGGCATCTTCATCTCCATCTCTCCCAACCTTCTAGTCTTTCATTCATTCCCTTCACTTTGTCTCTCTGTGGTTTTGACTTTATCTTTATCTTATATCTTTCTTAGTCAAACCTAGTCAAACTGGGGCATATTTTCACTACTTGATGGTTATTCTATTATCTTTCATCTTCGATTATGATTTCTGGTGATTTGATCATGTTGCTCTTATCTTGCTTCTGCATTCCCTCTACCTCATTTCAATTTTGATCCCCAGGGGGTAGACATATCCTATCAGCTATTCTCTAGAGCATATGCTTGACCATTCCATTTGCTTTGATCTATTGTGCTTGACATGTTAGTTCTCATCTTGAGTTCTGATACTGTCCATCTCTCTCCTAAGTGTTCAGTACTATCGCTACCAGGTTGACCATGCAGGATTTGCTATCTCTTTGCACTTCACTCTTTGGAGTCAGATCTCTATCTATTGCCTTCTTGGCTGATCTATTCTTTGACATAATGTGTTACCAGATCAATCACACATTAGTCAAAGAGGGGAAAATGTAATCACCCAAAAATGGTCATCTAGACTATTAGCCCCTTTCTAGCATTATTTGCTAAATTCATCAATTGCTTATTCTTGATCAAATCCTAATTCTATCATTTATTCGATTATATTCTATGGATTAACCATTTTATCCTAAGTTTTTATTTAATTAAAAGGAATTCCCTTCCCTTTTATTAAATAAAAATCCCCCACTTACCTTTTATCCTAAGTTGCATAAATAAAGCATTATTCCTATTTAATAAATAAGAAGAAAAGGCTTTTTGTCTCACATAGGGCACAAAAGTCAACACTTCTTTCTCATTGGAGGAGACTTGTGCACAAGGATTGCTCCCACTTTCAAACTCCACCCTTGATCAAATCTTGTGCCTCTTAATCGCCATGGTCCATTTATCTTTAAAAGGAGAGCTCCCTTCTCATTCTAGGATCCCCACTCTTGATACTAATATTATGCTGCAGGTTTTCTTGTGCCATTGGAACTTTGGAAGAACTTGTTACATTTTAGTCTTCATACTTACATTGTAGCTTAGTTTTCATAGCATTCTTAGCTTAGTTTCCTTTTATGTTTTAGATTAATTCACATAGTTTAACTAGTAATGGCTTGTAACACTCTCATTTCCATAGTTTAGTTGCATTCTTTCATTCTCATTCTAGCATAGCTTGCATTGCATTTTCATTGTGATTCTTGAAGATATTGACATTCTTGCCCTTGTCTCTTTGAATCTCCCATTGCATGGTTTACTAGCAAGGTTACATGCTTAATAGCTCTAGCTGAGAGCCCTCTAAACACCCTTGCACTCCATGCCTAGGGAGCTCTAGGTTGCTTTTCAAGGTTTCCAATCCATGGATACTCTTGGAATCAAAGGCTTAAAGAAGTACACATTTTGAGTGACAAGGTCAAGTTAAATCAGAGTTGGCAACTTAGCTTAAGTTGCCAAGTATGGAATAATGTTATAAAAGTTGTAAACTGGCCTCTTTTGTCATTTTAGAGGATGAAAATGGTCTTAAGGACCCTATTTTAGGCAAAGATAGGTCTCCTAAGATGTGTGATCAGGTGATTAACTAATCCACCAAAAGTTGCTATGACAACTTTGAAAGTTGTCATGACAACATTTCCATTTTTGCTAGGAAATGGCTCCAAGAAGACTAACGGCCTGACCCTAGGATCATACACCTAGGTTGAGATATATATTATTTAGAAACCTTAAATTTTGGCATTGGAAAGTGTATAGTATGGAGACCAAAGAATGGCACGAGTTTTGGCTGTGTAATCTCTTTGATAGTGAATGGATTTGTGTGTGACAGAGCTCTAAAATGGATTGAAAGTTTGACTGTTATTGTTGCATCTGTTAGAGTATAATGTATTTGGATTCCTAGGATAGATAGTTAATCATTTTATCAAGTTTTAGCATTAGTTTACATTTATTTTATTCTCTGGTCTATCTCGGGTTGGTCTAGACACTAGGGTTTTGTAAAATGGAGTGCTAGTTCACTCTCCCACCGTACAATTTATACAGCTCCTTGGGATCTGTGACTATACTCCTTGTAATATAGGATGCTAAAGGGGAGGGGGGGCTAAAGAGTTCAGGAAGAATTTTTAAGGTGATGCCTTAGGCAAGCTAGGAGAGCATGGCTAGGGGTCACAGTGTACTGTAGAGATAATAGGAGTGATTGAAAGCACCCATAGCTTCAATCAAACATTGTGGAGAGGAGGCCAGATGTATTAATAAGCATCTCTAATGATGAGGAGCTTTGGAGAAAGGTTGAGACTTGGAGAATCACCAAACCCTCACTAGCTCAGACAGTGAGCTAGTAAACCCTCAAATATAGCCCCATTTCTAGGAGACCCTGTATGGAAAAAATGGAGAAGAGAGACCTAGAAAATTTTCAAGCCCTTCCAAAAGGGTACTCAAATCAATGACCAATTTGGTATCTTGTTTGGAGAAGTTGGGAGTTATTAAGCAAAATAGATCAATTAGGCCTATTAGCCTTGTAGCCCTTTTTAGGCCAGTCAGTAACCAAAGCCTATTAGTGATAGGACTTATTATGAAGAAGATGGGGATAAACATGGTTTTGAACCACTTTTCATATGAATCAACCCTCCTCTCCATTTGAGGGTGAAAACAATGTTGATTTCCATTTTCTAGGAATGGTGGAGTTAGAAGGAAACAAAGGAGTGTCATGATGAAATGAGATAGTTTCAAACCTTGGTGTCACAAGATGAATGAGAAAGGATTGAGTTTGTAAATCCTTGTGAGGGGACTATAATAGTACCGTATAGGTTAGGATATTAGCCTTATATGAACCTAGTAGAATCTAGGAAAAGTTGAGCAAGGCTAGTGTTACATCAGATTGGTATCAGAGCCAGTTAAAGGTTTGGAGGACAGTGCATGTCACTATCTACTAGTGAATCAGTAGGGGAGAACATAATGGTTACAAATGCAGAGCTAGCTAGAGAAGTACAAGAATAAAAGGAGAGGAACATACTCCTTGAAGATGCTATAGATGAGATGAGAATCAAACTACAAGAAATGGTTGATCAGAGAGCTCAAAAAATGAACAAGGGTGCTGAAACCAGTGACAGGGGTAAGAAGCCTATTGATGTAGATGATATCATACCTGAACCAGACCCTTAACTAGTGAGGAACCATTATTGAAGGCCATTAAAGCTTTGAATACAAAGGCTTTTGAAGGACTGCCACTATTTAGTGGAAAAATGGACATTGAAACAGTCATGAAATGGATTGAGGGAATGGAAAACCATTTTGAATGCGAGGGTGTGAAAGAAGCCCAAAAGATTAAGGTTTCCAAGTCTAGATTGAGAGGAGCAACCTTAACATGGTGGAAATACCTACAAGATGAGAGGGTCAGCATGGGTAAGTTACCTAAAGCAAATTGGAAAGCCATGGCGAATAAGGTGAAGGAGAATTACTTGCCAGAGGACTATGAAGTCCAACTTCATAAAAAGAGACAAGGATTGAAGAAAAAGGACCTAGATGTGGCCTCTTATACAAATGATTTTCAAAAGCTATGCCTTATGTCCAAGATCCAAGAAGAGGAATCCATTTAAGTGGCTAGATATCTAAGTGGTCTCAAATGGAACATTCGGGAGGAGATAAGTTTGTGGACTCCTACCACTATCCAAAAATGTCATCAGTTGGCTATCAAAGTTGAAGAAAGAAACAAAAAGAAGGGAGACTCCAATAACAGGGGCAGGGGCAGAGGTAGAGACCAAATGAATCACTGAGGTGGTTACCAAGGTAGGGGTAATGAGCAGAGAAACCAAGGGGAATCCAAGCTCACCGAGCATGGTGGTGAGACCAATCCAAGAGGGGGTCATTCCAGAGGTAGAGGCACACAAGGAGGCCCTAATAGAGGAAGAGATATAGGTAGGAGCAACTCATACTTTGCAAGTATGAAATGTTACAATTGTGGCCAGTTGGGTCACTTGACTTATAGGTGCCCTGGTAAGCCTTCTTCATCAAATAATGGAAAGAGGGTTGCTTATGCCCATGAAGACACAACAAGTGTCAAGACACCTAAGATGGACCATATTGAATCATAAATGGGAGAAAATCTTATGTTCAAAAGGGTTTTGATCAGACAACCGATTAAGGATGAACCCAAGCATAAGAGAGCCTTGTTTAGGATAAGGTGTAAAATTATTGGCAAAGTATGCAAGGTGATTGTGGATTCAGGTTCCAATGACAATATCATAGCAGAGGAGGTTGTGAACAAGATGAAACAAGAAAAGGTCCCTCATGTCAATCCATACAAGGTGACATGGCTAAATAAAGGATAGAGTGTATTGGTGAATGAGTAGACTTGGGTGGAGTTTTCTATCGCAAGGTATAAAGACAAGCTACTTTGTGATGTATTATCCATGGATGCATGCCACTTTCTATTAGGTAGGCCCTAGAAATTTGATAGGAGTGTAGTGTATGAAGGTAAGGAGAACTCCATATCCTTCAAGAAAGATAACAAGGCTTTCAAGATTCAGTCCTTGTTGGAAGAAGATGAATCTCAGTCCAAGACTCCAAGAATCTTAATTAGTGGCAAGAAGGAGTTCATTAAAGCTCTTAGTGACTAGGAGAGTGATGAGTATGCTATCTTACTCAAGCCCAAGGAAGAGTAGAAGCAAAAAATAGAATCATTTCCATTAGAAATTCAAGAGTTGTTAGAGAAGTATAGAGATATAGATAGTGATGGTACCCCAACAACCTTACCTCCTCGGAGGGTGATAAGTCATCAAATAGACTTTGTACCAGGTGCATCATTTCCCAATAAGGTAGCTTATAAGCTCACTCTAGAACAAAACTTGGAGGTAGATAGACAAGTGCAAGAGCTATTGGATCAGGGGTTGATTAGGAAGAGCATAAGCCCTTGTGCAGTCCTGGTTGTGTTGGCATCCAAAAAAGGTGGCAAGTGGAGGCTTTGTACAAACTCAAGAGCCATAAACAGGATTACAATCCGGTATAGGTTCCCTATACCTAGAATTGAAGATCTAATGGACTGTCTTGGAGGGGCAATGTACTTCACCAAATTTGACCTTAAAAGTGGATACCATCATATTAGAATCAAGGATGGAGATGAGTGGAAGATAGCCTTCAAGACCACTGATGGGCTGTATGAGTGGAGAGTTATGCCATTTGGCCTCTCAAATGCACCTATTACATTCATGAGACTCATGAATGAAGTCCTTAAGGACATCACAGGTATATTTGTGGTAGTATATCTAGATGATATACTCATTTTTAGTAAGATAGTAGCAGAGCATTTAAAGCATGTGGAGATGGTCCTAAAAAGATTGTAGGAGGAGAAGCTATCCATAAATCTAGAAACGTGTGAGTTCTTCAAACAAGAGTTGGTTTATTTGGGGTTTGTAGTATCCTATGGATCATTGAAAATGGATCCAAGTAAGGTGGAAGCTATCTTAAGTTGGCCTACACCAACCACAACAACAGAGGTAAGGAGCTTTCATTGGTTAGCTCAATTTTACAGGAAGTTTATAAGGTAGTTTAGTGGTATTTGTGCACCAATGGTGGATACCATTAAAGGTGGTCTCAAGACCAAGTTCAAATGGACTCCTGCAGTAGATCAAGCATTCAAAAGGATGAAGGAACACGTAGCAACACAACCTATCCTTAGGCTGCCTAGTTTTGACAAATTGTTCACTTTGGAGTGTGATGCTAGTGGATTGGCAGTAGGGGGTGTCTTGAGCCAAGAAGGTAGACCAGTGGCCTTCTTTAGTGAGAAACTAAATGAAACTAAGAAGAAATACTCTTCTTATGATTTGGAGTTGTATGCTTTGGTATAATCTCTGAGAAAGTGGAGACCTTACTTGTTGCCAAAATAATTTATGGTGTTTACTAACAACCAGGCCCTTAGCTACATAAACACACAAGAGAAGTTGAGTAATAGACACCTAAAGTGGATGAAGTACCTGCAAACATTCACTTTCACGATCAAGCACAAAAAGGGGTAGTTGAATAAGGTTGCAGATGCACTAAGTAGGAGGCTACTAACCATCCAAGAAGTACAACTAAGTAGCATTGGGATAGAGAGTTTCAAAGACCTCTATAAGGATGATGAAGACTTTGGTGAAGCCTACAAGGTATGAATTGATTTTTAGAATTATTTTCATAGCAAGTTTTCTGATTTTACTTTGCAAAGTGGTTTGTTGTTTAGGGGAAATCAGTTGTGTGTTCCCAAGGGATCCATGAGGGAAAACCTCATACAAGAGAAGCATAATGGGAGTTTGAGTGGTCATTTTGGGGTGAACAAAACCATATATCTTGTGCAAAGATTCTATCATTGGCCCAAGTTCGTTAGAGATGTCACCAAGTATGTGGAGCAATGTGTAGTGTGCATGAAGGCAAAATGAGGATCTAGTAATGCAGGTTTGTACCAACCTCTACTAGTGCCAAATAGACCATGGGAGTGTGTGAGCATGGATTTCATTGTGGGCTTACCCAAGACTAAGCATGGTCATGACAAAATTTATGTTGTAATAGATAGATTTAGTAAGATGGGGTATTTTATACCTTGCAGGACTACACATGATGCTAGCAACATTGCTCATTTATTCTTTAAAGAAATTGTAAGGATCCATGGACCACCCCTAAGTATTGTTCCAGATATGGATGTTAAGTTCATGAGCCATTTTTGGAAAACATTGTGGAGTAGATTGGGCACAAATCTCTCATTTGGATCAGCTTACCACCCTCAGGCTGATGGCCAAACTAAGGTGGTTAATAGAGTCTTAGGCAAATTGTTGAGGTTTCTAACAAAAGAATATGGGCAGACATGGGATATGGTTCTTCCTCAAGCTAAGTATGCATACAATGATAGTATGAATAGGACTATTGGTAAGAGTCCCTTTGAGATTATTTATGGGATGCACCCAAGGGGTGTATGTGAGCTTAGAGACCTTGGAGCCATGGAGTACAGGAGTGGTCATGCTGAAGACTTCACTCAAACAATGAAGGAGATCCAAGAACAATTTGGGAAGAACATCCTAGACTCTACTCAAAAGTTGAAGGCCAAGATTGATGAGAAAAGAAAGAATATTTAGTTTGAAGTGGGTGATAGTGTCATGGTTCATCTAAAAAAATCAAGGTTGCAGAAGGGTGTGTCTACCAAGTTGCAGATGAAGAGAATAGGTCCTTGCAAAGTCTTAGCCAAATATGGGGCTAATGCCTACAAATTAGATATGCCAAGTGGATTGAACATCTCCCTGATTTTTAATATCTCTAATTTGATCAAGTATAAGGGTCCTCCCACTGAGCTGGATACCAATATACATGTTGATGTTGAACATCATGCCCTACCTCCCAAGGAGCAGCTAGAAGTAGCCAAGTTCTTTGACTCAAGATTCAAGAAGACCACTAGGCATAAGGTGTACATGGAACACCTCATTTAATGGAAGAATAGGCCTGAATCCGAGGCTACCTGGGTGGAGGCTGCAAAATTCAAGAATCTTAGTATCTCAAAGGATATCTAAGTCACATGAGTGACTTGAGTTTTTGTTTGTGGGGGAGTATGGTGCAGGGTGTACACACAAAAGTAGTGCACTTCTATGAACCATTGCATGCAAGGTTGCTCAAGAATGAGGCCTCACAAAGTGGCTCATAGCTCTCTATGCATGGAGTTGCAAGGGACTATGATGTGTTTGCTCTCAGCTAGAGCTACAAGCTTGTGACCTTGCTAGTCAACCATACAATGAGAGATTCAAGTGAAGACAAGGGCAACAATGCCAATATCTCCAAGAATCACTATGAAATGCAATGTAATGCAACTAAAATGAAGATGCAAATGTGTAAGCTATGCTATGAAAATGGAAGTACAAACTAAGCTATGAAATGGAAATAGCAATGGATTACAATGCTTCCTATTTAGACTATGTGAGCTTATTCTATTGCATAAAAGGAAATCTATACTAAGAATTCCATTATCATGCAACTAAGAAAGCAAATATGAACTAGATGATGAAATGAAGCAAGTCTTCAATGTCTTCAAACTCCAAATGCACCTAAAACCTGCAGCATAACAATAGCATAAAACAAGTGGATATCTGCAAATGAAGGAGAGAGCTCTCCTTTTATAAGAAATGAGGTGAAATGGACCATGGAGATTAAAAGGCAAAAAGTCTTAATCAACGGTGGAGCTTGAAAGAGGAGCAATCCATGTGCACACATATCCTCCAATAGGAAAATAAGAGTTGACTTTATGTCCATATGAGACAAAAAGTGCTTTTTTTCCTTTTTGTAAAATAGGAATAATGCTTTATTTGTGCAACTTAGGATAAGAGGAAAAGGGGGGCTTTTTATTTAATTAAAAGGGGAGGAAATATTCCTTTTAATCAAATAAAGACTTAGGATAAGTGGTTAGCCCAAGGATAAAAATCCAATATATGATCGAAATTAAGATTTGATCAAGAAATTGATAATGTTGAAAATATTGATTATTGATAAAAATGATTCAAGATTGGTAAATCAAATAAATGGGGCCCAAAGTCTAGGCGACCATTTTTGGGTGCATACATTTGCCCCTCTTTGACTAATGTGTGATCGATTTGGGAACACATGTAGTCAAAGAATGAAGTTGAAATGTGAGATCATTCTGGGATCACAAAACAACTCAGATATGAGGTCGATTCGGGATCATATCCAGACAAAGCATAAACAAAAGGCCTTTGAACATGAGGTCGATTTGGGATCACATTCAAAGTAAGAGATAAGAATCTCAAATTTGAGCAAAAGCTCACAAAAGATGTCTGAATCAAGAGAATCAGGGATGAGAATCCCATAAGTACTGCCCCCTCGGAATCGAAATCGAAATCAAGTAGAGAGGAGAACAGTGGATTGATAAGGATTTGATCAAATCAGAATGAAATCACAATCGAAGGTAAGGGTCAATAGGTTAACCATTAGGCAATGAAACATGCCCCAGTGAGGAAGTAGAAGAATAGAAATAGAAGACTAGAAATAGAGTGAATGAAAGACTAGAAAATATGAGAGACATGGAAGGAAGAAATTCCACCAAAGATTGAAGAATTATGCCTCAAAAGGTCAATCAACTACGTAGAAGAATGAGAAAATTTGGAAACGCGACTCAGATTTTGATTTCGAGTCCGAAAATGGATAGAAAATGATGTGATATGAAAGACCAGAAATGAAAGATATGATCAAGAAGAATAAAAAAATGAGCACAGTTGACCAACTAGTCTGTAGATGATAAAAAGGAGAGCTCACTCCATATGCAAGATGCAAAAACTAATCTAACATGAACCTAAAAATGCAAGCTACTATGAAAGTGGTTGACTTGCAAGGTCACAATGCCTATAGACATCTAATTATCATCATCGAGCGTTATTGGTAGCATCGTAAGATCATACAATGTACACTAGCGTAACTATGTGGATATGAATATGATCTTTATCAGATAGAGATGTGGGAAGCTCACCTAGGCATCAAAGACATATAGGTCAAGATGACTAATGTAGTGAGATCACCTAAATTTGGTATAGCGAGATTATGCTTGTATCAAGACACATGAAAGTCAGGATAGCTAAAAGCATGCACTCGCAAAACAGTCAAGGATAATACCTTGTCAATCCATAAATGTCAAGTAAGACCAGCATAAATGCTCATGACAGTTAAGATCAACAAAATATACCCACAAGCAGATAAAGAAAGAAAACATGTTCTCATTCCCTCAATCTTCTAGCTATGCATCATCAAAAACTTCTCAGGGAGAGACCACTCATCAAAGAAATACTCATAGACAGCACACAAAGAAAAAATAAAGTCATCATATCATCATCGAGTTAATTGTTTAAGTGTGTGTGTGTTGGTCATAGAGTCAGACTCTAAGTATCGCATCTGCACATGAGCACTATCGCATTATACTTAGACTATAGGCAAGACATTTAATAAGTGTTAAGAAACACTCGACGCAAGGGTAGTGTTGAAAAACACTGTTGGGGTGGTGTTGAAAAACACCTATTGTGAAATGCCCCAAGAGACAAACACAACTAAAGGACCAATGCTACCAGTTATGCCCCCTAGCCAAAGAGAAAGACCAATTTCAGACCAAGTCAAATAAGGTCAAGGCATGATGGAAAGTGGCTAAGTGTCAAGGACGCATGCTAATAAATAGGAGTGCAAAGGCCCCAAGTAGCGCCTGTTTCCAGGTTTTCACCACTTGGACTCTTTTCTTCTTTTTTTCATTTTTTTGGATTTTTGAACTTTTTTTGATTTTTTTGTATTTTTTCAGGACATTTTATGCTTTTTAGGATTTTTTCAGCATCATATATCAATTTTTTTGGTATTTTTTCAGGATCAATAAAATATGTACAAAGGATGCCCCCAGATAGAATAGGCATCAAACTTCCAAGCAAGATCACATCGTGTATTCCCAATGTCTAGGAAGGTGAGGGACAAGATGGATAAGCAAGCTAGTGAATGAGATGGAAGACATGAGAATGAAGGAGAGTGAAGGGAAGAAATCCTCAAGGTCAAACTCCTCAAGAGTACCCAAGCAAGGGAAAAATTGTTGTCATGTAAAGTGCATTTGGACAAGCAATGAGAGGCTAGCATAGGATAAGTCACAAAAGCGCATTGCAAAAGAAGGAAGGATGCAGTCCAAAGGAGTAGACATGTCAAGAGGCTTCATAGCATCATGTTGTACTCTTTTTTATTAGATCAAGACCAAAGAGAAAAATGATAGCAAAAGGTTAGAATGAATGAAGGAAGGAAAATGAATATGAAGGCTAAAAAGGAATGGAATGAAAGCAAGATAATCATAAGATAGCTCACAAGATAGCCAAATGTTCGTGTATAGATCAACATTGTCAAGATCAAAGAGAGAAGATGGAATGGATGAAAAATGTAGAAGAACTACGCATGATGCCTGATTATTAGGTTTTCATCATGGTACTTATCCAAGGCGCCACAAGGGAGTGGTTTTCACCATAGGATGAATTTATTTCTTTTTACTTTTGCTACCAAGGCGCCTGTTTCCAGGTTTTCACCATGGCACATTTTCAATTTTATTTTTTTTTTGCTATTTTTTGAATTTTTGAATTTTTTTTATTTTTTATTTTTTTGGAAGAAGGCAAGCTTTTTAGATAATGCTCATTGAAAGGATAAACCATGATATGCCAAGGATTCAAAATGATATGCTCAAAGATGCTGAAGGGGAAAGGAAGACACAGAAGGAATAGACAAATGAGGAAAAAAATGATAGAAGGTAGAAGGATAATGAATGTGAAAAGGTAGATGGAAAGAAAGGTAAGATCAACGTCAATACACACCTTGAAGGGTGATGGGAAAAATGGAAGAAAAGTAAACCATATTCTAGTCCAAATGCAAACCATATGCTGGTTCATTATTGCTATGTGACTCTTCGAAAAGAGGATTAGGGTACTTGTTATAATTCTCAAATGTGAATGGAGGAATACGAGAGGGAATATGGAAAATTTTTAGCAGAGGTTGTGGTTCAGGCACATGGAATGGAAGAATGTTTTTGGAAAAAGATGAAGTGGAAGCCTTTGGAAGCTTGAATGTCAACTTCACTTTTTGCTCAACATGAGACTTTTTCAAGAGAGACTTTGGAATCCATATAGCTTTAAGCTTTTTATTTTCTTTTGATGATTTAGAGAGAATATCTTGAATGATGGGTTTTGGAACCCATACTTGTCTTGTAGTTTTCTTCTTAGATATCTCTTTTGACTTTATATATCCATGTCGATTAGAGGGGACATGGTGATCTTCTTTTTTTGATGGATTCTTGTATTGCTTCTTTTTCTTGTATTGAACATTCAAGTTACTTCCAAAAGACTTGGGACTTGTGGAAGAAGAAGGACAATATGACTGGTTTAGATGGGTGGGTGGATGAAAAGGATTCAAGGGTATGTATCTATGTTGATCTTGAGGAAAGATAGGAGATGGAGGGATGTAAGGACCCAAAATGGATAACGAATTAGAAGAATTAGGAGGGGAAAGTGAAGGGACATAAGGACCCAAAATGGAAGGAAGACGTGAAGCCCTTAGTATTGGTGGAGGAGGTCCAAGGATGGAAGTGGAAGATGCAAAAGGATAATCAATAAGTTCATTAGCATGTATATGACAACCAAGGACATTAGGATCTTTAGAGTGAGCATTAGGATTTACAATAGGATCATGAACATCTTGAATAGGAGCAACTTCTTTGATAGGATTGTTCAGAGCTTGCAAAGACTTAGGAAGAGTAGAAAGCAGAAATGAACATGGAATGGTAGAACAAGAAGATGGAAGACTTTGATCTTGACAATGATTGTTGGGTAGCATAAGCGTATCAAATTTTTCTAGATTTTCAATAGGCTCAACATTGGAAGTAACAACACCATTTTTAATAACCTTAATGGAAGTATCATCTTTAGAAAGTGCAAGCGTAGTAAGGTTATTTTGATTGTCAATAAGCTCAATAGTGTAAGTAGTAGCTTGATCTTGCTTAGGAGATGGTGGAATGAATGCAAAAGAGTGTAGAGGATTAAAAGAACCATGAAGCAGATCAGAGACATCATGAAAATGATTGGATGACATGGAGGGTTCTTGATCTTGATCTTTTTTTATGTTTTTTTATTTATCATTTTTAGAGTCCTCTTGACATGGAGCCACTTCTAAGGACAAGGAAGCAGGTTGGAATTGTATGGAAGACTTTGGAGGAGATGGTGAAGGGCTAGCTAAAGTAGGAATTATAGTGGATGAAGGCTTAGGCTCTTTAGGTTTGACATTATTGAAAGTATTTGCAACCAAGTGAAGGTTATCTTGAGTATCTTTAAAAGGTGGCCCTTGAGGATAACTATAGGGAACCGCATGGAAAGTCTTAGGATCTTTGTTGGATGAAGGATTTGTGAAAGATTTGGATGACTCAGAAGCTTTAGGAAGTGTGTGGGTATTGGAGGAAGTAGAGTATGGAAGGGAACCATCACAAGACAAAGGTTCAACATCAACATGATTTTGCTTGAGAGTGAGATCTTTATTTTCAGCATGAGAGTTTTTAGAGGAGAGATGCTCATAGTATCTACGTTTGTAATCAGCACGAAAGGCTTTCTCTTCCTCAATAGAAGTAGATGTATCATATTGTTCACAACAAATATCATAATTCCTCTCAAAATCAGAATCATATGGATCCCCATCACAATCTACCCAATAAGATGACCCTTTAGTAAGCCTAAGCACACGACGAGGAGGACTCTTAGGAATAGAAGCATCATAGGTATGGCTAAATTGTCCATCATCATAGTCATCATAGTCATCATAGGTGGGTGTATCACTCTTTTTGGAAGAGACATCACAAGGACTATCACGTTGCTCTTTATGGTATGTCTTCTGAAGAGAAGTAAGACTCTTGGGAGAAGTAGATGAAGAATGAGATCTTGAAGAAGAGGAAAATGAAGACCTAGTGGAAGAAGAATACTTGGATAATGAGGAATTCAAATGATGTTTAGAAGAGTCATGATAAGATTTGGAAGATGAAGAATGTGAATAGTGTTTAGAAGAATCATGATAAGATTTAGAAGATGAAGAATGATGAGAAGATTTAGAAGATGAAGAATATTTGGAAGAAGAAGATCGTGATATGATCATGTTTATGATTCTAGCAAAGGCATCTGATTTAATCATCTTTTCTTTTATTTTTGCTATAAATTCATCACTCATGAGAATTTTGGAGGAACAACACTTTTTGAATATGTCAATGAGCTCAAGATCATCTATTCTTAATAAAGGTTCCAAAGCTAGATAGTCAAGATTCATGGTTCCAAAAGAGGAGAAATCAAGCATGGAAGAAATGAATAGAAGAGAAGAAAGTAGATTAGATAGTAAGAGGAAAAGAATCAAGAAGAAGAAGAAGAAGAACTTCCCATGGGAATTGAAGACTTTAGAAGAACATGGGAAATGGAGAAGAAAGAAGAAGACTAAGAGCCATCTTGTGCAATTGATACCATAATGTTCATTGAGATGTTGAGCAACATGACAACACCTAGGATCTAAGATTTGGACTTACCAAGGAAGACTGAAAATAGAAGACCCTTGGTAATAGGATGACCTCACAAAATGTCAACACCAAACTAGGATAATCAAAGTTCTCTATTGTCCAAAGAGAAATGAAAAGATAGAAGAAGGGGCTTTACCAACACTGTCAAAGAGGTGCTTCAAATCAAAGGGTGACTACCCTTGCACTTTTGAACCAGGAGGTTGGGCTAGGCCAAAATATAATTGAAATTGAGATTAAACGAAAATTATTTGGACAATAAGAGTATGAGAATTTTCCAAGAATGTAGCTCACAATTCTAGAGATAAACTTTCTCACCAAGAACAACCTTCTAATGCGATATTTCTCTTTGGCTAATGTGATACTGATGTTGATCTTGACCAATTTGTGCAAAATTTTGATTTTTTTAAGGTCTAATTTCAAGTTTTCGAATGTGAGGGTGAAAATGTCTGATTTCTATCACAAATTCAATAGCAATTAGATAGGTTTGCAAATAGTAGAGGATCAAACATGTATTCAAACACTTGAAACAAGGGCAAAAGCAACCTTGCCAAGATAAACACTTGTGATATCAAAATTGAAAAAGCACCCTATGAATGCTACCGATTGTTTGTATGTAAGAACATTTGCACTGGTATCACACAACCGAAGACAATTCAAGCAAATCTATCCTAAAAAGTCAAGGCTCAATACTTACCAACTTAGCCCACAACTTGATGCCCCCTTGCCTCACATCAAGTGGTTATCCACAAGAGATGTTGGCTTTGTCATGGAAATGTCAAATGACACAACCAAAGGGACACATATGGTGAGTATCTTAAGGTGATCCGGGTAAACCACTTGGATCAATCCTTGCACTAAGAAGATAAGTGGCTAAAGAAGGTGGCTTCTATCTAATGGTTCTTAATAAGGATTTCCGTTCACAACACCCCTCTTGCTCCTCATAAAGGACTAGGACCTCGCAGCCTCAAGAGTACCTTAAGCATTCTTGTTCAATGATTTCCCCATGGTCGCAATCCCATGAGCTACTCACATCAAACGAAGACAAGTGTTATGTCTATCAAGGTTTTTGGTGTCCTTGATAGCCTTGAGATTATAGTGAGTTGGAATCACTTGCCACCAAGGAAAATGATGACAAGGTTGTCCCCACTTGAGTCGTTCCTCTTGATTGCTCAAGAGCAGGCCCGCTAAAGGATCCTAAACTAAACAAAGAAGTGGATCAACTCTTGAGGTTCAAGGTTTTTGATTCACCACAAGGGTGAAGAGCATACTCCCCTATCTCAAGAATCTCTCCCAAACACACCAAGCAAAGTTCATTTACCCTCTTGTTTTCAAAATTCAAAGATGGGTCAAGATTTTCTGGTTCACCAAAATGGTGAAGAGCATACTTCTCCTACCACCCAAGAATTCCTACAACAAGATCTTAAGATGCCTAATACAATTAGTGAATGCCACACTTGAAAGGAAAGTAAATAAACAAGCAAGAAATTTTTTATTTTTTTTTTTATGCTTGGGCAGCCCTACAAAAACCATTAGTAGCCCTCTTTGACATGCGTTCTTTTGACAAATTTCAAGTAATGAGAGCACCTACAACCACAACTTGTTAGACCAACAAGAGTTAGGAGAAGCAAAATCCAAAATCTACCAATGATTAGTACATGAAAAATTACATAATCTGCAAAAATATCTAATCAAATGATAAAATTTGAAAATGAAACCATCATGGTTGGATTAGGCTCAGAAAGACCTTTCCAATGATATATCACACTTAAACTTTTGATACCATTTGCAAAATTTCAAAAAAAAATGGGCACCCGTTTTCCAAAGTGGCACGGATTTGAAAACACTAAAAATTTTAGAAAATTTCAAAAAGATAGCAAAGAACCCGAAACTTGCAAGATAGATAAAATAGCTCGCTGCCAGGTACAGACACAGTATCACGCGATACTTCACCCGACACCAGGCGATACTTCTCAGTCCGCGCGATATTTCACCTTATGCCAGGCGATATACCTCAGTACTGGTGGGCGATATACTCCAGGCAAGTCGGGTGATAGTTCGTAAAGGGTGAACTATCACGCGATATTTCTCTTCAAAGCAGGCGATATTTCTAGCAAGCGCGAAGTATCACACCGCTATACAGAGATATATCGCGCGATATTTTTGAGAAGTATCGCGGGATACTCTGAGAAAAAAAACCAAAGACTGAAAATGAAGCTAAAAATTGACGAAAATATTGACAGAAAATGCGGAATTAAAGGGACAAAGCTAATCTACTTAGCCCCACGGTGGGCACCAAAAATGTGTAGTGTAAAAATGACCACACTTCTATGAACTATTACTTGCAAGGTTGCTCAACAATGAGGCCTCACAAAGCGGCTCATAGCTCTTTATGCATGGAGTTGCAAGGGACTATGATGTGTTTGCTCTCAGCTAGAGCTACAAGCTTGTGACCTTGCTAGTCAACCATACAATGAGAGATTCAAGTGAAGACAAGGGCAACAATGCCAATATCTCCAAGAATCACTATGAAATGCAATGTAATGCAACTAAAATGAAGATGCAAATGTGTAAGCTATGCTATGAAAATGGAAGTACAAACTAAGCTATGAAATGAAAATAGCAATGGATTACAATGCTTCCTATTTAGACTATGTGAGCTTATTCTATTGCATAAAAAGAAATCTATACTAAGAATGCCATTATCATGCAACTAAGAAAGAAAATATGAACTAGATGATGAAATGAAGCAATTCTTCAATGTCTTCAAACTCCAAATGCACCTAAAACCTGCAGCATAACAATAGCATAAAACAAGTGGATATCTGCAAATGAAGGAGAGAGCTCTCCTTTTATAAGAAATGAGGTGAAATGGACCATGGAGATTAAAAGGCAAAAAGTCTTAATCAGCGGTGGAGCTTGAAAGAGGAGCAATCCATGTGCACACATATCCTCCAATAGGAAAATAAGAGTTGACTTTATGTCCATATGAGACAAAAAGTGCTTTTTTTCCTTTTTGTAAAATAGGAATAATGCTTTATTTGTGCAACTTAGGATAAGAGGAAAAGGGGGGCTTTTTATTTAATTAAAAGGGGAGGAAATATTCCTTTTAATCAAATAAAGACTTAGGATAAGTGGTTAGCCCAAGGATAAAAATCCAATATATGATCGAAATTAAGATTTGATCAAAAAATTGATAATGTTGAAAATATTGATTATTGATAAAAATGATTCAGGATTGGTAAATCAAATAAATGGGGCCCAAAGTCTAGGCGACCATTTTTGGGTGCATACACAGGGCACCTAGGTAAGGCTACTTGATACCTAGTGACCCTAATGTTAATTTTTGGCTTGTAGTGGCCTTATCCAAGCCACTAGTGTAGTGAAAAGAGTAGTTAGTCTCTCAAGTGTTTTGGTTAGTGGTTAGTATTGTCGAGTTTTCCCTAAGTCCTAGGTGTGTCTTCTTGGGTCAAGTTGAATCAGAGTTGGCAACTTAGCTTAAGTTGCTAAGTATGGAATAATGTTATAAAAGTTGTAAAATGGCCTCTTTTATGGTTTTAGAAGATGAAAATGGTCTTAAGGACCCTAGTTTAGGCAGAGATAAGTCTCCTAAGATGTGTGATCAGGTGGTTAACTAATCCACCAAAAAAATTTATGACAACTTTGAAAGTTGTCATGACAACATTTCTATTTTTGCTAGGAAAGGGCTCCAAGAAGACTAACAACCCGACCCTAGGATCAAACGCCTAGGTTGAGATATATATTATTTAGAAACCCTAAATTTTGGCATTGGGAAGTGTAAAGTACGGAGACCAAAGACTGGCATGAGTTTTGGCTGTGTAATCTCTATGACAGTGAATGGATTTGTGTGTGACAGAACTCTAAAATGGATTGAAAGTTTAACTATTATTGTTGCATGTGTTAGATTAGAATGTATTTGGATTCCTAGAATAGATAGTTAATCATTTTATCAATTTTTAGCATTACTTTGCATTTATTTTATTCTCTGGTCTATCTCAGGTTGGTCCAGATAGGGTTTTGTAAAATGGAGTCACTAGTAAATTTTAGCTTATTTTTTGACGAGGATTAGTCAATTTTTAGATGCCAATTGGTCAACCAAATGACCATAACTATTGTCAAAGTTTTTTTGTCAATTAGTCGACACCTAATACCGTGGTCAAAATTGTGACATCTATGGTGGTTGAATAATTGACGGACCCGTGATCAAAATATTCACTTCAACCTGGAAGAATTATATGTCATTCCTTTCATCTATCTGACCAATGTTGGTCAAAATTGCAAGGACTTATGGTCAGAATAGTCATCGAGCATATAGTATTCTCGTCAAAATAACAAAACAATATTGGTCGAAATTACAACAAGCGGTGGTCGGAATAGTCATCGAGTATATAGCATTCTCATCGATAAGTATATTCTTTTGATGTCGAAAAAGCGATAACAAATTTTTTATTTTTTTAAAAAAGAAAATATATTATCAAATTAAGCATAGCAATAATATGGTTAATCTATTAGTAATAATATGCTTAATCTATTAGTAATTATCTGCATTTAATCTACCAATTACTAATAGTTTTGTACTACACATGCAACATATTGTCAATTTGAAGATAGTCTGTGCCACGTGTGATGGTTAAGTAATGGGAAAGTGATGATGATTTAATTGTAGAACTACTGGTCCCTTGAAACATTCAATATTTCTAAAGTGCTTCAAAAGGCTTAAAAGCACCAAGACTCTTCACCAATACACCCACCATCCACACCCATCCACTCATGTCAAGATCTTGTCCAAAATCATGTTGAAATATCCATTGACCTAAATCAAGATCCTTCCCTCTCACTTTCTTTGTTACATAATCACTTTTGGAGTATATTCGAAAGTCCTTGAATCCAAGCAAATGTAAGTCAATAACACCAAATATATCACTTAAAATTTGGTGTTATTGACTTACATTTTCTTGGATTCACAAGATCTTGACATGAGTGGATGGGTGTGGATGGTGGGATGGGGGGTGTATTGGTCAATGTGTTCTGCTCATGAATACACAATCTGGTGTTTATATTATTAAACTCTCTATTCAATGCAACATTGATAGAAAAAACATTCATTGATTGGTATTATAAGTTTGGATCATTCCATGTACTGATTATATTGTTTTGAAGTCTTAAAATCAAAGAATTTCAGTCCTTTTATTGACTGTTCCTATACAGTGCTTGGTATGCAAACAATCTTTGTCTTGAAGAACCAATTATTTCCTAGGCTCTGTCAAATAGTTGGCAAGCAATGATGTATTCAATATTTCTAAAGTGCTTCAAAAGGCTTAAACTCACCAAGACTCTTCACCAATACACCCCCCATCCCACCATCCACACCCATCCACTCATGTCAAGATCTTGTCCAAAATCATGTTGAAATATCCATTGACCTAAATCAAGATCCTTCCCTCTCACTTCCTTCATTATATAATCAATTTTGGAGTATATTCTAAAGTCCTTGAATCCAAGCAAATATAAGTCAATAACACCAAATATATCACTTAAACTCACCAAGACTCTTCACAAGACTTCTAAGTGATATATTTGGTGTTATTGACTTACATTTGCTTGGATTCACAAGATCTTGACATGAGTGGATGGGTGTGGATGGTGGGATGGGGGGTGTATTGGTCAATGTGATCTGCTCGTGAAGACACAGTCTGGTGTTTATATTATTAAACTCTCTATTCAATACAACATTGATAGGAAAGGAATTCATTGATTGGTATTATAAGTTTTGATCATTCCATGTACTGATTATATTTTTTTTAAGTCTTAAAATCAAAGAATTTTAGTCCTTTTATTGACTGTTCCTGTACAGTGCTTGGCATGCAAACAATCTTTGTCTTGAAGAACCAATGATTTCCTAGGCTCTGTCAAATAGTTTGCAAGCAATGATGTATTCAATATTTCTAAAGTTCTTCAAAAGGATTAAACTCACCAAGACTCTCCACAACACTTCTAAGTGATATATTTGGTGTTATTGACTTACATTTTCTTGGATTAAAGGACTTCATAATATTGACTTACATGGGGGGTGTATTGGTGCAAGGCACCTAGGCCATTCAGTTTTGCTTTAGGACTTGAGTTCTATATTTTGTTTTGCTTTGTAATAAAGGATGTATTCTAAATTCCTAGACCATCCCATGGTTTGGTTTTAGTGCTTCTTGTGTGGAGGTGTTTATGGTCGAAGAAGACAATGTAATGAACTACCAAGCAATAAACTTTTAATTCTTTACAAACAGTCACTTTTCTGCTTGTGAAGACACAGTCTGGTGTTTATATTATTAAACTCTCTATTCAATGCAACATTGATAGGAAAAGCATTCATTGATTGGTATTATAAGTTTTGATCATTCCATGTACTGATTATATTGTTTTGAAGTCTTAAAATCAAAGAATTTCAGTCCTTTTATTGATTGTTCCTGTACAGTGCTTGGTGTGCAAACAATCTTTGTCTTGAAGAACCATTGATTTCCTAGGCTCTGTCAAATAGTTGGCAAGCAATGATGTATTCAATATTTCTAAAGTGCTTCAAAAGGCTTAAACTCACCAAGATTCTTCACAAGACTTATAAGTGATATATTTGGTGTTATTGACTTACATTTGCTTGGATTCAAGGACTTCAGAATATTGACTTACATGGGGGGTGTATTGGTGCAGTGCACCTAGGCCATTCAGTTTTGCTTTGGGACTTGAGTTCTATATTTTGTTTTGCTTTGTAATAAAGGATGTCTTCTAAATTCCTAGACCATCCTATGGTTTGGTTTTAGTCCTTCTTGTGTGGAGGTGTGTATGGTCGAAGAAGACAATATAATGAACTACCAAGCAATAAACTTTTAATTCTTTACAAACAGTCACTTTTATGCTCGTGAAGACACAGTCTGGTGTTTATATTATTAAACTCCCTATTCAATGCAACATTGATATGAAAAGCATTCATTGATTGGTATTATAAGTTTTGATCATTCCATGTACTGATTATATTTTTTTGAAGTCTTAAAATCAAAGAATTTCAGTCCTTTTATTGAATTAACAAGATCTTGTGTTATATTGAGTACTCTCAGAAACACGATATACAATAAACTATGAAGAATCAGAGATTTATAAGATGAATGCAAAAGCCAAAAGGAATTAGATTGACTTAGAAACCCAACTGTTAACAGGTTGAAGTAGACACCACAACTTTAAGTAGATTAAGGATAACACAATGACTAATGGATCAAAGATGTGAAACCCTGTGAATATGCATAGTACTCGCAGTCATAGGTCTAAAATGGGCCACTTAATTGCCAAATAACTCATCACCAAGTTTTCTAAAAACTTGTGATTTTTCTTTAAAAATTCCCTCTTACATGGGGTTTTAGCTTTTATTTTCCGCACTTCCGTGATATTCAACCACTTATTCAACATTTTTTTACAATGAAACCAAAAGTAGCATCAATTTTACCTTGAACTCAGTTGATGAGGAAACAAAGAACCCACCCTTAGTTGGTTGGTTGCTTTGTATCTCTGGAAATTGAACACCATTAGAAGTAGAAATTCATGGGCCACTTCTAATGGTGTTCATGCCACTGCTAATGGTGGCATGAACACCATTAGAAGTGCAAAGATTAGGGTTTCAAACCCATGACAAATGAAAACAATAGGAGTGATTGAAAGCACTCATAGCTTTAATCAAACATTGTGGAGAAGAGGCCATATGTATTACCAAGCATCTCCAATGCTGAGGAGCTTCAGAGAAAGGTTGAGACTTGGAGAATCACCAAACCCTCATTGGTTCAGACAGTGAGCTAGTAAACCCTCAAATATAGCCCCATTTCTAGGAGACCCTATATGGATAGAATGGAGAAGGGAGACCTAGAAAATCTGTAAGCCCTTCCAAAAGGGTACTCAAATCGATGATCATTTTGGTATCTTGTTTGGAGAAGTTGGGAGTTATTAAGCAAAATAGGTCAATTAGGCCTATTAGCCTTGTAGCCCTTTTTAGGCCAGTCAGGAACCAAAGCCTATTAGCGATAGGACTTATTATGAAGAAGATGGGGCTAAACATGGTTTTGAACCACTTTTCATATGAAGCAACCCTCCTCTCCATTTGAGGGTGAAAACAATGTTGATTTCCATTTTCTAGGAATGGTGGAGTTAGAAGGAAACAAAGGAGTGCCATGATGAAATGAGATAGTTTCAAACCTTGATGTCACAATTTATTTATTTTTTGATCGATAAAAGGCCGAAGCCCTAAAGATTTTTTTTATTAATATAAATAATTGTTTTATAGTGTGACCCCGCTCGCTGCAGGCGCTGGCAGGAAAGAGCGGGGTTGAGAAAACCTCCAGCCTTGCCTGGGACCAAAGGTTCTGTCCATATACAAAAATAACATGGGCATACCCATGACTTGTACAAAGACAAGATTTGTTAAATACATAGTTTTCATAGGCATACCCACGGCTCGATACTTATCGAGATTTGTACATTCCTTCTTGGGCATACCCATGTCCCGAGTTTCCTCGAGATATGATTTTTAAAAAAAATCAATATCTAAAGGTTATACATTGATTATTAAACAATGATTATGCCAGTCATGTTATTAAGACAAAATCTCTGATCTTCCTACTTTTTCGTGATTAGGACTTGAGCCTTGCTTGGTTAATCTTGCCTAAAAACCAGACAAACAAACCTCCATATCCAGGGATCAGCTAATATCAAAAAACACATTTTTTAAATCTAAATTCACAGCGCTGATGAATATTAATAAGAGAATTTAATAAAAGGATAAGGAGTAATTACCTCTTCAAGTTGACTCTAATCGTTATGTATTGGTTATTCATTCTTATTAAGATTCAATAACCTGTCAATGTTAGTCACTTACACATTTTGCATTTTAAGTATTAACCTGCCTCTGTTCTAATCTCCATATTAGATTTGGATACCAACCTAGCTTTCAAGGAAAATAAAATTAATTACCTAGTCATCCATAATTTGTGAATATATGTACATGTCTAAAATCATAAATACATCTGAAATCATATATATATATATATATATATATATATATATATATATATATATATATATATATATATATATATATATATATATATATATATATATATATATATATATATATATATGCCTAAGAGGGAAAGAGAAAACCCAAGAAGACTCAGATATACATATCAATAAAATATAAGGCATGAACTCAAGAAAAAATATATATGTATCTATATATATAAATTTTATACATATATAGATACATATATGAAAGGATCAAACACCATTATTAATGCACTTTATACCTATTAGTCTTTATATGGGATCGAAAAAGGGAATGTACATTGTTCATTAATCATTCTTTTGAGTTTGAAAACAACATTTATTTACCTTCTGATCACAGAGCTGCTCAAAAAATAGATGAAGTGAAGGAGCCTTGTATATTGTAAGAAGTAAGGACATGACAAGAGCTTCATTACATAAGTTGGATAACCTGTGACCTATTATGCTCTGAGCCAGAAAGCTACATAATGTCCTTAAATACTTGTTCAGAATAGTGTCTAAAAATGCTTGATCAGAATAGAATCTGAAAATGCTAATTGACTGAAACTTTAAGGCCCAACTAGAGATTGACCACCCTAGAAGCAATATAGAGGAGTAAGGTTTGTAGCTCTATATTTACTTACCAATTATCTACGACCTGAGTCAAAGTGTTATAAAAAGCTTGTTGGGTAAAGGATTCATTTTCTAGGCAAAATCATAAATAAAAGTAGTGAAAACCATTATACACTGAGACCAGCTCATGTTCCATAAAGACACTAAACAGGATAAGAGAAAGTATAGATTAATTATAGAGGTCCTTTACATAGTTCTCTCGGAGAGAGAAGCTATCTGATAGAGTGAGACCAAAACAAAGCCTAGTTGTTAGGATGCCTACTAAATATCTACTTACCTTCCTATGTATAGAACTGAGAAAACTTCATCTATAATCTAGATACAAATTATTGACTATCTTATATATAGATCACCATACATTTACATTATGAAGTATCAGTTATGTAAATAGTCAGGTAACAACAAGCTTAGTTTTGAGTCTTTAGTCCTTCATTTTATCCACTGCAGAGCAGAGCCAAGTATGATTTACTTGTCTCATCACTATTATGTTTTCTACAGATACTTCTAAGTTCCTAGAGTGGTGGGTACATCTCTTCACAGCTAGAGCTATGATATGAAGATTTGAAGGTTCCAGGTCGATCAAGGAGGAGGGGATGACGAAGCCCTCAATCCTCCAATAGTCCAAAATCTCCCTTGATTCACGCTTAATTTGAAGAATTTCTTTATAGAGGAAGTCCATATTCCTTTCCATGCTTGGCTACTGAGCATCAAAAATCTCTTCGTTCTTAAAGACAATCATGGGAATTCTCTGGTTAGAAGGAATACTGGCAAGGTTCGGGATGGCAGTTCTCATTGTAATCTCCGGAAAAGGAGTGGTCAAAAAGCTATCAATGGAGAATACCATATTACCCAGACCGACCAAAAAGTGCTTATCAATGATTAATTTCACTGCCTGAATAATATCTTCCTTCTCTTTGCCAACCAAATAAGATATTGCAATAAACAATCCTGTGATATCGCGATTGGTCCTAAATGTGAAGTCATTGTCGAAAACATTCTCACCTAGTGCTTTCTCCAAGGCCCTCCTAACCAAATTAGGGAGAGGAAGCAGGATTTGATTCCATCTCTCCGGGGTAATAGGGCCCCTGAAAGCCAATGCTCTGAAACCGCCCATGCTAAACATCTTCAATTTAGACTCCATGGAAGAATAAAGGCATTCGCAGGAGAGGAAGGGAGAAGGAGTAGCATTTACAAAGCTCGTGGAAGGGGAAGGAAAGTCAGAGAACCATCTAGCAAATACCAGAAAGAAAATCACCTGCTAGAAGAAAATATCAGAGAGGGAGAACTGCCAAGATCACATCTGATGAATAATTGTTTCATAATATTTTCACCATTGGCACCTAAATTTGCTAATGAATCTACCTCAACGTTACCCTCCCGATAAGTGTGCTTGACCAAGACCTCAGGGAAGGACTCTAGGATAAGATTAGTTTCCTCTATCTTAGCATTAAGAATCTAGTTGGGGGTCTTTTTAGTATGAATAGCGTTAACGATGATTTGAGAGTCTCCTTCAATAACAAGCTTTGAAAAGTTGAGGTTTTTACAGATTTTAAGCCCTTCCAGTGCTGCAAGGCATTCCACCATGTTATTTGTAGTAGGCTTGATGGGGTGTGCGTATTTCGAGATTACTTCTCCCTTCCAATTTCTAATGATACCACCTATGCCGGCCACTCCAGGGTTACCCCTGGAAGCACCATCAAAATTTAGTTTCACCCAACCTTCCTTAGGGGGAACCTAGGAGCAGTTAGATCTATCTACTCTTGTTCTTGCACCTCCTCTACCATATAGTTTCGGTATGCATAAAGAGGGCCATTTAAGTCTAATCTTATTATCCCAAGATTTAAATGAATCTTCATAGCACATGCTGTCACGAAGTTTTCTATTCATTTTTTCTGTGATAGAGGCTTCAATTTTGTTGATGATGTTTTTTCCAGTCTAATTTCTGATCAGTAAAAATCCTACGATTGCATTCCTTCCAAACTTCCCAAACTAAGATAGAAGGGGATATAGTCCAAATATCCTTATAAAGGTTGTCTTTATATAGGGCTGGCCAAGCTTTAAGGAGGCTTAGCAAATCGGAAGGGAGAGCTGACTTCCAATCTAGGGACTGCTGTAACCAATTCCAACAATTTCAGGTAAAGGTACAGTTTAGTAGCAGATGATTCACATCCTCTTCCTGACTTTCACATAAAGGGCACCTAGACGGGCCCTCAAAGCCTACCTTACGAATCCTATCAGAAGTTAAGATTCTATCCTGCAGAGCGGCCCATAGAAACATACCCGCCTTGGGTAGACAGGCTTTGTTCCAACACAAATTAAGGGGAATGTCTAAATTATCCATTTTCTCTTCTCGAATTATGGTTTTATAGCCATCTTTAACTGTGTATTCCCCATTATTAGAGCCAACCCATAGAAGCGAGTCAGGCCTACTTTTAATAGAGATATTTCTGTCTTTCAAAATACTAAGTAGTTTTCGGCTTTCTTGATTAGAAGGTAATCCTCTAGAAGTCAAATCTACACAACAATCATTGTTATGATTAATATAATCTTTAAGGTATGTACCCATGGTGGCTTTGCAGGTTTCAATGAAGTTCGGGGAAAAACCCTCTTTGTTTAGCGCAAGGAATCCTGCCTAGGAGTCTTCCCAAAATAATGCATGATTCCCAAGACCAACATCCCACGTGAGATGATTACTGATGATGCCAATAGATTCCTTAATAAAGTTCCAAATTTGCGAACCCTTGACATGAGAATGTGCTCTAAAAATATTGATTGGATCCACCCCCGGAACGTACTTGTGGAGTAAAATTGAAGCCCACTTAGAATTGGGTTCCTTAACAAGTTTCCAAACAAGTTTTGCACCAAGGGCTCAATTTTTCCACATTAGGTTCTTAAACCCCAAGCCCCCCATAGAGATAGGTTTACATAAGTTATCCCATTTGATTAGGGCCAATTTCTTATCTTCCGATGTGCCTTGCCAATAAAAATCTCGCATTACCTTATCTAGATCCTGTTTGATGTTAGACGGGAGGGGTAGGATAGACATATGATAAGTGGGAATAGCTGATAAGACTGATTTAATCATGATAGTTCTACTTGGTTTAGTAAGCCACTTACCTTTCCAAGAGAATTTCTTCTCTTGGACCTTAGCCAAAACTTGTTGCCAAAGTTTGGAGGAGTGTTGTCCTTTATCCAGGTCTATACCAAGATATTTACATGGAAAAGTACCCCGTTGATAACCAAGGGTATCACAGATTTTCTTTTCTAGCTCAGGAGTGGTGTTTAAAAAGAAGATTTCTGACTTTAGAGGATTGACTTGTTGGCCTGAGGCCTTCATGTATGAGTTAAGGATATCTTTGTAGGCCTTGGCCTCTTTACAGTTGGCCGATCCTGGTAGGATAGTATCATCTGCAAATTGTTGGTGAGTAACGAAAGGTAGATTATCTACTGCTTTCAAGCCTATAATCTTACCTTCTAACTATTTTTTGGTGATGGTTCTACCCAGGGCTTCTGCCATGATAACATAAAGGAAAGGCGACAGAGGGTCACCTTGTCTGATGCCTTGGGATATCCCAAAAAATCCTTCTGGGGTACCGTTAACGAGGACAGAGATCTTGGGGGTAGATATACATATAAATATGAGGTTGATCCATTACTTGGAGAAACCGAAGGCTTCCAAGAATTTACACAAGAATCTCCAGTCCACCTTGTCATAAGCTTTTTGTATATCTATTTTGATAAACATACTCGGTTCCTTGGTCACTTGTGTAGTGTGAACAAGTTCTTGAGCGATGATAATGCCGTCTAAGATCGATCTTTTGGCTACAAAGCCTATTTGCTCCTTGGAGATTAAGATTGGGAGTAGGGTTTTAAGTCTATTTGCCATACATTTTGATAATATCTTATAAATAGTGTTACAAAGAGAAATAGGACAAAAGTTCACTGGGTCAGTACAATCATTCTTTTTGGGTATAAGGGAGAAGAAGGTGTTGTTAATTTCTGAAAGGATAGCACCGGAGTTCCTGGTAGCTTCCACAGCTTGCCAAATGTCCATTCCCATAAAGTGCCAACACTTCTAGAAAAAGCCAGCCTGAAAGCCATCTGGTCCTGGGGCTTTATCAGGTTGCATTTGAAATAAGGTAGTCTTGACTTCTTCCAAAGAAAATTTACTGTTCATCATGATATTATCATCATCTGAAATTAATTTAGGTATAGCCTTAAGCATTTCAAATTGGTCTTGAAGATTAACTGCTTCCAAGTTATTAAAGAGAGAGTTATAATAATTAGTAATACGGTCTGCAATGACTTTGGGGTCTTCTGATAGTTGACCCCTTTCATCCTTAATCTTAGCTATCCTATTAATATTTCTTCTAATGTTGGTTGATTTATGAAAAAAATTAGTATTATTGTCCCCTTCTTTTAACTAGGTCTCCCTGGATTTTTGTTTCCAGTATATTTCTTCTTTAAGTAAAATAGCATTGTATTTAGTCACGAGTTCCTTTTCTTTAAAGTAGCTCACTTCATCCATACCATGGGTTATTACTGAATTGTTTAGATTCTCTATATCTTGTTCGATTTGGAGTTTTTCTTCAAAAATATCATTGAATTTGTTCTTGTTCCATTCCAAGACTTTATTTTTGATGATTTTGAGTTTGGTAACTAAAATATACATTTTGGATCCTTCCACTGTTGTCTGTTGCCACCATTGCTCTAAAAGATTAATGAGTTCCAATTCCTGGAACCACATAAATTCAAATTTAAATAGATTTCTACTAGGCTTACAATCTTTGGGAATTGTTAATCTGATTGGGAAGTGATCTGATCCCGCATCTAGGAGAATCTCTGCTGATAAAAGTTGATTAAAATTATCTGATTCTCCTGAAACCAGAAATCTATCTAGTTTTTCTGCTATATGGCTGAAGCCTGACCTCCTGTTATTCCAGGTGAAAAAACCATTGACAGTCTCAATGTTAATTAACTTATTATCTGAGACCCATTGGGTAAATTCCTTTTGTGCTTGAGAGATGTATTTTGATCCACCAAATTTTTCATTTCTGTTTAGAATAGCGTTAAAATCTCCACCTAATATGACTGTCTCACCTTTGTTTATTTGAAGGATAGTTTGGACTTCCTGCCAAACCCTTCTTTTTTCTATGTTTTGTATAGGACCGTAGATATTGATCAAGATGAATCTTAAGTTTGATTTGAGACTACATACCCTCATAACCATCCAGTTGCTGTTGCTGGACATGACTAAGGAAGAAGTTTTCCTGGGATCCCACAAGGTAGCTAGACCTCCTGATGCACCTATTGTTGGTATAAATTCAGATTTCCATAAGCCGAGATTTTTACTTAATTTATTACTCTCATCATTACTTAACTTGGTCTCTTGTAGGATTATCATTTCAGAATCAAAGTTTTTTAGATATCTTTTTATTAATCTTTGTTTGTTAGGGGCATTTAAGCCCCTAACATTCCAGGTAGTTACTCTCATTGCTCCTTGGGAAGGCTCTTCCCCTTCACGCTGTTCAGAATGACAGAGATTTTCATTTGATTTTTCGCATTGCTTGCTATGTTCCTAAGCTCTAAGCCTAATTTCCTCCCTCTTTTCTTTTTGACCTTGTCAATTTTGGGGGAAGTTAAGCCGACCACATTAGTAGCTAATCCAAGTTTTCTATCATCATTAGTGATACCAAATAATCCTTCAATATTGTCTGTGGTGACATCTGCATTATCTCTAAAAGGTATGGGTGAGGCATGAAAGTTTTCTATAGCTTCATCCCCAACCTCCTTTTCTAATTCAATGATATCTTCATCCGCCTCTAAGGATTCATGTCCACAAGATTCCATCATTTCCTCTAGATTGTTAGGAGGGACTGTCTTATGAGGCTCCATTACTACTTGCTAGATCTCTAATGTGTCCTCATTATCTTCTCTAGAGTTTTTGAGGGACATAATCTCTCGAATCAAGACCTCTTTTTGATATTTTAGCTCTTCTTTGTAGCATATTTCACTTATAAAGAGGTCTAAAAGTTCATCTGTACATGTCTCACCTATGTAATCTATTATTATTTTAACTTCTTTGGAGCATTTTTCATCCTCAGGACATGACACTTGTGTTGAGCTCCCAGGAAAGGTATTAGTTTGAGAATTAACCAAGTCATCTTTGGTACACAGAGAGTCCTTAGCTAAATGATCCATACAATCAGACTGTTCTGTGGGTTTAAGGGGTTGTGCAAACTCTGTTGCTGCTGATGTGATTTTCTCTTTCTCGGTTAATGAAATATTTCCTAACTACTCTGATATCAAAAGATTTTCATTGCTGTTTACAATTGGAGTGTTATGTGGGGAGGCACTTTCCATAATCCTAGGAGAAGATGTCTCCGCATTCTTTCCTTGATTGTTAGTAATAATATTTACCTTTGCTGGCTTGCAAGGGGGAACAGAAGAAGGCAGGGGGGTTACAATTTTTGTGTTGTGATCCTCTAGATCAGGAAAAGAGAATCCCCCTCTATCTGATAGAAAATTAATGCTTACATCCTGTCTTTTGTCTAACAGATTAGTTATCTTTCTAGGTTTCGGATTAACATCCGTATATTTATACTTTGTTTCCAGGAAATTTTCATTAATGATAGGATTAATGATGATGGAGTTGGAATTAAAATTAAGATACATATGGGGGATAAAACATTTATGAATGATCATTTTGACAATGATTGTTTTCTCTTTTGTGTTAGGTGTATCCTCACTTGTTCTAATAAATTTGCCTAAATTATTGCCTATACTCCTCATAGTTTCAATATTGGAGAGTTTAATTGGTAAATTCTTGAGTGCAATTGCTTTTTCTACCTCAAAATCCTCAAGATAGAGAGGATTGAATAGGGGTCTCCAACTGGTAACATAAAATGATTCATGTCTAAATTTCAAATCAAAGTTCTCCATTATTTTCTTCTTAGTAACTAGATTTTTGCAGTCTATCAGAAAGAAGGAATCGACAAGGATCGAGATACTTACCTCTCTGGGCAGTAGTCTGATAAGTGCTTCTATGATCTCCGAATTGCTCACCCCAACTCCTATCCATCTAACAATTATACCTGCATACTCATAGTATTTTTGCAATTTTGCTATAGGACTACCCTCTAGGGCTATTTTGTTAGAAACATTGTTAGAAATATTAACATTTTTATTGTGCATATGCTTAAGATTATTGTTCCTTCTGTGAGGCGGAGTGTAAACAGGGGAAGATACCTTCACCTGCAGAGTATTATCCTTAAAAGAACTGAGATTTGGAACAAACTTTAAAAACTTACCATTCTCCCGTCGGTGGGGAGGTGAGTAATACTTGCCACTGAGAGAGGGAGACTTCAAGCTAGATTGCCCAAAATTCACCCCAGCCCTAGCCGTCCCTTCATTGCTGTTAATGGTTTTGGAGAAGGAAGGGGGAATGTGGTTTTTATCTGCACCATTGGTGGTTGCTCTATTGTCCCTGAGATTTCCCTCCCTTCCCAAAGCCCCAAGGCATCTATGGGGGGGGGGGAATAATGGCTTTTATTTAGGGCATTCTCTTTTTCCCAAAGTAGATCAAACGAATTCCTTAGAGGAATCTCAATTCTTTCCACTTTTTGTGATCTTGCTTTCTTGCACCTTTTTACATCTTGCCAATCATATTCTTTTGCCCTAGCTTTCCTGGGATCCTCCTGGGACGCCAAAAATCCACCTCTTCCCAAGGTATAATGGGGGTCATTGGAGCGTTTGGCTGATTCGAATCTACATTTTTGGGACCGCTCAACCCCAGGAAAGCTTGATTTTTGTATAGCGTACTTCATTTTAGCAAACCTACTGATTTTCCCATCTAGGTTATTGACTGTAAATATTTTAGGCAACTGGATGTTATTACATGCCTTTAGTTTGCTTACTGTGGAAGCCCTAGTTTCCACAGGAAGCTTCATTGCCCTGTAACTTTTTTCATTAATCAGTGCATCATTGGATTGCTTATCTGTTATCAGGCTTTTTCTCTTTTGTTCTGCTATGAATGATTTCAAATGATCATAATTGGGATGAGTGTTCGCAGTCTTTTGGTGGCAATCTATTTTTTTATGCCCATATAACCAGCAGTTGTGGCAATACCCGGAGAAACCAGTTTCACTGATATCTATTACTACCTCCTTCTTTGACTGAAAACCTAGATCCGCGCTTCCTAATGATTTAACTGCTTTGAAATTGTGTTTGCTTCGCTTCTTCGTTGTCTTTTGTTTTTCGCATGCCATTTTCTAGTTTTACATCGATATTTTTGCGGTCTTACTCGACACTTGACTGGTGTGTTTTAACAGAGGTTGAATGCAAGAAGTTTCACCGCTGCTCCTGCCTTTTGCCGCTGTACTGGTAATGGTGAGCACAGGAACTTAAGTATTTATTGTGCTGCCTGGATTAGACCCTGCCTCTCAAACAACAGGCTCCTCTCCTATTGGAAGTCACAGGCCTCTTCAATTAATATCGTAGCTCTCTAACTAATGATTTTTGCTGCCTCTGCTCCTTATTATGTTTCACTGCTTCATTCATTGGTAAATTGTTTTCACAATACAATGTAATCAATATTCCATAGCACCATTACTACCTCGCCATCGACATCATATCCGAATCTAGATGTCACAATTTGAATGAGAAAGGATTGAGTTTTTAAATCCTTGTGAGGGGACTAGAATAGTACCCTAAAGGCTAGGAGATTAGCCTTATATGAACCTAGTAGAATCTAGGAAAAGTTGAGCAAGGCTAGTGTTACATCAAGACCCCTTACAACCCCTTAATGCTCCCTACCATACATTAATGTATCCCATGAGTCTTAGGATACATTAATGTATATTGAGGGGTCCTAAGGGGTCAAAAGTGGTCCTAGGATAAATTATTCTTAAGAACTCCTAGGATAAATTAATGTATGGTAAGGGGACATTAAACTCTCTCTCTCTCTCTCTCTCTCTCTCTCTCTCTCTCTCTCTCTCTCTCTCTCTCTCTCTCTCCATATATGTTATAGAGTATATCAGAGCATATGGCATACACCATAAATGGCATGCGCCATATGTTAAGTACATGGATGGACAAAGATTGCAAGTTTCTTTTGTTTTGTATATGGTGTACACCATGTACGCCATATATGGTTTATGCCATATAGGATTGGTAATGCCAAGTGCTAGGATCAACATACCAAGCCATGTGATTCATGCCATTTATGGTGTGCGCCTTATATGGAAAATGCCATATGCTTTTTGGGGGACCAAAAAGATGAGTGGTATTTTTTTGTCCCCCATCTTTGTGCACTTACCCATGCATATTTGTACCAAAATGATATAACACTCTACAATTAATGTGTTATGGATGATGACCAACAAATCACATATAAATTGATATATTACAAAATGGCCGCTAGTCCAAAACCCATTTTAAACCAAGTAGAGTCAAATAAAAACAACAGTGGCTACAACTATTAGTATAATAGCAAATGTCTTATAAAAGCAATACACAACAACTTTGAAACTACTTCTATTTTGTTTTCACCCCTGCGTGCTTGACAACTACGTCATCCCTTTCATTCATCTCCTACCATTTAGACCACAAAATAGTCAACATTTCTATGGATTTCAATATTACTAAGAATCCTAATCTTCTTTTCACTTTATATTAAAAATTAGAGTTCCTTCAACAATTGGTGACATGAAGGCTAACAAACAAAAATGTAAAAAGAGAAAAGAGTAGCTAAAAAAAATGGTTTTTCTACGCTCACCGACACATACATCCCGTATAGATAGGGTACAAAAAATGAGGTTGAATAGTACAAGGCAAGTAACAAACTAAACATAAAATATAACTAGTCTAAAGGCAAATAAATAAAGAGCACATCTATACTGCGGAAATGATTATCACAAGAGAGAACAAGGGAAAAGAAAGAGCTTATGAAAAGGAGGTAGAATAATTCCAAGAGCTCCAACTCCTTCCTCTTCCACAACTTGCACACAAACAAGAAGGGAAAAATGTTTGGAGACTTGCTTTAGTTAAGTCTTTGTTTTGGTGTTTCCACCTCCACAATAAATAGATAGATAATTATGGTGATAGACAACTAATAGACAATAAATAATATTTAATGATAATAAAGTAAATAACAAGAACATGATCAAGATATTACGATATGCTCAAACAAAAGGAAATGAAATGAGACAAGTGAACTCCCCTTTGAAGCCACAAAGTCAAAGTTCAATGGGACGAAGGTGAGACGGTGATGAAGATGGTGGAATTTGCAACATGAGAGTGCCAAAATACTCTAAAGAGTTGTTGGAGAGCTAAGCACAAAGACAAAAATGCAAGAGGAATCTAAAGAAGTGTCTAGGAAGTGTCAAGAAGCTTCAATTGCCAAGAAGAAGACCAAATGAAGCAAGACAATTGAGTTTTAAGTTGGTTGGATTATTCTAGATGTCAGTGGGTAGTGAGAAGAGGTGTTACACTGCAAGGGTGACATTTGTAATGTCCCAAAAACCACACGTGCATTTGTAGATTGACATGATAGATGTGGGTCATGCGGGCTGTACGCGTCTTGAACCAAACAAACCATGTGGTCAAGAATTCAAATAGGAAAATGAAAAAGAGGATATAGGAACATGGAGACTTACGTAGAATTTTCATTTTTTGACTAAGATAGAGGCATTATATAATGATAAATTCCATAAGGTACAATTTATGACACTACACAGTTAAGTCTTAGCCAATTCTTCATTTCTTATGATATGCCTCATTTTCTTAGTTGTTCATGTATATATTATCACTAATGATCTCTCCCAAATCAATGAAATAATTGTCTACACATATAATGGTGATAAATAGGTACATCCAATTCTCTAAACTCTCTAAATTCTTATTACCCATTACTCTATTCAAGAACACCACCATATCAAAAGTGTCATCTATAAACAAAGTTCTATTAAGTATTCTTGGCAACTATGATTTTCCCTTTTATGTGTCATCAACCCATCTTTAGCTATGTTATCGAGGCATTGAGCTTTATTATTAATAAAACATTGCTCTGCATATTCTTTACTGATGTTTATGAACTGATCCCTTACTGGCAACCTAACTATAATTACAATATAAATTGGATCAAGATTTTCCACTAGTGTAGCTACCATGAATAGGGTAGGGTTGATACCTTTGGATTCAAGATTGTCGATTCGGTATCAACAATCTTCACCTCTTGTGTTTGTAGATTATATACTTTCATGCATTCCAAGACTAGTTCAGGTCATTGAATGGCTACGAGATGATCTGCAGCTTGTGCCAACCCAATATCTAATATTTTCTATGCTAATGAAGCCCTCTTCTCATCTTCCATTGACTCCCAAAAGTCATGTTGGTATCGGATATATTAGGAAGTGTGCACTCGAGAACTAAGACATAATCATATCCTTGATATTTATATCTCATTTTGTATGAAAATTTCATCATCAAATACAAATTAAATATATTTGCCTAAAAAATCACCTCTTATAATTCCTTGCCTGTCACCACTACAAATTCTCAAATTCGCTAATTTATTTTATGTCATTGATAACTCAATTAAAACTAGATTACAAGGTCACTGATAACTCACTTGCACATGTGCTTGAAAATTTTCTAAAGCCCATTTCTACTAACTTATTTTATGCATGTCCTTCAATCATTAAGTTCTTCGAGATAACATTTGTTTAAAGTATTATGTTGAGTGGTTCACAGGCCATGTGTATGCTTCCATATTATGCATGTACGTTAGCCAAGCACTTACATTCATAGTATCTTATAAACTTGTTATACATGTGTGAAGTAAATAAAGTTGTCAATAGTAAACATTGGGTTAGTTTTCAGTCGTGTTAACCGAGTGCCCAAGAGTTGTCTGCCAGTAGTTGAAGTATTTAATGCAAAATTTGAACTCACGAAGCTTCCAAATGTTGGCACCCAATTTGGACTTTCAAATAAGTTTTTGGTGCCATGTTTCATTACTCTTGTATTATATACATCCAATATATCTTTTATAATGTGGTTGCTCGTGTAGAAGAATTTAATAAAGAAAATATAATCAATTTCTTGAGTGGGTTATGTGTATTCTCAGATTGTTGTTGTTTTCTCTTTCTATGCTACGTTTTTACTCTTGTTCTTTTTATTGCTCTACCATTCTATTTTATTTATTAATATTGTGCATATATCACACACTACACAGTTGTCATTTCCCCTAACAATTGGTATCAAAGCCCAAGGTTGATGATCTTGTAAAGCTAAGAGTTTGCAGCTGTGAGGAATCTTGTTGTAGGCAAATTGAGGAGAGCACCACATTGGGTTAGACTGAAGGAGATTGAAAGTTTTTTAGACAAACCAGTCGTGGTTGTATCCTACAGAAAGAGAAGGTGAACTAGTCATGTTTGTATCATGCAAAGATAGAAGGTGAACCAATCGTGTTTAACCTGTAGAGACAGAAGCAAGCAAATGTGAAGTGCTGATCGTGAGCAATTCAAGTAATAGTACCCATAAGTTGGTGAAGAGTTTTTAGAAGAGTTTTATTGAGTGGAATGGAGACAAAAATAGTCAATGACATGGAGAAGTTAAAAGAGGCTAAATTTTCGCTATGGAAATCCCAAATGGAGGACATACTAATTTTGAAGGATCAATATTTGCCAATTGAGGGAATATCAAAGAAACCCACAACAATGTCAGATGAAGATTGGATAAATCTAGATAAAAAGGCCATTGCAACCATTTGCCAATACCTAGCCAAAAATATGTACTTTAATGTTGTTGGAGAGAAGAAAACAGAAGAGTTATGGAAAAAGTTACATGATTTCTATGAGAAAAATACAACCTCAAATAAGGTTTTCTTAATGAAGAAGTTATACAACCTCGAGATCAAGAAGGGTGCTTCAATAATAGAGTAGTCAAATGAGTTCAACATAATCACCAACCAACTTGCCTCTATTAAAATTTCTTTGGATGACGAGATTAGAGTCATCCTACTAATGTGCTCCATGCCATACAGCTAGGAGAATTTATTGTAGCCATAAACACATCTACACCAGCATGAACCCTAAAGTTTGATTATGTTAGCAACAACTTAATGAATGAGGATCTATGACAAAAATCAATTACAAAAAACCAAGGAGGAGAAGCCTTAAATACAACTGACCGTGGTAGAAGAATTGATCAAATCCATCAAGGGCATTCAAGGTCAATAGGAAAATCAAGATAAAAAAGAGGGAGGCTGACTTGTTATCATTGTGGAAAGCCAGGACACATGAAAAAGGAATGTCAAATTTTGAAGTGAGAACAAAAGGATAAAAAATTGGCCAATACAAATAAGAAATCAACTAGCACAAATGAAGGTGAGTCTACAACTATAGTTTCTAATAATGAGGTTTCATTTATTGTTTCAATTGAAGATGCATGTTTATATACCTCCAGCTCTAGCATTGATTGGATCCTTGACTCTGGAGCATCTCACTATGTAACCCTAAATAAATATAATTTTATTGTGTATAATCCTGGTAATTATGATAGAGTGCATTTGGGAGACAATCATTTTTGTAATATTGTTGGAGTGGGAGATGTCCAAATCAAGACAAAGGATGGACAAAATATTTTATTGAGACAGGTTAGGCATGTTCCAGAGATATGTATGAGTCTAATCTCTATGGGACATTTGGATGATGAAGGATACTCCACAAGTTTTGGAAAAAGTGGCTGAAAAATTTGTAAAGGGGCATTTCTCGTGGCCAAAGAGTCCAAGACAAGAACACTGTATACATTAAGTGTAATAATAGAGAAATTAGATGTTTCTACTGCTGCAAAAGAAGAAATTCCAGCAAATTTGTGGCATAAGCGCTTGGGTCATGTGAGTGAGAAGGGCCTAAAAATCCTCATGGACAAAAATTTGCTGCTAGGTTTGAAATCTTATAATCTTGATCTTTATGAGCATTGTATTTATGGTATACAATGAAGGGTTTCATTTCTTAGAGGTGGTCATGAGAGGAATGTTGGAAATCTAATATGGGAAAGTGAGATACTGAGAGGAAGGGTGAATCAATTATCCACAATACTTTTTATACTTTGAAACTAATTCCACATGCATGTCATAAACATAAATTTCAATACTGAAATGAATCTAACATTCTACTCTAATCCATCAAATGACACATATAACAAAAAATTTGGTAACCCAAAAACCCTCGACAGGTAAAACTGGGGTGGGGATGACACCCATAAATCTTCACTTCTGCAGTATTAAACTGTGCCTGTTAGGGCTACAATGTTTTGATCACTTCATATGATCTACCTTGTGAGGGGTCTGCCCTATTAAGACCTTACAAACTTATACAATCTACCTTGATTAAAGGATTTAAAACTTACAACTAAGTAAGCACTTGGTTAAGAGATTTATATAGGTCTGTTAGGACCACTCTGTTAAGATATTTACCCTGATTCACCTGTTAGAATGTATCAGTACCTGATCCTTTGGTTTGCACTATAAATGCTGATTACAGATCATCTCTTTCCAATACTTGTCTGATCTCCAAAATCAAATGTAGCTCTGTTCTATCCTTCACTTCTCTGCTCGGTCACTCAACCTAATTTCTACATCTAACAATCAAAACAATGTGTTAGTGTTCAAAATTGCAGATGATAAAAAATAATTAGAAACCTCTGATTCTTAACTCTAGTAGTCCCAATAGATGCATCAAACAATGACAAACACTAAGGTATTAAGGATCTGTGTCCCTCTTCACTTTGAGCCTTAGCTACAGGTGGGTATTTCCTATCAGATTGAATTCTTCAAATATCACAAATGTTATTTGTATGCTTGATACAGATCTAAACATATAATTCTCACAAAACTTTAAAGTAAATCATCATTTATATTTTGATTGACGGTGAAAACAGTGCAAACTAAGCAATGATCAGTGCCAAATCCTAGGGCATCAGAGTCAATAAACATACATCTACAAAAAACTTCTCAACTCAAATAATCCCAAACCCCCAGATAAAATGCCTTACATATTATCCTTTTATGCATACATTATATCATCAAATTCATGCATAAACACTGAAATCTCAGAGACCTCACTCAAGATTTTACCCTTCCCTTGAAAGGAACTCAAGATTCAACCCCACTATCTACCTTGTAGAAAGATGTACCTAAAATGCCTTGCAGATTAAATACATGAAGAAATCAAGTTCACATATGAAGACAACAAATAATATACATGGAACTTCAGTATATTTTTATTGATAAACCTCTTTGTCAATACATTCAGAAAACTAATACTCCTTAGAATTAAAACACTAAAACCAGAAACTCTTATTACATTGAGAAATTCACCACCTCTCAAGAATTCATAGAACTCACTATATATAGACAAACCATCTTGGAATCCTTAAGAAAAAGATGCAACAAGCTTTAGATGGTTTGGGAACAAACCCTAATACCAGAGACATGACAAAGGACATAAAATGCACCAAGATTGCAATCAGTTGCAGGTATCAAATTTGTAGGTTAGTTTGAGCACCAAGCATTTTGTACCAGTTTCCTAAAATAACTCTTAACGTTGTCATGTGCTGTTAAAAAGTCTCAATCAGCCTTTTCCTATTTGAACAAACAAGACTCCCAGCCACCTTTCTCAAAGTAGCAGTCCTCTATATTCAACTGATATGGCCTTTTTAAGTAACAACTTTGATCTAGGTGACACATTAATATTCTTGTTTTTTCACTTTATTACCTGCAACTGTCTTTGGAAAATCAAACTGATTCATTCTTGTCACCTCTGATTCACCGACTCAAAAAACCCTGGCAAAACCCTTTAAGTAGTTTAAATCCTGACCGCAACAGTTAATTGATCAAGTTCAAAATGCGGTCGTCAATTTCATCTTTTCTTGGCACATCGAGCGGCTCTCGTTAATTTGCAATAGTCGACCAAGCCTTCAATCGGTCTTTAAAATAGGACCATTGATCTTCACTAAAGAAAAGAATCAATGACTGTCACAACATTGCGAAGAATAAAACCTTGTGCATCTTTCCTTTGCGACAATATGACCATCGTCAAATCAAGGAAGATCTACGGTGTATTAAAACCCTACAAGTTTTCAGCCCCACCTGACAACTTCCAAATCATCATCTAGCTTGACTAATCAGAAACAAATACATCAGATCTATCTAGCATCAAACCCATTGCTTCTTCTGTCATTACATGCTGGAAGATCAGATTGTCGTTGCATGATTGCAAAGAAACAAACCTAGAACACTTTACAATCGCGAAGATACGAGAGCTGTAGGATCTTCTGACATCTGTTAGATCTTTAACATGTCAAAAACCTTGGTCCCACTGACAACTGCCACATCATTATTACTACAACCAATTAGGAACAAACACGTCAGCTATATCCGACACGCGGACATACCACTTTGACCTCGGCAAGCCTTAACTCTAAGACATCTGGAGATCATGCGACTAGAGCTTTTCTCCCAGTCATTAAATCTTTTTCTTAACTTGGGTTTGGTCTGGAGATTGGGCGACAAAGCATTTCTCATGGTTGCTGAATTTTTTCCTGACTCATGGTTACATTGGGAGACTTCGCGACCGTAGCCCGATCAAGACTGCATCAATGACCCAGATTCTGTCGCTCTAAACCCTGTTTAACTCATCTTGGATCACAAGACCACGCGACTGAAGGAATTTTGCTAAGTCTCTCAATAAAATAGAATATTCCCATGACTTAAGGAGATTGCACGACCAAAGGGTTTCAGGGTGTTTCTTAACAAAAGGGAATATGCCAGATTTCATAGGAGATTGCGCGATTGCAGGAAAAGATAACCACCCGCCAGGTCGCTGAATGTTAATCCACTAACTGCCAAAATTGAGAGATTACATGACCAAAGCAGTCGCCCACTCACTGAACAAAAAGCTTAACTGCACGACTAGGAAATATAACATGTGCAAAAAGGAGACTTAAGTGACTAGGAAAAAGTAATGAAGGAATAGAAAAGACCAAGGGTTTGTGGACTTAGGAAAAATTTTGAAACCCTCATTCATGGAAAAGACCTATCTAACAGACCTTAAAATTTGAATATCTCCTTGGTTTTAGCATTTTAGCACATGCACTCTGAACTGGAGCTTGATGACATCATGAACTACCACAAGCTGAGGGCACAGGCCATGAAGCCTGATAGATTTTCTTTGCACATCAAAACAATTTGCAACTAGGCCATGACAAATTTTTCAGGGTTTTGCAAGGAAGTAGACCATTTTTGTTGGATTTTTGCAGGATAAGACCATTTTCATAGGATTTGGCTAAGACAAGAATATGGCCCAACAGTGGCTCTATTTGAGGATGCTTGAAAGTTAGTTCATAGCAAGAAACTAGAATCTCTCGGTACAATAGACTAACCAAACTTTTGTTCTCTGACCTTCCTCTTCGTCTCAAAAAACCCCGAACATGGAACCCTTTATTGAAAGTAAACATTCAACTAAAAGTAAAGCAATTGTACATGGATCACCTTATTTACAAAAGGCCTAAAGCCTCAAAACTATAATCAGTCCTTACCCCGATCGAACAAATTATTTTCATCTCCATAGAGCAGAGGTAGACTGAAAATAGTTCTTTCATCCAGCTTGTTAAAAACAATATGATTCATCTTCAACATATCATAGAAAAAATGATCACTACACTCACCCTCATCCGACAAGATCAAACCATCAAGCTGCCATAAATACTGATCACTTTGTGACATTAAAACATCACACTCTTCAATATCAATATTATGCTGAAAAGTGAAACACTCCAACTCAACTTCATGGTTGGACACATAAGTATACTGATCATTAGTTTGCAATAAAGGATAAACCATTTTTTCATCATTACCTTGCAAACTAAAGTATAAACCATTTTTTCATCATTACCTTGCAAACTAAAGTATAACTTCTCAAAACAAAAATCTGATTGCACAAAGTTAGAGACAACTTGCTGACCACTGTTTATATCAACAACTTATAGGAAAAAACTAGCATTGTTAGTTAATGACTCATTAGTCATTTGTAAATCTGAGAAAACCCATCCAGACTTGTTACAGTTTCCAACATCAAAATGTAAACTAGAACCACTGACACTAACATCTTGGAAATCTGAATCCATACTCGAACACACATCATCATACTCATCAAATATAACATTATCAAATTCAATACAATGATATGCACTTTCACACTGTTGATTTAAAATAGGAGAAAAGATGTCAATAGATGTTTCACTCATCATGGCATCACTTGAATCATTTTCATCAAAACTTATATTTACCGGGTATGGAATTTTAGAAACAAATTTAGGAGTATACCTATGAAATTCTGCATCCAAGAGTTTTGAAATTTGCTCACAACTTAGCAAGCATTTGACTTCGCATTTCATCTCTTTGGTTTCACCGCTAGTGCTGTAAATATCTTCCCCCTTTGAAACAGGGGCTGAAATCACTTGTCTCACATTTTCTTGTGCAAAGTAATCACTGTAGGAACTTACATCTACATCATAATCACATTCTTTATCTTCACACAAAACATCTTTGAGCCGAAACAAGGAATCATTATTTTCAAGCTGAAATAAAGGAAAATCTACAAACTCAAGGGAATCACTATTTACTGCAGATTCATCATCTATTCCTTGACATTCATAGATTTCAACATCAACATAATAACCACCACTACCAGCATCACAAGACTTGGCATCCTCAGCACAACTAGATTCAGCATGACTAGATTCAACATTTACAAAGGAATCTATCCATTCTTTAGTTTTTTCAAGTGCTTTTTCTCTAGGAGATGCAATCCAACTGACTGATTCAGGAATACCAAGTTTTAGAAACATTGCAGCATACTGGGATTCTTGAAAAGCAAGATCCACAGGAAGTTCACTACATGCAACAAGAAATTTCTTGTAGTATGACAGTGTAGATTCTTCTTTCCTTTCTCCTACGTCACATCTTAAAATCAGAATGCATTTCTGTTGGATTTGCTAATGTATTAGTAACACATCTCTATTCAAAATTTCAAGAGCTAAATGAGTCCTTTCAGATCTAGAAACAAAATCTTGATCCATCATAGCTGAAAACTCCATTTTAATGTACTAACAAGACAATACCACTTGTTCTTATGATGATATTTCAATCAACCTTATGCAACCATTAACTTTATAAACCACTGCATATTTCTGATACTCTTTACAATAACTGAATCTTCTATCCAGAAATATGACTCAAACTTTGAGATTATTTTTCCCTTTTCTCTTAGTGACTTTCTCACCTATTAAGGGACTATTTTTGCTTTGATAGAAGATTACCTGGAAGTGCTGCTGCTGTTTGTAAAATACTGATCTGAAGTCTCCTTCAAATCACTTTTAAAACCTTCATAGAGTCACCACCTCTTTGCAGAGGACCAATTATGAATCAACTGAGAGACTTTATCTCAAATCTGAACCTTCTTTACCAGCAAACACAAAACAACTTCACAAGATGCACTGTTTGTCAGGATCACAAAATACATTGTAGTTTCATATTACAAAACACTGATCAAACAGAGATTCAGAGTCACCACTCACATTCAACGAGATAATATAACAATTTTTGAAAAGAATTGACTCTATGATCACTTAACCAGACTCTGGGACGATTCAACAAAGCAAGGAAACAATCATCTTAAACTTTGTTGCCCTTTATTTGTTCCCCAACAGAGTCAACAATTTGTTAGTGTTCAAAATTGTAGATGATCAAAACTAATCAGAAACTTTCGATTCTTAACTCTATTAGTCCCAATAGATGCATCAAACAATAACAAACACTAAGGTATTAAGGATCTGTGTCCTTCACTTTGAGCCTTAGCTACAGGTGGGTATTGCCTATCAGATTGAATTCTTCAAATATCACAAATGTTATCTATATGCTTGATATAGATCTAAACATATAATTCTCACAAAACTTTAAAGTAAATCATCACTTATATTTTGATTGATGGTGAAAACAGTACAAACTAAGCAATGATCAGTGCCAAATCCTAGGGCATTAGAGTCAATAAACATACATTTATAGAAAACTTCTCAACTCAAATAATCCCAAAACCCCAGATAAAATGGATTACAAATTATCCTTTTATGCATACATTATATCATCAAATTCATGGATAAAAATTGAAATCTCAGAGACCTCACTCAAGATTTTACCCTTCCCTTGAAAGGAACTCAAGATTCAACCCCACTATCTACCTTGTATAAAGATGTACTTAAAATGCCTTGCAGACTAAATACATGAAGAAATCAAGTTCACATATGAAGACAACTGTAGAAACTGATGAAATATCAGATTCAACTCCAAGATCCAGTTGCATGCAATAAACCTGTTACAAAGAATGAAGCTAAAAACTGGAAAAAGCAAAACCCTCTTGTGCTAAAAAATGTTAGAGCTCAAAATGTATTAAGAGAGAATGAAAGAAATAATTACAAAGGCAACTTATAAGGACAGAAACCCTAAAGCCCAAAAAGCTAGGTTGTGCAATAATAATTAATAGAAATATTAATTATTATGCACCTAAAAGAGATAGCTTAAGTGAAAAAGAATAATAGAGGACTTAAGTAATTAAACCAAAATGATTTAATTATAAAGTCAAATATATCTATTACTCTAACACCCCCCCTTAAGCGTAGCTTAGGAGGAAGCTAACCTAGCATAGCTAAGAAAGCAAAAAAAAAAAGGGTCCCGGCAACAAGGCCTGATCAGGTACCCAGTACAAGGAAATCTCTATAAACTGGAGTAAAGGAGAAAACCCAATGGGAAAAACTCCTCTCCAAAAAGAGATGTAAAAGCAAGCAAAGACAAAAAGAATGACTTTAAGAGACTCTCTCAAAGCCATAAGTACAATGCATGCTGCCAACCCCCTCGTGAGAGAGGGTCGAGGCTCCAAAGCCCCCCCGGAATGAAAGAACCCCTGGATCAATGAACAAACCACTGTGACTCCAATGTAGAGGAGTGAAAGTCAGTGGACATTGTAGAGGGAACCTTGAAAGATGAGGTGTCACTGGAAGGCCGAGCTGATGCTCAAAGGAGTAGACACGAGGATCCTAAAAGGGAATCCCCAATGTAAGTGGTGTGATAGGTGTGTTGACACTGCCATCAGAGAGGAGATGAATGTCTTCTGTAGAATCCTCAACAACTGCACCTGGTGGCTCGATGAATGGAGCTGGAGGATCAGGCAGTGCTGAAGAAGAAACTTGCTGAACAAAAAAAAGCTCAACAGGAGGTGGCATGGTAGTCACAATAGTAATCTCAGGAACCACACAAAGGTTCAAGCGACCTGACTGTACCACATGATGCTCTCTCAAAGGAGGAGAGACGTGCTCTGGCAAAGGTGGACCAAAGTGTGAAAAGGAGTAGAGACGGGTGGAATGATCAACTGTCCCTGTAGCAACAATACCTCCTGTCATACTATCCCGGATGAAAACTGAATCTGGAGTGAACTCAACTGTCTTCCCTGACCCACTATGAGTAATCTGATAAACTGAGAGAAGGTTTGCAGACAGAGAAGGAACATACAACACATCATTGAATGTGCCATCCTAAATGCATACAGTGCCTTTCCCATAGATTGTCATAACAGTGTTATTCCTAATGATAATATGGGGAATAGGAGAATCTTCAAAAGAAGAGAAGATCTCTCGAGAAGATGCCATATGGGGAGAAGCACCTGAATCTAGTATCCAAGGGACCTGTGAAGGGGATGCAATAGAAGCCCGCAATGCATGACCCTTTCCAAGATCCTGTCCAGCTGTAGAATAGATAGAGGAAGACTGATAAGCAAACCCCTGTGAGCCAGAAGAGGATGGAGAGGAAAGATTGCTCTTCTGAAGAAGAGCTTGCAAATCCGCTATCTGTTTCTCGTAACCATCAAACTTCTTCTGATAGCAAAGTGACTCATCATGTGTTCCCTTCTGACAATAGGAACATGTAGGGCTCTCAGTCTTCTGTTTCTCCTTATTAGAAGAAGATGGTGGGCCAATAGAGTGTTGAGAAGAGGAATCAGATATCTGCTTCGGCTTCTGCTTCTGAGAATCCTGAGGTGTCTTGGCAAGCAATGCTTGTGACTGTAAACGTGCAAGTGAATCCATCTAAGTGATCTTGGACTGCTCATGAGTCAACCTGTCACAGAAAGTCTCAAAAGAGGGCATAACATGTCTGGTACCCAAAGCATCCATGGTGGAGTAGAAAGTGGAAGAAAATATCTGATACTGTCCTCGCAACTTTGAGAGTATCAGACAGATACACTCATCATCTGTCTTGATTTTCCCACATCCTTGCAAAACTGTACGCAGAGACTTGAACTTCATCAAGAAGTCCTCTATAGTGGGGAAATCAGAAGGAGTCAAAGAGGTCAACTCTACATCAAGCTGAAGCTTCCGAAATTTGTTCACTGTACCAAACAAGGTTGAAAACTTGCCCCAAATAGCCCTAGGAGTGGTCAAACCTTCTAGGTGAAACAAGAAACTGTCGGAGATGTTCAGTACAATCAAATCCATGGCTTCATCCAGTTTGTTTCTGTGCTGAAAAAACTCAAAGGGACGTTGCAGGACAGGTTGGTTCTCATCCAGACATGACCATAAGCCACGTGACATAAGAAGCCTAGTCATGTGTGCTTTCTAGGTATGATAATTATGTGGTGTCAGCCAGGCCACAAAGGGATTCAACATTGAGAGAAGAAGAAGACAGAAGTAGAAGGGTCTTTTCAGAAGTAAATTACAGAAAGGAAAAACACCCCTCCACAATGTATAAATCAAACCCCCATACAACAAATAACTGAAAGCACAAAAAATGAGGAGAAAATCTGGACTCCAGATGCAGAGGAGGAAAACAGAAGCCTTGACTTTGACACCAAAAATGAGAGCATAAATGGCTGAATCAAAAAATCAAACCAGCACCATTGCGTTCGACTCGGAAAGACCTTTCCAACGGTATATCATATGTCAATTTTTGAGTCTGTATGAGCCTTGTAAGAGCAAAAATGCTCAGGTACCCCCAAAATGCAAGCTCTCTGGAAAAAACCAGTGATGGCAAATAAATTGACGATCGTTTGCACGTCAAGAGCCTGTCGATGATGTCATCATAACTGTCACTGACATCATCACCGAAAAAGTGGACCGCCGAAAAAAATTTGAAACCTATCGGAATTTTTTTTTAAAATGTCGGAAAAAAGTTTTTCGGCCGCTGATGTTAGCTGTGGCAGGGGGCGGTGATGCAGCAACGTTGGGGCGGAGGTGGCCAGTTGGGCGGCGCTGTGGCGGTCGGCGGGCAGGCGGGTGGTGCAGAGGCCGTGGGCAGCGCGCGGGCTGGGTTGCAGCGGCGCCGAGGTGGCGTGCGGGCGGCGCTCCCGTAAAGCCACAAAAAATTGCGAAAAACTTTTTTTTTTTTGGAAAATTGTGCCCGTACAACCCTAATAGGCCAAAAAATTCACCCAGAAGCCCCATAGGCCAAATGGGTCAAATTTTATATGGAAATAGGGGTTTTTGGGCCTTCTGAACTCAACCGTGAGGTCGGTTTTTGCCTAAAGAGCTTAAAAAAAAGGAGACCCCCCAGATCCAATAAAAAACAACTGAAAAACCCCAGAAAGAAAGGGCTTGATCCACAACTTCAGTAAACTTCGAACAAGTTGCAGCAGAATGGCTTTGATACCATGTAGAAACTGATGAAATATCAGATTCAGCTCCAAGATCCAGCTGCATGCAATAAACCTGTTACAAAGAATGAAGCTAAAAACTGGAAAAAGCAAAACCCTCTTGTGCTAAAAAATGTTAGAGCTCAAAATGTATTAAGAGAGAATGAAAAAAATAATTACAAAGGCGGTTTATAAGGATAGAAACCCTAAAGCCCAAAAAGCTAGGTTGTGCAATAATAATTAATATAAATATTAATTATTATGCACCTAAAAGAGATAGCTTAAGTGAAAAAGAATAATAGAGGACTTAAGTAATTAAACCAAAATGATTTAATTATAAAGTCAAATATATCTATTACTCTAACACAACAAACAATATACATGGAACTTCAGTATATTTTTATTGATAAACCTCTTTGTCAATACATTCAGAAAACTGAGACTCCTTAGAATTAAAACACTAAAATCAGAAACTCCTATTACATTGAGAAATTCACCACCTCTCAAAAATTCATAGAACTCACTATATATAGACAAACCATCTTGGAATCCTTAAGAAAAAGATGCAGCAAGCTTCAGATGGTTTGGGAACAAACCCTAATACCAGAGACATGACAAAGGTCATAAAATGCACCAAAATTGCAATCAGTTGCAGGCATCAAATTTGTAGATTAGTTTGAGTGCCAAACATTTTGTAACAATTTCTTGAAATAACTCTTAACTCTACCAGGTGTTGTTAAAAAGTCTCAATCAGCCTTTTCCTATTTGAACAAACAAGACTCTCAGCCACCTTTCTGAAAGTAGCAGTCCTCTGTATTCAACTGATATGGCCTTTTTAAGTAACAACTCTGATCTGGGCGACACATTAATATTCTTGCTTTTTCACTTTATTACCTACAACTGTCCTTGGAAAATCAAATTGATTCATTCTTGTCGCCTCTGGTTCACCGACTCAAAAAACCCTGGCAAAAACCTTGTCAAAACCCTTTAAGCAGTTGAAATCCCGGTCGCAACGGTTAATTGATCAAGTTTAAAACACAGCCGTTGATTTCATTGTTTCTCGACACATTGGGCGGCTCTCGTTAATTTGCAACAATTGACCAAGCCTTCAATCAGTCTTTAAAATAGGACCGTTGATCTTTACTAAAGAAAAGAATCAACGGTTGTCGCAACATCGTGAAGAATCAAACCTTGTGCATCTTTCCCTTGCGACAATACGACTACCGTCATATCAGGGAAGATCTACGGTGTATTAAAACCCTATAGTTTTTCGACCCCACCTAACAACTTCCAAATCATCATCTAGCTCGACCAATCAGAAACAAACACATCGAATCTATCTGGCATTGGACCCACTGCTTCTTCTGCCATTACATGCTAGAAGATCGGATAGTCGTCGCATGATCGCAAAGAAACAAACCTCAAGCACTTTACCATCGCGAAGATACGACAACCGTAGGATCTTCTGACATCTATCAGATCTTTAACATGTTGAAAACCTTGGTCCCACTGACAACTGCCACATCATTATTACTGCAACTAATAAGGAAAAACACATCAGCTATATCTGACATGTGGACATACCACTTTGACCTTGGCAAGCCTTAACTCTAAGTCATCCAGAGATCACGCGACTAGATCTTTTCTCCCAGTCGCTGAATCTTTTTCTTAACTTGGGGTTTTGTTCAGAGATTGGGCGACAAAGCATTTCTCATGGTCGTTGAATTTTTTCTTGTCTCACGGTTACATTGGGAGACTTCGCGAACACCGCGCAATCAAGACTGCATCAACGACCTAGATTTTGTTGCTCTAAACCCTATCTAACTCATCTTGGATCACGAGACCATGCAGCTGAAGGAATTTTGCTAAGTCTCTCAATAAAATAGAATATTCCCATGACTTGAGGAGACTGCGCGACCAAAGGGTTTCGGGTGTTGCTTAACAAAAGGGAATATGCCAGATTTTATAAGAGACTACGCGACTGCGGGAAAAGATAATTGTCCACTAGGTCGCTGAATGTTAAGCCACTAACCACTGAAATTAAGAGATTACACGACCAAAGTAGTCACCCACTCGCTGAACAAAAAGCTTAACTGCACGGCTAGGAAATATAACATGTGCAAAAAGGAGACTTAAGTGACCAAGAAAAAGTAACGAAGGAATAGAAAAGGCCAAGGGTTTGTGGACTTAGGCAAATTTTTGAAACCCTCATTTATGGAAAAGACCTATCTCACAGACCTTAAAATTTGAATATTTCTTTGGTTTTAGCATTTTAGCACATGCGCTCTGAACTGGAGCTTGATGACATCATGAACTACCATAGGCTGAGGGCGCAGGCCATGAAATCTGATAGATTTTCTTCGCACATCAAAACAATTTACAGCTAGGCCATGACAAATTTTTAGGGTTTTGCAAGGAAGTAGACTATTTTCATTAGATATTTGCAGGATAAGACCATTTTCATAGGATTTTGGCTATGACAAGAAAATGGCCCAACACACTGTTCTGCTCCGCATACAAGAGATCTTCTTTGTTAATCTACATTTTAGGGTTTTGATATCACCTTATATAAACATCTGGTCAAGCTTCTAGATCAAGATCAATGATCTAGATTCATCACTTATGCCGCTTAAGCATTCCCTTTTTCTGATAGGTTACATGGCTTGCATAGGGATTAATGATAAGAAATACCACGTGTAATCAACTCCTTGATTCCCTCAACAATCATTAAATCTCACATAGAAGTCGTCCAAAACGGTTTACCTTGGTGTCTCAGCACTGACTCTTCTATACAACTCAACATAAACTGCTCAGTAACTACTGAAGTACTCTACGACCTCTGACTTGCTCGGCAGTGACTACTGCTCGGTAACTATACAAGTCTATACATGACTCGGCCTTAATAAGATATCTCGATCACAGTGATGACCAACCAACATTGCCTTGAAAATGACTAAGTGTTAGACACTAATAGACAACATAACATAGGGATCAACAAGGAAGAGACATTTGTTAGAATTGATACATTTTGATGTATTTGGGCTAGTAAACATTATATCATTAGGAGGTGCCTCATACTTTGTCACATTCATCGATGATGCATCTAGAAAAGTTTGGGCCTACCCTATGAAAAGCAAAGATGAGGTATTCAAGATATTTTAGAAGTTTCATGTTGTTGTTGAAAGAGAGACTAATAAATTTCTCAAGTGTTTGAAAACATATAATGGTGGAGAATATTGCTCAAATGAACTCAAGGAGTATTGTAATTGGTTTGGCATAAAGCATGATAAAAATATACCTCTTACTCCTCAACAAAATGAGACTGCGGAAAAAATGAATTGCACTATTGACGCAAACCAAGGCAGGGAGGATCCAATTAAGGACAATCCAGCCTTGTAGCTTCAGAATTACACAATGGAAAACTCAACACAAAAGATGTTTCAAATCAATTTTCATTAACATTCCCGACTATAAGGCCTTCCGAGTTAGGGTCAATTACAAACATAACAAGTTCTTCAAGATCCACACAGATCTAATACAATCTCAGCTAGTTTAGCTCTGAAAACAATCAACAACTGATGGAAACCCTAAGGCAGATCTAAACATGTGCTCGCAAGCCTCCAAACAATCTACTTGTCTCCAAGTGTGCAAACCACTAGCTCTGCAACTACAAATTATCAGATAACAATCTGATCTACAAGATCATGCAAGATCTTTTCCACAACTTCGCCAACTCCAGCTTTCAGAGCCTCAAATCTGACTCGCTAAGTCTTTCAAGTCATGAACTCCTACTCCCCCTAAACACCTACCCCAAACATCATATAAATACTAATCATCAGCCACAAGTTGGCTGGATAAAACTATTAACTCCCCCAACAATTATTAAATTCAATACAAGTTGGCTTCAAAATAGCCTTACAAACATTTAATTCAACATCTCGGCCTGTAACAACAACTACCAACAATAAATGCACCAAGTCGGCCCAACAAATCACACAAAACTCCAATTGGTAAACTAGAACTACGGAACAACAGTGAAATAATTGAGCATGTCAGGCATTGCCGAGCACCAGTGTCGACCGAGCATCGCAGGCATCGCCGAGTAACACTTTCACCGAGCGCCATAGATTACTGAGTTCCTTTAGCGATCGAGCATCACAGGCATCGCCGAGTAACACTTTCACCGAGCGCCAGAGATTACTGAGTTCCTTTAGCGACCGAGCTTCCTTCAATGACTGAGACCGTTGGTCAAGACTGCAACTGAGTAACATCGGCCAAATAACACACCTCCATGCAGATTCACCGAGTACCCTAGAATGCCCCTGCATCAACTATCATGGAGAAGGTGAGGAGTATGTTGTCAAACTCTGGATTGGAAAAACATTTTTGGGCAAAAGCAGTAAGGACAACTTGATACTTCATAAATCGATCTCCTACTATAGCCTTGGACTGTGGCATCCCTGAAGAAGTTTGGATTGGTAAGAAGGTAAATTATTCTCACTTGAAAATCTTTGGATGTGAAGCATTTGTGCATATTCTCAAAGATAATAGAACTAAGTTAGATGATAAATCCATGAAATGCATTTTCTTGGGATATGTTGATGGTGAATTTGGTTATCGCTTATGGGATCCAATCAAACATAAGATTATTAGAAGCAGGGATGTTATATTCAACAAGTCAGAGATGTTCAAGAGGACAATGAGAAATTTGGAGGTAAAGAAAGTTGTTGATAGGATTGAAGAACAACAAGAAAATATCCCACCAATGCAAGAAAATAGACAGCGAGATGATGAGTATGATGGACAACTAGAGGAGAATGAGGAACAACAACAAGAAATCTTGCAGGAGCCTTTACAAGCAATTCAACCTAAACAACAATTGCTTCACATATCTGCTAGGCCTCATAAGTCTTCACAAAAGTATATGCCAATGGACTATATCTTGCTAATTGATGAAGGTGAACCTGTTGGTTTTCAAGAAGCTTGTGAAGATGAGCATAGTAAAGAATGGAAGAGAGAAGTGGAGGAAGAAATGGACTCCTTGCTGAAAAATAAAACTTGGGAGTTGGTAAAGATTCCAAAAGGAAGAAGAGTTCTACAAAACAAATGGGTATACAAGATCAAGCACAAGGGAGAGGAGAAAAAGGAAAGATACAAAGCAAGGTTGGTGGTGAAAGGTTTTGCCCAAAAGGAAGGTATAGACTTTACTGAATTTTTTTCATTTGTTGTTAAAATGTCATCTATTAGAATTATTCTTGGTCTTGTTGCTGCTCTAGATTTGGGATGTGAACAATTAGATGTAAAGACAACCTTTCTTCATGGCGAATTGGAGGAAGAGATTTATATGGAGTAGCTGGAAGGTTTCAAAGTAAAAGGTAAAGAAAATCTGGTTTGTAGGTTGAAGAAGAGCCTCTATGGGTTGAAACATGCACCTCGCCAGTGGTATAAGAAATTTGATTCATTCATGTTGGAAATTAGCTTCAAAAGGCTGGAAGTTGATCATTCTGTCTATATCAAGAGGTATGACCAAGAAAAGTACATTATATTATTGTTATATGTAGATGATATGTTACTAGTTGGACATGATAAAAATATGATTAACCAATTGAAGAAAGATTTGGGTAAACAATTTGCAATGAAAGATTTGGGTTCAACACAACGGGTATGAAGATCATGCGTGACAGAGAGAAGAAGAGAATATGGTTGTCACAAGAAAAATATATTGAAATGGTTCTTGACAGATTTAATATTAAGGATGCTAAACTAGTTGGTACACCTCTTGCATTTCATTTTAAATTGAGTGCAGATTCTTGTCCTCGTGATGACAAAGAAAGGATTGAAATGAGTAACATTCCTTATGCTTCATCAGTTGGCAGCCTGATGTATGCCATGGTAAGTACTCGACATTCAGTGGGAGTAGTGAGTAGGTTTCTTGCAAATCCAAGCAAATAAAATTGGGAAGCAGTAAAATAGATTTGAGGTATCTTAAGGGCACTAGTCATTATTATTTATGCTTTGGTAATAATGATGTTGTGCTTAAAGGTTACACAGATGCAAATATGGCTCGAGATGTGGACACTAGAAAGTCCACCACTAGTTATTTATACACTTTTGCAGGTGCTATAGTATCTTGGGTGTCTAGACTACAAAAAGTAGTAACCCTTTCAACAACGGAGGTAGAATACATAGCTGCAACAAAAGATTGCAAAGAGATGTTGTGGATACAACGATTCCTTGGAGAGCTAGGAGTAAAACAAGACAAATATGTGTTGTACTATGACAATTAGAGTGCCATCATTTGGTGAAAAATCCAGCATTCCATTCACGAACCAAGCACATTGACCTAGGTATCATTGGATTAGGCAAGTGTTGGAGGAAAGAAAGTTACTCTTAGAAAAGATCTATACGAATGAAAATCATGCTGATATGCTCACGGAAATTTTGCCAAGAGAAAAGCATGAGTTGTGTAGAGATTTAGTAGGCTTGGGGTGATTTGATGACTACAGTTTTGTTTGATCCCTCTTCATTAGCTTCAAGTGGGAGAATGTTATACATGTATGAAGCAAATGAAGTTGTCAATGACTCAATAGTAAACGTTGGGTTAGTTTTCAGTCATGTTAACCGAGTGCGCGAGAGTTGTCCGCCGGTAGTTGAAGTATTTAATGCGAAATTTGAACTCATAAAGCTTCCAAATGTTGGCGCCCAATTTGAACTTTCAAATTAGTTTTTGACGCCCTGTTTCATTACTCTTGTATTATTTGCCTCCAATATATCTTTCGTAATGTGGTTGCTGCTGTAGTAGAATTTAATAAAGAAAATATAATCAGTTTCTTGAGTGGGTTCTGTGTATTCTCAGATTGTTGTTGTTTGCTCTTTCTATGTTCTATTTTTACTCTTGCTTTTTTTATTGCCATGCCATTCTTTTTTATTTCTTAATACTATGCATATATCACACACTCCATAGCTACCATTTTTCCTAACAAAACTTTCATAACTTTTTCGGATGATAAATATTTGAGGTTTTCTCTGCAGTAGTTCATATGCTTTGGCCACAGTTATGATATTACCGCATTCCATGAGATAACATACCTTTGAGATACTCTGTGAACAACTCACATGCCTTGTCAATCCTTAAACATTTTGCGTTCATATATGATCTACAGGCACGGAGAAAATACGTCTACACAATCACCACAATTCTAAAGACATTTGGGTGCCTTTGAGACAGTCATCGCGGGCATGAAGACATTCTATCAAATAATTCAGGTGTGTTCTCTATGACTCCAAATTTTGTACCCATGTCTACAGAGGCATTTGCAACTACAACATCTGATAAAAATCCTCTTTCTTTCGTGCTTTGATGAATATCCATAACCTATTCCAAAGCTCGTATATCATCACAGGCAGAGGCATTGTTGGAAAAGGCTGTGGAATGTCGTTTTACAACTGCCAATTGCATTAGTTTGAAGGTTTACAAAACTGTTTTGTGCGTAAGCTGCAATTATTTCATTTCCTTCCTTTAGACATCACTTCTTTGAGGTATTCTGTGGAACAATATTGGTGCGTCGTTAATGATTCTACTCGGCCTTTTCATCAAATTCAATTCGTAAATACCCTGCAATTGTCGCATTCATGAGATGACATTTCTTTGTGGCATTCGACCCAACAGTTTGTGTGCCCTGTTGCGGTTCTACATTTTTAATATATTTTTACCAGACATTTCCAACTATAATATCTGACAAAAATCCTCCTTGTCGTTATGCTTTGGGGGTTGTTGAATTTGTCTCTGCGCCTGCAAATTGCATCAGCTTGAGACTTTCTAAAACCTTTTCAACAAATCTATGTTGTGTATATCCTGCAAACGTTTCATTCCACTACCAGAAGTGACATCACTTTGATGCAATCTCTCAAACAATTTATGCACCATCCCTTTGCTTCCATGTTTCATGAGACCACGTTTCTTGAAGGCATCATGTCAAACAGTTTACGCACCATCTCTCTGCTTCCACGTTTCATGAAACCACATTTCTTCAAGGCATTATGTCAAACAGTTAGCATGCCTTGTCAGCCCTTCCACAACGTGCTTTATAGAGCGGTAGCAACTATAATATCTGATAGAATCCCCTTACCGACATGCTTTGATGCATGTCCATAACCTCTTCCAAAGTTAATGTCTCCACAAGCCGCGTGGACGAGCATTATGTTGCATTTGCACAGAAGTTTCTAAAACCCTTTCAACAAATTCTTTTTGCGCACATTCTGGAATCTCTGCACTCTGATCCTTGAGATGACATCTCTTTGAGGTAACTGTAAAACAGTTTAGGTGCGTTGTCAACGATTCAACCTCTGACATGATCTAAGCATTCTGTCAAACACTTTATGTGCTTTGTCAAAGCTTTGATTGATGTACATACATTCAAAGATTTCAAATTAGAGCTTCCATCACGGCATACCGTAAAACCTTATTTTTATGAGGAATTATATCAATTGTTCACACATACACTTCCATCACGGCATACCGTAAAATCTTATTTTTATGAGGAATTATATCAATTGTTCACACATACACTTCCATCACGGCATACCGTAAAACCTTATTTTTATGAGGAATTATATCAATTGTTCACACATACACTTCCATCACGGCATACCGTAAAACCTTATTTTTATGAGGAATTATACCAATTGTTCACACATACACTTCCATCACGGCAGAGGTGAAGCAGATATTGGCAGAGATTGTGGTGAATCTGTCTTTATACATACCATTTGCATTTGTTCTTAAGTGCTTGAAAACCTTCTCATGAATTCATTCCATTCACATATTGCCACATCTGTATTCCGTGACAAGACATCCTTTCGAGGTAATTGGTCAAGCAGTTATTTGCCCTTTGTGTGCTTCTACGTTTTACAGGCATGAACACGAGGGTTCTGAGTGTTACCGAATGTATTATGAAATTAATATTAAAGGCCGACAACTTGTATAAACCTCTCCTCCAAGCAATGGATATGCAAGCAGTTCAATCCTGAATGATTCTTTGATCTGCTCAATTTCTGTAGGTTCCCATTTTTGACGAAGCAATTCACGGGTAGTTATGGGAGTAGGAGTTCAAAAATTAGGAATTCGGAGCGCGCAAGCAATCAGAACATAAATGTTATCTTTTTCCAGGATCAGAGAATATATTGGCAATTTAAAAAGTACGAGAAAATTAAAGACTTTCCGAGCGCATTGGTCATTTAGGTGAAAGAAAGTTTTTTTATTTTTTTAATTTAAAGAAATTTTATTAAAAAGAGAGAAAATTTATGAATAATTTTGGATCAACATGTTGGTCATATAGGCATATGAAAGTTGGAATTAGCATATAGAAGCTCAAAGTTACATTTTTGAAAAATTGAGGATTTGAGCAATTTGGAAGGAGGAGTAAGGCATTTCAGACTTCAAAGGTTAGCTTTTCTGAGTATCAAAATATTAAGGTTCAAAAGTTAGTTTTTTTGAGCAATCGAGCACATTGGCAACTTAAGAGTATGAAAGTTACACTTTTAGGAAGCACATTGGCCACTCGGGATTACAAAAGTTAGAATTTTGAAACAACGGAGCACGTTGGTCACTTGGGCATACAAAAGTTGGATTTCAAAGCAATGAAGAAGATGGAAGTTTAAAAGTTAGATTTTTTAAATGATAAAGCATTTGAACAATTTCAAGGAATGAATAAAACATTTCAAAATTTCAAAATTTAAAGTGATTGAGCATTGATGCTTATTCAATAATAACTTAAGAAATGTGTTAAATTTCTTCCTTAAATATTAAAATGAAAGTTAAATGGGGATTAATTTAAATTATTTGAAAAATATTTAATATTTTCTCATTATAACCGTGATGCTCAATACAAAAAATAGGGATAATTTTTGACTAGCAAGGTATTTTTCTTCAAAAAATTTACTAGACATCAAGGTGGGAGGATGATGACTCCCTAGAAAAAAAAATTCATGACGAGATTTTTGAGGGCAAAATTTTAATGACTTCCAAATAAGGGACATTAAAAATTAAAGTATTAAAATCAAGCAAACGGTGAAGTGGTTAGGTGCAAAATTTGGCCATATTTTATGGGACGGTACAAAATGAATGCTCATAAAATAGTTTCTCCTAATGCTTTGTATGTTTCATGATTTTAATCTTCTCATTCTTTGGCCAATACAAAAGATTAGTTTAGAGCATAGCTACAATGATACATAGGCTATTTAATGATTTGCAACCTGAGATAGGGTACATGTTCACTAATTCATTGACCAATGTCTGAGAAGATTTGAAGATGAATGCTTTGGACCAAAACCACATAAACACTCATCCTAAGAACTCTTTGGAAGCCAAATTGGATTTAACAAACAAGTTTAAAATTTGAGCTTTTTTGTTTAAATTGATGCAACACCAACAAAGTCAGTTTGTGAACTCTCATGCTTATTGTTAAGCGTTGTTTTTCAACAAGTCAATTTCTAGAAATTCAAAATCTGAATCCCCCCCCTGAAAGAATAATGGAGTTATTCCCAAGGCTACGTAAGGTTGTTTGTCAATTGCCTGAATAGCTCAACTGAAGATTGATGTGAATGTTCACGAGGAGGCCTTTGCTAGTTCGATTGTTTAGAGGCTGCAAAATAAACTTTATAATAACTTTTTTGTATTTTCAATCTTTTAAATGAAATGCAATTTCCATGCATGCAAATTAACTTAATCTATTATGATTGATTTCTCAAAAATTGCAAAAGAATAAGGTAACAAGAATTAAAGCAAATTACTGAAGTGAAAACCTAATGGACATAAACCATCATTGTATCAACTTGCGAATTAAAGCACTAGAAGAATGGAGAAAACCCACAAAATGTAAATCAGAATTACTCACAAATCACGCTTTGTAAATGCAATCATCAATGGAATATTATGAAGATGCAAGATTTGTCAAAATTCATTAGATCATGAAGTCGCTATGAACGCAAATAGACATGAGACAAATTTATCTTGAAAGCACAAATGAATAGTTCTCCCAATGATTCGTCACAACAAGAATTCATAGCAATGATTAACAACAAATTAATTGATCATAGATATAATTCATAATGAAATAATTGGTTCTCTAAAATTCATGAACAAGTATTCACTAATTCACAAATTTCGCATACATAGAAGAAAATCCACACCATGAATGAAGCACCAATTGTATGTAGTTTTATTGCAAAAAAATACCGACCTTAATTGCATTGTTTAATGGTGCTTATATAGTGCTTCAACTTCTAGAACAAGAAACTTGTAACTAGGGTTTCAACTACGTAAAAGAAACTATGAAATAACATTAAATCTAAAGTTTCACAATGCAAAAGTACTCCTAAACTGATTGCTAACAAGTTTGCATGGATTTAGATCCATTTAAATTAAGATTACATGCAAAAACGAGCTCAAATTCATCCCAGAAATGGAAGAAAAGAGTTGTAGTTGCACCATTCTGTAATAGGAGTTCAACTTTAACTTTGGAATACCCGCCTTGAATTCTCCACCTCAGCTCCTCTTTTTCTATGCAACTAATAGATATTCCAAAGGTATGCAAAAATGACCCTAAAGTCATGTGACATCTATTAAAAAATAGCTTCAACATGTAGATTCTTTATTTCCCATGACAACCCAAAAATTGTGGACCTGATCCCAACTCCAAAAAAATGAAGCTGCAAAAATGGCTAATTCCTCATATTGACATGCAGGAATTTCGGCCTTTCGGACTCTGAAACTCTGAAAAACTGGATCTAAAAATTTCAAAGTCCACAAAATTGTATTTCATGTTCGAGCCTTTTTCAACTTATTCCTTTGCTGAATTCTAGGACGTGCTATGTGGAATTAGTCAATGATTTATTTTGCTTCTTCATAGTTGGGCAATGTCATGGATCTCAACCTTTTCTCTTGTGCCTTCCGGAAGTCCTTGATGGGTGAGGAAAATTCCTGTAGCTCTTCTATATTCTTCATGATGGTCCTTATCTCTTCCTTGTAGTAAAACATCTATTGGAGATCATCCTCCATGTTTATGGCCTCAATCATCCCTCAAAATTCTTGTATAATATTCTCAGAGGAATACAACCGAGTCTTGCCCTCATCTTGGTAGATTTATAGATAAAGTCATTTAAAGAACTTGTCTCCCTTAGTCACCCAAGATGTTGCATCCTCCTTCATCTTTTTGACTCCTTCCAAAATTGCAACAAATTCTTTTGTGGCCAATTGGACTTTACCAAGACAATCATCAAACCTGCCTAGCTCATCATCTTGGTATAACCTGAGAAGAATCTGGAACCTTTGTCTCTGAATCTTCTTGAGGTTGGTCCTTAGTTGTTCCCAAATTACAATTTTATCATACAATCCATGGAGACCTTCCACCATATTTGTCAATTTACCTTTATTTACTATTATCACCCTATAATGCCTCAACACTACTTCCATTTTTTTATGCCAAATGATTCAAAACTAACCTTCCATTATGAACAAACTTTAATGAAAGAATGTGGAGTGTTAGTAGGAATGTATGGAGCTGATCATCTATCCAAGCCTCTGTGTTATCTATGTCAATGGGACCCACTATTTTAGCTACAAAATCCTTTAAAACCCGATTCTATTCTCGGAGATCCCGTATTTTGGACTCATCTTGGTCCATATACTTAAATAATTGTTTCAATCCTAATATTGCTAATACCTTCCTACCTTCCCGAGTGGGTTCTTCTAGATATACCTCTTCCATAACACAATCATCTGAAGTTATATCTGTAATGATGGTCATTGGAGGAGGTATGTGTTGGAAATATAGATGGAGTAACTGAGAGGGGAGGTGAATCAGTTAACCACAAAAATATTACCACAGATCCCTTAGATGTCTTATTAATTCATTTACTGCTGTCACTCAGTAAACATATAGAGAAATGCTGAAACTCGGTCATTGCAGTGAATATTAATTATAACTGTTCTTAAGTATTCATCAGTGATTAACATGCATGCATAAAGAAAATAACATGAACACAAGAGACACCAAATTTAACGTGGAAACCCAATATGGGAAAAACCACCAATGTAACTAGTTACTGTTTTTCACTCTTCTAAAGTGAGCCCTGTTAGGAGCCAACTCGGTTAAAGGTTACAAAACACACTGTTAGGTGTGACCTTGTTAGAGGATTTAATCACCCTATTAGGAGTGGCCTTGTAAGAGGTCTTTGAAACAATTCAATAGAACTGTCACCTTGTTAGAGGATTTACAAAATGGCTGTTAAACCAACTCTGTTAAGAGATTTTGAAATCACTACTAAAATGGTAAGAAAGTAACAATGAAATGACCTGAATAATGATGCAACTGAATTGCTGATTACAGATCTCTGTTCTACTTCACTAGATCCTTCCTGATCAAATATATCTCTGCTGCTCCTCAAGGATATCTAACCATCCTTCAAAATTCGCTCACACTTTCCTTCTTTTCCACTTGCACACACACTTTTAATTCACAACTTGACCTTCTATATATACCATTCGGATTGTCTATTTAGATTGTCAAGTCAGCACTAATAATCATTACAAACATTACTAAACATTACCACAGTCGGCTGAATAAACAAACAAAATTCTTTACTGGGCCGACCTTGCTTGGTAAACACTAATCCTTAAAAGATTTCCTTTGGTGACTGAGAGATCTCGGTAAACACAGAAAACCACCTCGCTGACTGACTGAACTCGGTAAACACTGGGAACTACTTTGCTGACTGACTGAGCATGATAAGTGATATGACATTTGTGTGACATCAAAGACAACACACAATTAATCCAACAATCTCCTTCAGACAATTGTATCCAACAATATGATCACCTATGCTTTCTATTTGCCTACACCATCTTGGGTGACATATGATATCTGTTATGCGGCCTGACTAGACTCTCCCTGATGGAAGGCTTGTCCAAGTGTGGGCACATTTATATATTCCTCATTTGTATATGTTCTCATCCTTGGTTGGACAAATTTTTCCAACCAAGTAGGTTCAGTGGAGTTAGTTAGGGGCTCGTAAGGAAAAATTGGGTCAAGGGCCATTTTTTGCACTTCCTCCTCCTCTAATCTCATTCTAGCAACTTCTTTCTCTAGGCCCTCTCTGATTTTTGAGTTTTTTGGAGTTTCTTCTAATCTTGCACATATTCATGCTCTTGTTGACCTTGTTGAGGTGGATCGTATTTTGGTGCCTTCTCCATACACCCATAACCCAGTTGCTTGTCTTCTCTCTAGTAGCACCTATTTTGTGGCAACTTGGGGTGGAACTAGAGGTGGAGGAGTCAAAATTTGTGGCTCTTCAATAGCCTATTCCAAGTCATCACCCTTGGGTTCCTCAGTTATTCCCTATGGATATATCTCTCCCTCTTCCTGGTTTGTACCTTGTACTTTTGCCTCGGCCTCTTTTTTAGCTTCAGGCTCTTTCTCATGGGATGGGTGTCTAGGTATCTATGTCTCAACCTATTTTATTTCCCCTTGTTCCAGGCCCACCTATACTTGTTCTTGTGTTCTAGTCGACGGTGTTGGAGAGGTGAAGGTTGGATAAACAAATTGGCTCAGAGGATCACGGAAGCTAGGGATATCTTCAAAGTCTGATATATCAAATTCATTTGAACCCATGTGCTCCTCAGTTTCCTTCCCACCTTCAGTGATGACATCAAGGTTGATTAGTTCCCTTGACACCTATGGTTGAGAAACCTATTATTTGTTCACCCTTTTGGCAGTTGCGGCAACCTGCCTAGTCCTTCTAACCAAGGGTACATCCTCCTCTTCCACTTCTTCTTCTTCAGGAAATGTCTCTAGCTAAGGGGATACTAAATTTCTTTTCCTTTTGTATACCTTTCCCCGTATGGAAGGTTTTGCATCCTTGGGAGACTGTGTTTTAGAAGGGGAAACCTTCTTCATTCTTTTTTCAATGGTGCATGCAATGGAGTAGTTTTCTAAACTATTTTCTTAGGAGGGAAAGGAGTTCTATCATCTTTTCTCCTTCTCCTTTCCACGAGACCATATGTTACATGCCTGACATGTCTGTATACTATCTTTGGTTTGATGGGAACCATCTCATTGAAAGTAGGAATGTTAACTTTCTTCCCTTTCCCCTTATCTACCTTAGCCAGAGGGTCCAATTATGGCTTCATAGGTAGGAGATCAAGCTTGAAGGGATTATAGATCCATTTCAATGTGAGATCTACAATGTGTTGGGCTAAGTGCCTCAAATCATCATTCTCATCTTGGGCTACCTCAACAATCAAAATTTCATTATTATAAACTTTATCCTTGTTATATATGGGATCTAGTCTATCATTAGTGTCTGTTTCCCATACTTTGGGAGGAATGCGCACCTTGAGGACATCTTGTGCAAGTTCTAGCTCCATTCTACAGTGATCCTGAATTCTAACTTTGTAGTCTTCCACACAATTGATCCAATGGTCTTCTAAGTGTGGTTCATGCATGTATAATTTCCCATATATGTGGCTATAAGTGTTGATTGGATCAAATCAGGGTCTGATTAGATGGAACTCCTCTAGAGGGAAATCGTCCCACTCCAACCCTATTGATTTATAGAATTTGATATCATGTACTGAATATGCCCCTATGGAAATGGGGGAGTCCCAATAATGTTTCTTCTTAGTCCTGATGTGCTTGTATTCATCCACTAACTATCTAGCCACTTCCATAAGAACCAATTCATCAAAGGGGTACCTGGGAAATTTCTTGGGAGCGAAGGTGCTTCATGCTACTTGTATGTAAGAAAAGGTTATGAATTGATATGGGATCTAGTATATCATTAGTGTCTGTTTCCCATACTTTGGGAGGAATGTGCACCTTGAGGACATCTTGTGCAAGTTGTAGCTCCATTCTATAGTGATCCTGAATTCTAACTTTGTAATCATCCACACAATTGATCCAATGGTCTTCTAAGTGTGGTTCATGCATGCATAATTTCCCATATATGTGGCTATAAGTGTTGATTAGATCAAATTAGGGTATAATTAGATGGAACTCCTCTAGAGGGAACTCATCCCACTCCAACCCTATTGATTTATAGAATTTGATATCATGTACTGAATATGCCCCTATGGAAATGGGGGAGTCCCAATAATGTTTCTTCTTAGTCCCGATGTGCTTGTATTCATCCACTAACTATCTAGCCACTTCCATAAGAACCAATTCATCAAAGGGGTACCTGGGAAATTTCTTGGGAGTGAAGGTGCTTCATGCTACTTGTATGTAAGAAAAGGTTATGAATTGATATGGGATCTAGTATATCATTAGTGTCTGTTTCCCATACTTTGGGAGGAATGCACACCTTGAGGACATCTTGTGAAAGTTCTAGCTCCATTCTATAGTGATCCTGAATTCTAACTTTGTAGTCATCCACACAATTAATCGAATGGTCTTCTAAGTGTGGTTCATGAATGTATAATTTCCCATATATGTGGCTATAAGTGTTGATTGGATCAAATCAGGGTCTGATTAGATGGAACTCCTCTAGAGGGAACTCATCCCACTCCAACCCTATTGATTTATAGAATTTGATATCATGTACTGAATATGCCCCTATGGAAATGGGGGAGTCCCAATAATGTTTCTTCTTAGTCCTGATGTGCTTGTATTCATCCGCTAACTATCTAGCCACTTCCATAAGAACCAATTCATCAAAGGGGTACTTGGGCAATTTCTTGGGAGTGAAGGTGCTTCATGCTACTCGTATGTAAGAAAAGGTTATGAATTTAATGTAGTACACCCCAATGGAATGAACCTTGGTTATCACCTCTTCAGATACCCTTTTGGCATAATTGTCTTTAATAGACCTTATTATTGCAAACATAAAGGCATTATTTACTATCCTATATTATGGGCTATTTTCTTTTAGTTTCTCCTTCCTCACCATTTGAGGATATACTATATAAGGCCACATATTTTGATGTTAGAAGAACCCTCATTTTGTGAGCCCATGATAATTCACCCTTGCGGCTAAAAGATACATGATGTATGAGGTCATGTAAAATTTGGGTTGTCCTGGACCTATCTCAATTGGTTGTGCAGGTTATCACTGATGATAGTGGCCCAATCTATTCAAACCATCCCAATCCTTATATTATAAATCATATGCACCATCCAAGGCTCTAACTATGGTGTAGTCGACAATCCATATACTCTTCTTAGAAGTGTCACAATAGCTCCCATATCTTCAACGAGGTAACCCCTCCACATATCAATCCTATCCAACTTGTATTTCTTGAGAGGCTTGATTAAGTATTTCTCATTAACGAGGTCATAAATATTGGGGTTACCCTAGAACCACCTCATGTCTCTTTTAATGATGATTGGGTAATAATGGTCCACCTTTTGAAGATGGAAAACATCTTTGATGATATGTGGCCTGAGATCCAAAATAATATCTCCAGTTGTATTCTTCACCACCTTCTCATCTTCCACATAGTGCTTTGCTAATGTGAGAATGAGGTCTGAAAAAAGAATGGATACTGGATGGGTAGCAACATTCACCAACCCTACTAAGCATAGAGAAGTGCAGTCTAGAGATTTGTTATTTGGTTGGGCACATTGTGTTAGAAAAGCATTCCAGTCCATATGACCAATATCAATATATGTGATTTCATTGTGGAGGTTCACCATTTTGGATGGGGTGTTCTACCATGTATACTTGTACTTGACTGGCTTTGGGGTAGACATCTTTGTAACCTGCATGCAAATGCAATTGTTAGTAATGTATTATTAGAAGCATAAAATTATTCTAACTTTAAACCCTAATTTAGCAAGATATTGACCTAAAAACCCAAAAATGAAAACTAAAAGGACTAAAAAATCCAAAATAGCTAACTCCATGGATTTTTTGGTCTTTTGGACCTTCGTAGTCCGAAAAGGTCATTAGAATGCGAAGGGTCAAAAGGCCGAAAACATCACTATACAACACAAAAGGTAACTCTTGGTGGTGCACAACTTCAGAGTGTGAGGACATTTTCGGAGTGCAGAAGTGCAAAGATGTGAAAGTGCAAAGATGCAGTGATTTTGTGGGGAATTGGAGTTGCGCAGTGTCGGTGTGTAGAGGGTATGTTGGTGTGCAAAACTTTGAATATGCGAAAATAAGTTTGTTTTATTCTGTTGTTGCTTGCGTTATCTTGAGAGGAAAGTTTTTGGTATGTTAGAGTGCAAAAATTTGAAAACACCGAAGGAGGCTCTGACACTTTGATTTTAACCTGCAAACAAGAGTTTTTGATTCATGTTGGACTCTTATAATGGTTTAAATAACTAGGCTTTAGAACCATAACTTAGGGATTAGACATTCATGCCAAGTAGTTATGTCATCATTATGAAGGCACATTTAAATTGTCAACCCAAGGACGTATAATTGAAATAGGTCTGCAAAGTATATGCACTATGGGATTCTCAAAGATATTCTATCATTGTAAAAATAAAAGTATAACAATGCTGGAAATGAATATAACTGCACAGTAATGGCTGCAAGAAACTGCACAGTAATCGTTGTAGGAAATTGTGTAAATTGCTACAACAATGGTTGTAGATGGTACATAACTACTAAAATTAACTTCTACAATACAATTGATCCCAAATAACACATTACTGATCACTAAACATCTAAACTATAATCTAAACTACTCCAAACAATTATAGAGTCATAGTATCTCAAGTGGTCTTTTCTTGAGTGGCTACAGTCTTAGCTACAAGTATTCAATATTCAATGTACAAGCTCAATTTCTAAAATAATATTCTTATTGAAAATTAAAATGATTACATGAAATGATACCAAAATTTCTAATTAAAGAAAGACACTACTAACAAGACTTAGCACAAACTATATACTTTCCTAATCCTTTTTCTCAACTCAAGCAAGAGCTCATAAATATACACGAGGCTTGAGAGTTGGATTAATTACAAACTCAAAAACTTGTGAAAAATGTAATTTGTCCCACAATATCAGAGAGATGACTTATTCCTCAACAAATTGATAATAAAGACCAAATTGAAATGAGTTGAGAGTGTTATAATCCACTTCAAACTCTTACAACATGAAAATACACATATGGTTGAAAATATGCATAAATACATGTCATAATTATTTAATACTCATGATTTATCATCTCCACAATTTAATCCATTTTTCTTTGACACAAATAACTCCAAATCCATGAGATAAACAAGAGGTGGAAGAGTTCAAATCAAACTAGAAGTCATTCCTTAATTGCTACCTTCAAACTCGCCATTTTTTACTCAATCAACTTCAGATGAGTGTTGCACATTAACTATTATGAATTAACTCAAATGGTCAAAAGGGATTTTGATCCTCTTTTTCATCTTTCCAAATCATTAATAAAATCTCAATTTCATTAATAATTGAGTGAGATATGGCCATTTTACTGAAACTAGTTTTTTTACTTTTTCTGCATTTCCAACAACTATTGCATATTGACAAGTGTCAACTTGCTTCTCCTTCTTTCCAACAACATGAATGACTCAAATATATCACAATTTTTTTTTTAATTATCATAATAAATCATCACAATTTAGCATTAGCTAGCTACACATAGGTGGGTGGGGGGGGGGGGGGGGGGGGGGGGGGGCGGTGGGTGAATCAATGTTCTATAATTAATTTTTGATCCTCAAAACTTAACTCAATTACTTAAATACTGAAATTAATAGTAAAGCAAATGAAGTATTCAACCATAACACATAACACAAGATATGTTTACGAGGAACCTTGGCCAGAGGAAAACCCCGGTGGGAATTAGTACCCACGAATAATTGTGCTTTGTATTATGAACCTATTAATGTTCCTTTTCCCTGTTAGGAGAGGTCATTACAATGCTGAGTACAATGACTCAGTTAAGATTATGATAGAACAAACCCTGATAGGGGTGGATGGCTCACTGCTAGGGCTCACTGCTCAATGAAGAAGGATACAACCTCCTGGTTATCAGATACACACTATATCTGCAAGGTGAACTACTACTTTGACACTATTGTCTGATCAGTTCCTTTTATGTGCTGATGCTTTAACATCTTGTAAATCTCTATATCATTCTTACTACTCTAATACATACTTTGCATACTTTTTCTCTTCTCTATATGCCATGCTTCTCAAATACAAAAGTGTCTATCACATATATACATGCTGAATAGACGCAACCAAAACTAACTACTAGGTCAGCCTATAACTTAACACATACAATGCTTCCAAGTTAATTGGCTTAAGCGTGTTTACATACAATGATATTAACATGTTTATAATACAATTATAATAGGTTCATAGCCTTTACAAAACAAAAAGATATACGCTAATAAAAAAATATATGTCGGCTCCATGCTCTATTCTGTTCTGCCACTTACTGACTGTGTCACTTAGACTTGTTGTAACTTCTTCATGCTATCATATCTGACCATGTGTTCTTAGACTTATCATAGTAACATACTCAAAAGCTTATATCTAAGGGCGCATACCAAAACTTGATCATACACATGTGCGTTGATGCTCTGATCATCAGGTGCTTTATTGTCTACTCTATCTTCTATACTTAGCCGAATTATGATCTTCTAAGTTAGTGCGCTGACTACAAAAATTCATATGAATTTATTGCCATAATGACAACATAAAACTTAGTCATATATACTAAGTAAGGTTAACTTGCCAACAATCTCCCCCTTTGTCATTAATGGAAACAAAGGAATATGGCGAAGTTGCTAAACCACATCTTTGCACAAAAACTTGCTATCCTTTATCTTATCCTTTTTGTATACTGTACATCATATATTCTTTTATCTCTCTTATTCCATATACTCTACTCCCCCTTTGACATTAATGACAAAGGTGCTCAAAAAAGGGAATCTTTAAGTACTTACATAGAGAATACATCAGGGTATGCAATCTGAAGGTTTATGATTTCTTGCTGCCAAAAAACCTTGAGTGCATCAATTGTTTGAAGATGTGCGCATAATGCATATGTTAGCTTCTCCATCTTTTCCAAATCTATGCAGTGACCTTGATCATATGTTACAATTGTGGCATCTATTTGCTTGATGTTTTGATTCAACGCATCTAGAGAGGGTGCTAGTGCATGTCTTAGCCAAGTTTGGTTTGCCATCTCTTTTTCTGCCTTCTCAATTTTATCCAACTATCCTTGATAAACATTATTGCATGTGTTAATGTCTTGAGAGGGATCTTCCACTGATTTTCATACTGCTACCATCATAGATTCTGCTTCCTGAATCTTTTTAGATAGATCTGAGGTGAGTTTATCTTTGTTCATGTAGTCAGTAATTATCTTCCTTCCTTTTGCTTCTAACTCTTTCAGCATTGCTTGACCAATCTTAAGTGAATTAAGGTCAAGTGAGAAATTGCCCATCAATTCATTCAACCTTTTCTTGAGATATTTCTCTTCTGCAATTTTTGATGTTGATTCTTCTAGACTTGAGAAATTTACTTTGAAGTTTGATAGGATACTGCTAACATCATCCACTAAATGAACACTTATCACTTTCTTATCCTTAGGCAGTAAATTGTTCAGTGTGCTAACTGATTCTACAAATAATGGCTTTCTCATTACTTGTTTTTCTTTTGCTTTCTCCATAGCTAGTACACTTATATTCATTAGATCTTCTTCTCCCCATGAGTCTAAACTGGTTGTATCGGGAGTCAAACTTGACAAAAATGAAATTGAGGACTTAGGAGTAAGGAGTATGCTATCCACAATTTCACTCTTTACCTTCACTGAAATTTCAGCAGAGGGATCTTCTTTAGGTTCATCTTCCTTCTCTTCTTCCTGTCATATTAAGTCTTCAATTTGTACTTCTTTATGCTTAGGTGATTCTTCACCACATAGAATCTCAACTTCCTCAGTGCTCATAAAGGCTTCTTTAAATTTTTCTATATCCTTATCTATTGCTGCCATGGATATTTTAACATTGTCAATCACAATAGTGTCATCTTTTGTCTCTATTGCTTCAGTAGGTGCTGTCACTGTGGGCACAGAATCATGTGGACTTGTCATAGGTGCATCAGGGATCTCAGAGGGAACTTGGGTTGCAGGTGCACTAGGAGGGTACATGTGTCTTTCCAAAAACACTTTTCAAATGCCTTCTTTGTTTCCTTTGCAACCAACTCATAATCCTTATTCATTATTTGTAGAGTTCTGAGTTTAGTTCTTAGATGAGGCTTTACCAAATCCAACAACAATGTTTTCTCTTCAAATGAATAAATTGGGAGGTTGTAATCCAATGTCTTTTCTCTTATCCTAAAATCCTCTTCTATGGCTTGTCTCTTCAAAGAATCCAAAATGTTCCATACATTATTAGGAATGACCGTCTTAAGTTCCAAAACTATCTTTTTGAACTTAATCATGTGCTTGATAATCATAGAATGAATCTCTGATTTATCAATCTCATGATACTTATAATAGAATTTTTCTATTCGATCTATCCTTCCTTCATCAACAAATCTAGTTCTTAAGACTTCTAGAATCGGTCTGAATCCTACCTCAAGAGGTGCTTGAGTGTTTCTTCCTTTGCTTCTGGTTGTTCTTGAGGATGGGTGGCTTGCACTGGTCTGTTTCTTCCTTTTAGACACCTTGATTGACTCAGGAGGTGGAGTGGACTCTAGATCAATTGTGATTGTGGGCGCTGAGGTGTTTTCATTAGTCTTTGTCTTCTTCTCCTTAGGATCATATGATTTTTCTATTTTCACTTCAGATGAGGGTGTGCTCTCAAGTTGCATGGAAATCTTGGCTTCCCTTGTTTTGTCCAAGTCTTCTTGGGTGACACCATGAATTTTCAGAATGTCTGAAGTAATCCTTAATACTTTTATCTTTTTCACATCACTGTATAAGAAAGAGTCTACTTGTCTTGTCTTGTCTTCATAAGTTCCCCATCTAGGTTCATTAGGATCCTTAGGCATTGATAAGAGGACTTGTGCATAAGCTTCCAAAATGTGTTCCTCTACTTCATATCCAAGTGGATGTATCCACCTTGTCCTTGGCTCAACTGCTTCCATGCATTTTTCTCCACAATATTCTTAGGTATCCTGTACCTTCTGTACATCTTGATTTTGAATGTTTTGATTTCAAGATCCATGAAATCCTTCAAGGTACTCTCTGATGTTGCCTTAAATGAGATTTGAGGTAATGTAGGTAGGCTCTTGTCAAGATAAATATCAAAGACTTTACCAACTATATGAAAGTACATGTAGATAATCAGTGAACCAAATCTGAATACTTTTCTTTTATCATGTTTTATGGCTCTTATGTTGTCTAACAACTGTACACACAAGATCTCATAGAGGTTAAACTCTCCATTTTCCTTAACTATCCTTATAGTTGCCAGAATAGTCGATGTGGATACACTGTTCACTCTGTTAGCATGCTGAAACTTGTATCCAAGGATTATAGCCATGAGTTTCATATCCTTCTCCTCTATGGGCTCAATTGTCATGCCATGCTTATCACTCATGGACTTACAAGCCCGCTCAACTTATTTTCTAACATCTTTACTAGTAGGAAGAATGGCACCGGTCTTGGAAAGTCCGGTCATCTCATGAATGAGATATGTTATTATGTGAATAGGAACTTCTCCAATCCAAAATAGATAATCATGAATTATACTTAGAAGGATCTTGATCTATTCTGACTCATAGAATTCATACGCAGTCGCATATTCAATTATAGGGTGATTTTTAAAGTGCGTGAATTCATCCTTGAATGTCATGTTTGGATTAAGCATTGTTTCTATGTGTGACCTTATCCTGTCTACTCCTATAGGTTCTTTCTTATAATAGATGGAAGCACGAATGTCTTCAATGTGCATAACTCTCATCGAAGTTCTAGAAAATGCTCCTTCTAGGTCATCTAGGACTAACTTAAATGGATGCTTCTTGAATACATATCTCTTCCTCTCTATGACATCAAATACTATTGGAGTGGCCATTACTTATTTGATTCAACACTCAAAATAGGGTTTCAAAGGATTTCTGAAATGTTGCGTCCGAACAAGGGTTTCGTAACAACTTAACTCCTTTTCGTTGATGAAAACAACTTCAATCTTTTAACACTTGTTGCTTTGATCTCCGGTGCTCTCCAAGGACTTGATCTTGAATGTAGAAGTGAGGATAATAGATCTCCAATGACTAATAAATCAATTTTATACAATTAATGCTTGCCTCCATAACACACGTTGTAACAATGAATTCCAATCTTCATTCCTGCTAACAATCAGGCTGTGAGTTCTTGCATACTACATCGACTAGTAACCAAACAACTAAAATCAAAGGCACATACTTTGAGGGTGAGTATACCATCTGCATAGGGGTCTAGATCTTATCTAGCTCCCCCTATAACCATGAGGGTCATTTATCCAGAAGTAGAAGGTGCATCCACTAAGGATGCATCTAATACTGTGGCACTGACATTATCTTTCTTTACTTCCATCCAAATCTTGCTCGCATCTTCTGTAGCTTTCACAAACTTGACATCTCTAGATTCATCCAATATTGATCCTTAAGACTTATCAGGTCTTTCTTGCATTTGCACTTGTGATCTGCAAAACTTTGAGATGTGTCCAACCTTGTTACATGAGTGATAAATGACTAGAGGCCTTATATTCCTTGGCGCATTGATGTGGGTTACCATATTGCATTGTCTAGCTATGTGACCATTATAATTTCATATCTGACATGTGATGTTATGAGGAATTCTAGAATTTTGTTGTGGTTGATTTCTTTGATTGTGCTGTGTCTGACTTCTTTGATTTGATCTACAATTCATAGCTCTATGACCAAACTTATTGCACGAATAACAATAACTATTGAAAGGTCTTACCTCTTTACAATCTCTTTCTATATGTCCATGCTTGTTATAGGCATAACAAGTTCTATTTACTAGCTTGCGTTCATCTTTAGGTGGTTCTGCTTTAGCTTCAGTATGATTTTCAGTCTTCTTAGCTTCTATAGATTCTTCTGGTGCTTTCAATCTTTCTTGCATTGCATTGATTTGAACTTGTGTTTCATTGAATCCAATTCCACTAGAATCTCATTTTATCCTTTGTGCATATAACTAAGAATCTAATAAATCATTACTTGTGTGTAATTTGTCAATATGGTTCCTTGCTTCTGTCAGCTCATATTCCATCTTTTTCTTGATGTTTTCTAACTCCAAAATTTTTATGTTTGCTTGCCTAAGTTCTTCATCCAACTGTTTGTTTTCTTTGATCTGTTCTTCATAGGCTTCCTAATTGTTAGTTAGCTTTTCATCCAAATCTTCAATCTGATCCTTCAGAGATGTGTTTTCTTCATTCAACTTTTTGACCATTTTTTCCAAATCATTTGTTGAACAATCTTTCAAATCTTTTCTTAGTTTCTTGATGAATACTTGTGAACCACTGACCTTCAATTTGAGTTCTTCAATTTCTTTTTCAGATCTATCAATATTTTCAAGAGTTGCTTCAAGATTCTTCTTCAAATATTTTACTTCTTCCAAAACCATGATCTCCTCAAGTGGTTAAACTTATCTTAGAGGACCAAAGCTCTGATACCAATTGTTAGGAATGGAAACACTGAGAGGGGGGGGGGGGGGGGTGAATCAATGTTCTATAATTAATTTTTGATCCTTGAAACGTAACTCAATTAATTAAATACTGAAATGAATAGTAAAGAAAATGAATTATTCAACCATAACACATAACACAAGATATGTTTACGGGGAAACCTTGGCTAGAGGAAAACCCCGGTGGGAATTAGTACCCACGAATAATTGTACTTTGTATTATGAACCTGTTAATGTTCCTTTTCCCTATTAGGAGCAGTCATTACAATGCTAAGTACAGTGACTCGGTTAAGAGTCTGATAGAACAAACCTTGTTAGGAGTGGATGGCTCACTGCTAGAGCTCGCTACTCAATGAAGAAGGCTACAACCTCTTGGTTATCAGATACACACTATATCTGCAAGGTGAAGTACTACTTTGACACTTCTTTCTGATCAGTTCCTTTTGTGCGCTGATGCTTTAACCTCTTGTAAAGCTCTATATCATTCTTACTTATCTAATACATACTTCACATACTTCTCTTCTCTATATGCCATGCTTCTCAAATACAAAAGCGTGTGTCACATATATACATGCTGAATAGACACAACCAAAACTAACTACTAGGTCGGCCTATAACATAACACATACAACACTTCCAAGTTAATTGGTTCAAGAGTATTTAGATGCAATGATATTAACATGTTTATAACATAATTACAATAGGCACATAGCCTTTACAAAACAAAAAGATATATGCTAATAAAAAAACTATCTATCGGCTCCATGCTCTGTTTTCTTCTGCCACTTACTGACTATGTCACTTAGACTTACTGTAACTTCTTCATGCTGTCATATCTAACCATGCATTATTAGAATTGGCATAGTAACATACTCAAAAACTTATATCTAAGGGTGCATACCAAAACTTGATCATACACACGCTCGCTGATGCTCTTATCATCAGGTGTTTTATTGTCTGCTCTGTCTTCTATACTTAGCCAAATTATGATCTTCTAAGTTAGTGCGCTGACTAAAAAACTTCATATGACTTTTTTGCCATAATGAAAACATAAAACTTAGTCATATATACTAAGTAAAGTCAACTTTCCAATAGATGCTTCATAAATCAACGTAATGTATGGAAATGAGTTGAAACTATATTGTGAGCATGGGAGAAAGTTTTATTTAAAATGATATAAACATAAAAAATTATAGGCTCATCAATCCATGACCCTAAAACCAAAAAATAAAACCTAACGACTCTGAAAAGAAAACAAAAACAAGAAATGAAAATGTGACTCAAAATATTCAAACCCTAATCTACAAAAAAGAAAAGAAGAAGAAGAACAAAGAAACCCTACCTAAATAGATGAAGAAACCCAAGAAAATATATGATGAATGAGCTCAATAAATCAAAGACAAGTATGAAGATAAGAATAAAGATCAATAAGCACCATCGAAGGAATGTGGAGGAAATCACACTCATAGCTCAAACAAACAAACTAAAGTGTAGAATGATGGAAAAACAACCCAAGATGCCCTTTTATCGGCCCGATGTGAATGACATCAAGAGTCATGGGTTTTGGGGTTTCAGACCTCCACAGGGTGATGACCTTTTTTAGATTGCAAAGGTCCAAAAGACTGATCCCCCTATGGGCTTTTGATCTTTCGGGGTTTCAGAGGTAGACAAACCTTCAAAACACTTAAATTCTAAAAAGGGGGCTATAAAAGGGACTTTGACCTAAACATCAAAGAGCCCAAAACAAAAAAAACCCTAAAAAGGACAAAAGGGACTTAAAAGAACACAAAAAATGATACCCAACTATTAGGAACCCTAGTAGGGATTCACAACCTGACTCACTGAGTACCTATTCTGAGTGAAATTTAAGATTCCAAACCACCTCGAAAGCCTAAAAGACCAAAAAAGGGGGGGGGGGGGGGTCCCCATTAACCTAAGTATTTAAAATGGGGTGTGCGTTGTGGAACCAAAACACTTATACTTAACAAAACTACACTCCACCCACTCAACCTCTTACATCCACTTTTATTCCACCATCCCAAGCTTTTTCCTCCATTTATATCCCTTAAAGACAATCCACTTTCATTCCAACAACCCAAGCCTTTTCCTCCACCTACATCCTATATATTCAATATTTTGTTCCCACTTATAAGCTCAATATATTCCCACTTATGCCCCTAGCTGACATGGAACCCCAAATGCAAGGACTACAACAAAAAATAGCTACTATAGAGATGGAACACACTAATAAGAGTTATACGTTTGATGACATGTTCCTTATCCCTTTGATAGATCCATACCCATGATGTACCTTAAAACTTTAAAGTGCCTAAATTTGACAAGTATAAAACCCTAGTGAACATGTAAGAGAGTTTTATATAGCTTGCATGGAGGTAGCTTATGATGATATTTATCTTAAATGTACCTCTTTCCTAGAATCTTAGGGGTCAAGCTATTGAGTGATTTTCACATTTACCTCATGGGATCAAGTCCTTTCATGAGTTGGTATAAAAATGTGTTTGACATTTTTTGTACAATAATGAATATGAAGTTTATATGAATTACCTACATAATACAAAACAAAGAAATAGAAATACATTTTTGTCCTTATTACAAACCTAGCAAGAAACTGCCATTATCACCTTCTTGAAAAACAACTTATTGACATATTTGAAGTTCAAATCTTAAATCAAGAAATAGAATTCCATTTGTAAGCTCAATGTTCCAAAATATCTTATGAGATCGTAGAGAAGGAATTGCTATTGAAAAATATCTTATTTTCAAAGGTCTTGTAAAGATTTATAAGGACAAGGTAAACCCTTCAACATCTAATGCTAAACCTTGCCTTAGGGATAAGAACAAGAATTTTTTCAATCATACTAGTGTCGTTGAATCAAAATCTATTAAAAAATCATCCAATATTTCAATAAACATTAAAGGTATTACACTTTTTGGACAAGACAACACCTCAAGGAGAAATGATAACCCTAGAAAAATTTTTACTCATCTTGGGGAACCTTATGAGTTTGATTTACAAAAAACTTATTCAAGATAAAATAATCATAATATATTTAAAGCAAGAAATAATGAACTAGTAGTAAAGCCACCATGGTAAAAAGAGAATGTATTTCATGATTATTATAGTATTAAGAGGCACAAGGCTTCATATTGCATTGATTTGAAATAGTTGATCCAAAATATCATAGATAATGGTGATGTTACTATTGAAGATACTCTACCTTCCATAAATAATGATCTCAATAATTTCATAGATTCAATACCTAAATATGAAAAAGAAGATTCATCTAACAAGGGTAGCTCCTATAAGAGTGTTGATTATTATACCTTGGCCTATGTCAAACTATAGCTCATCTAGAATAATTTATACCCTCCATAACATCCAATGATCATTTTTTAATCAAGTTCAAAGAATCTCTTGTAAGACAACAAAATGTGAAGCTAAGATGTTAAATCAAGATCAAAGTATCCTTCCCAAGGCACCCATTCCATCACAAGACAAAGATGTGTTCCCTTTTTTTTTATCTCCATTGCAAGAACTAAGTATCTCTTCCATTTCACCTTAAGATCAAAATATCATTTTCACTTCACCTCATGATCCTATCATGAGTCAAGATCAAAGTGTCCTTCCATCTCCATCAAAATTTCATAACATCCCCCTTAATACCTAAAATGATCTTAAACATCCACAAGATTTTATCATGCCTATCCAATCCACATATGTCAAAACACAATCTAAACTAGCATCCAAACTTGTTCATCCAAAATTTCCATCTACTCTTAAGACATACCTTTTGTTAGGTATCTCCATTCCAACTTCCTATTATTGATATTGTTTACCCTATGTTAGAGTAAAGAATTAATTTAATTACATTGATTAAATTAACTTTACTACCTCTTAAGATTTCTCTTTATGCACTTGCATTAGTCATTAAATAATTAAATCTAATTATTAATTACCTATTTACCTATTAGGGTTTCCTATTAGGTTTTGCGATCTCCTTATATAAGGATTGATCCATTGTATATTTTTATTCATTCTTTTGGCTGATAATAAACTTTCATATTGTCAAAGCAAAACCTTTTTTTGTTTCCTACAGATTTCTTCCTTGTGATAGGTTTTTGCATGTAGGTTTCTTGGGCTTGCTAGATTTGTTTTTCATCAAATCTTACATGATATCAGAGAAGCATTTGTTGTAGCTTGTTCATGTTTGAAGAAAAAAAGAGGAGCAAGGCTTTGGCAAAAGAAATTTGGGATTTTTTGGCTAATTTGAGAGGTTTTGGTTGTAGTTTACCAAACCTTTCATTTACAGTGGTGTTCTCTCTGGTGTCGTTTACCAGATGTGCACCTTATTCCTCTGACCAATGTGCATGAGCTAACATCTACGTTGGTAAATCTAAAAAGGCAAAACATCAAACCCCCATAGGCACTGCACTTTGACTTGTAAGATTTTTTACATGCGATTGTTATCCAGATCTATGGTTATCTTCATAGATAAAATTCAAAGGTACTCATGATACTCATTTGAAGCTTTTTTTCTCTCTCATTGTAAGCAATCTTTTCCATCTTCTAGGGTTCGGTTTATTGAATTGTAGGGGGGGTGTTTTATTTCTTATTTTCTATAATTTATTTCAGTAAAATTGAAATTATATCAAAACAAAACCCCTTCTAAAAATATAGTCAAGACCTCTTCTTCTCTATAACTTCTAACCCCTCATAACTATCATACATGGAAATCCCTGATGACACAGCTTCTCCAGTCAAAAGGGTTGTGGTCTTGTTTAGATGTAATGCAACCAGTTTTATAGAGGCCTTTTGAGGTCATGCATCATAGGAACAAGATGGATGAGGCAATGGGGTTGATTTCTTTACATGTATCACATAGTATACAATTTCATCTTGATGGGTGAAATACCCCTCTAGCCATGTGGATCAAGCTTAATGACTTGTTTGGTACAGTGAATGAGTTCAAGGAACTTCAGATTGAGGTAGAGCTTACCTCTCTTGTACCATATCATTTTCCATCCACTAAGGACTTATTGATGAAGTTCAAGAAGAAAAGGTCTTTATTATAGGGATGCGGAAAGACTAAGACTAACATAGAGTGTATCTACCTGATTCTGTCAAAGTTTTAGGGAAACTTTTAGATTTTATCCTCTACCTTCCACTCTACCATGGATGCATTGGGTCAGAGATTCCAGATGCCCACTTTGAGGTGTACTATGATCGGTTGACTAGAGAGCATTCCAAGCTCACACAGTTGGATTCTTTATCTGGAATTAAGAACCAAGCTTTGGTTGCTCAGACTTCTAAAGGGACACAGAAGTAGAAGCAGAAGCCCAAAACAAATTCAGTTGGAAGTGAGAATTCCTCCAAGCCACCTCAGAAAATAGAGTTTAAAAAATCCACTGCTAAGGGTAAATATTCTAAGTCTAGTGAGTCTTTGTCCAAGACTAAGAAGTTCACAGGTGAACCTTGCAGTTTTTTTGGCAAGGAAGGGCATCCACTTTCTAGGTGTTGGAAACATCTTGAGGCTCTAGAGGAAGCCTTACAATAGGACAGTATTGCTTCTTCACATCCTTCACCTACTCCCACAAGGAAAGGCCATTCTATTTCTACACAAGCATTATCTTCCACTTCTACACGGATCATTGATTTAGGTGCTTCGCACCATATGACATACACACCTAGTTTGGTTACCTCACTTACTCAAAGTGCTACTACATAGATTGTATTTGGTGACTCAACAAAAATTGAAGTTACAGGTTCTGGTACTATTTCATTGGATGGTGGCTCTCTACAAGATGTTCTTTTGGTTCCTACCATTTCTATGAACCTCCTATTTGTCTATCATATTTTCCATTCCAGTTCTAGTAAGATAGTTGAGTTCTCACCACATGATTTAGTTATTCAAGACCTGCATGATCCTAATTTGGTTGTTGCTATAGAGAGTGTTGATTCAGAGTCTCACTTATAAAGGTTTGATGGATTTGAGAGCTCTAATTATACAGGTGTTTCCCTTGTTGCTCATGTAGACATAGTGAGAAAACTTTGGCATGAGCGTTTTGGCCATGCCAACTACAAATATCTACAAAAAATGAGTACACAGGATTTAGCGATTGGGCTTCCTCAGATCTATTGTACTGATGGTGTTTGTTGAGGTTGTGCACCTAGAAAACATCATAGAGATCCTTTTTTGACAGGTAGATCCTCATGTGCTAAGGCACCATTGGAATTGATACATAGTGATCTCATGTCATTTCCCACTCCTTTTTCTAGTGCTCATTATGTGCTCACCTTTATTTATGAATTCTCCAGATGCACATGGTTGTACTTCTTGAAGTACAAGTCTAATGTCTTTCATTCATTTTGAGTCTTTAAGACATTTGTGGAGAAGCAGTCTGGTCTTTCTATTAGGCGTATACACATTGACAATGGGGGGAATATGTGAATCAATATTTTCATGATTTTTGCATTGAGAAGGGTATATCACATCAGATGAAAGTTCCCTATACTCCTCAAAAAAATTGAGTTGCTGAGAGAAAGAACAGAACATTGCGGGAGATGGCCAATTGTATGATATAATCATGAGATATGCAACCTTCTTTTTGGGTAGAGGCAGTGAATTGTGCCAACTACATTCAAAATCAGATGCCTCATAAGGCATTATGACATTTGACTCCTTAGGAGGCTTGGTCCCATGTCAAGCCTAATGTTTCTACATTTTGAGTGTTTGGTAGTGAGGCTTGGGAATTTATTCTAGATTCTTAGAGGAAAGCCATGGAGAGGAAGAGATGACCACTCATATTTTTTGGCTACTATGAGGATATGAAGGTGTATAGGTTGTTTGATCCTAATTCTAGAGAGGTCTTATTTTGGTGAGATGTCCAGTTTGATGAGCGCTATCCTTAGATGGAGCCTCCATCACCAGCTTCTCCCTCATTGCCTAGTACTTCCTCTTCTCCTCTTTAGGATTATATATCCTTTGAGGATGCTTTAGATGATGATCCAACTTCCCCTCCTCCACCAAATATTTTGAGAGTGCTCAAGTGGGATCGTGATACTGTCGGTGCTGCTAGTTCTTTGGCAAGAGATCCTTCAGATACCTGTCATACTTGTGCTCACCGATCTGGTATTGATCTTTTGAGTTATTCTATTTTAGATGATCCTCATAAATTTTTAGAGGCAATAGGACATCATGAGTGGGATAGGGCTATGAATGAGGAGTACTCTTCTTTGATGAAGAATCACACTTGGGATCTATGTACTCTTTCGAAAGGAAGGAAGATGCTTCAATGCAAGTGGGTGTACCATACCAAGTATGTTGTAGATGGTTCTATTGATCAGTATAAGGCACATCTTGTTGTGAAGGGATTTTCACAGGTGGAGGGTATTGATTACTCTGAGACCTTTGCTCCTGTCACCAAGATGAATTCTATTCGCTAGGTACTTTCTCTTGTAGCTTCACAGGGTTGGACAATGTATCAGATGGATGTAAAGAGTGTGTTCTTGCAAATGGATCTACATGAGGAGATCTATATGGAGAAGCCTCAGGGCTTTGTGCATGACTCTTCTCTTGTTTGTAGACTTCAAAGGTCGTTATATGGTCTCAAACAAGCCCCTCGGACTTGGTATGAGAAGATGAAATCTTTCTTGCTAGCCTCACACTTCACCCACTATCATTCTGATCCTACATTGTACATTCAGCATCATGGGGATGATCTTGTGATACTTGTGTTTTATGTTGATGATCTCATCATCACAGGTATCTCATCTTATATGATTCAGCGTGTTGATAGAGCATTGATGGAGCAGTTTGAGATGAAAAATCTTGGACTTCTGCACTACTTTTTGGGCCTACAAGTTATTCAATCTTCAGATGGGATTTCCATACACCGGAAGAAGTATGCTCTTTACATGCTTCAAATATTCAACATGCTTGATTGTAAGCCTGCTCCCACACCTTTTTAGTTAGGTGTTCTTTTATCTACCACTTGCTCTACTCCTTCAGTGGACTCTACCTTATACATATAGCTTGTGGGTAGTTTGTTGTACCTGACACACACTCATCCTAACATTTCCTTTGTGATTGGCATTGTCTCTCAATTCTCCCATGATCCTCATGAGATTCATTGGCAAGCTGCCAAACATATTTTGAGATACATTCGGGGAACTACTTCATATGGCATTCACTATACATTTGAAGCTCCTCACATTGTTGATTTCATAGATGTCGATTGGGGTGGTGATACATATGGTCAGAAGTCTACTTTAGCTTTATTTTCTATCTTATTTTAGGTCCTATCACATGTTCCTGCAAGAAGTAGACTATTGTTGCATTATCATCTATAGAGGTAGGGTATCAAGCAACTGTGCTAGCTAGTCAAGAGGTTTAATGGCTTCGACAATTAATGACAGAGTTTTGGTTTCCTCCTGATAGTCCCACTCTTCTTTGGTGTGACAATCAGAGTTCCATTCATATCTCTCACAACCCAGTTGAGCATCAATGGACTAAGCACATTGAGATCCTTATGCATTTCATCAGGTAGCTGATTCAGGATGGTTCTCTCAGCTTGGAGTATGTTCCCACTTTGGAGTAGGTTGCTGACATCTTCACTAAGCCTTTTGCATCCCTGTGGTATCTTCAACTGTGTTCTATGCTTGGGGTGAAGGAAGCTATCCTTGGGGGGTTTCAGTGAGGCCTACCTTCCGCTTTCCACATCTTTCTATCTCTTTTTGGAGTAGGATTTTTCTCATGTGGTTTTCCATGTTTCTCTATTTCATAAAGATTTGGTTATGATTGGGTACCTCATTAGGCCATGTTGTTGAGACCCAAATTTGCATGCATCCTTTGCTTCTTTCTTGCATTATTTGTAGTTGCATTGTTGCTCATCTTAAGAGGGGGGGGGTGTTAGAGTAAATAATTCATTTAATTACATTGATTAAATTAACTTTACTACCTCTTAAGATTTCTCTTTATGCACTTGTATTAGTCATTTAATAATTAAATCTAATTATTAAATGCCTATTTACCTATTAGGGTTTCCTATTAGGTTTTACAATCTCCTTATATAAGGATTGATCCATTGTATATTTTTATTCATTATTTTAGCTGATAATAAACTTTCATATTGTTAGAGAAAAACCTTTTTTTGTTTCCTACAGATTTCTTCCTTGTGACAGGTTTTTGCATGCAGGTTTCTTAGGCTTAATAGATTTTTTTTTCATCAAATCTTACACCCTATCTATATCTTCATATATATTTTACCCACCTAAGTATCTTCATCCCATATTTGATCTTGATTTATCTCTTAGCTTTCTTATCAGGTTTGCATTTATGAAACTTTTGAAACTCCCATAATCATAGCTCCAATAAGAAGGTCAAAAATCATAAGCCTAAGGTGAGTGAAAAATTGATCATATTACAGGGAGTCTCCAAATAGTCTTTGATCCAAATTTCAGGCAAAATAACCAGGACTATGATACTACGCACAAGTGTTCTAGGGTGCTAGGCATCCTAGTCCTTTTAATGAATGATATTAGATTGCTTCTATCTCTATCTTTAGTAGTTTCTTCCACTCCCAAACTGAATAATTTGAAACTTGTATCTAGACCAGGGTAATCTTTAAGAAACCCCCCCTTCAAAAAAGGTGTAAAAAACTGGCAAAATTTGGAAAACTATAGAGAAAAATATTAATTTTATTGGAGAAAAAATTAGTTTACAAAGAAAAAATAATAATCTCAATTGGCGAATCATTCATGCTCCCTGAAACTACGTAGAAAATCTTGGCGAATAAAAAATAGTATTTATAGTATATATTGGAGAATAAAAAATAGTATTTATAGTATACATTAGCGAATAAAAAAATTATTTATAATAAATAAATAAATAAATATATATATATATATATATATATATATATATATATATATATATATATATATATATATATATATATATATATATATATATATATATTGGTGAATATTCAATACTAACATTTACGAATATACGCAAAGGTCACATCTGAGGTCAGTTTGTGGTGACTGGTGACAGTGTGCCTAGCTTTGGGACACTAAAAGGAGGGTCGATGCTAACAGTTACGAAGATATGTAATGGTCAGGTTGACGACATATGTGACTTCAATGGTTATGTTGGCAATTTGGAGTTGAATGCCATGAAGATATGCAAAGGATAGGTTGACAATGTGCATGACTTCGAAAGTTATGATCGCAGGTAGGATATAGAGGTTATGAGGTCACACTGGCAGTCTATGTAACTTTGCCGCAAAGTTACAGTGACATTGAACACTGAAGTGCAATTAATGAGACTTATCCACACCAAGATTTTGATTAGACATTAAAAAGGATAATTTGTACGAGATATGAGATGTGATTCATAAACATTCCTTATTTTTCTTTTTGGAGCCAAGTCACCTTACATGAAACATTCCTTCAAAATTTAATGCAGCTGCCAAGTTGTGAGTTAAAAATTTAAAATCATAGCTAGGATATGGTGGTTCCGAGGTCACGCTGGTAGTCTACGTAACTTTGGTAGTACATAATCCAGGCCAAGATTTTGATTAGACATTAAAAAGGATAATTTTACAGGATATGAGCTGTGATTCATCAACATTCATTATTTTTCTTTTTGACTTCGGAGCCAAGTTACGCAAGATACAAGTGTCTACAATTTTTCTTTATTGATAATTATTAATTTTCTTTTCTGAAGCAAGCCACCTTACGTGAAACATTCCTTCAAAATTTATTATGTCTGGCAAGTTGGTGATTATTTTGTTTATATACTCCTTGGTAGTGGAATTGCAGAACACAGGGCACTTTCTAAATTTCTAAATTTGGATGACAGAATGGGTCTTCCAGTAGCTGAGGGATCATCAAATGAGAACCCATAACCTGTTATCCAACCAAATTTGGATATGGAGGAGGAGATTCAATAGGATGTCCTCAGTCATATTATGTATGCAACATGGGATCATGCTGCCAGTTATGCCAAATACCAAAGTGACATGTTCGAACTCGAAGTAGAACATGACAAGGCGGAGATGCACACCATTTTTGACGATCATGGCTTCAAGTAGGAGGGGTTCCAGGAGGAGATGATCTGATTATTTGCTGGTCTACGCATTGAATGATCTTTTTTCTTTATGGATAGTATTTTTATATTATGCTATAACATATTAACAAATTACTATTAGTCTATTAGTATTAGGATATGTAGGAGTCGATTGTCGGACTAGGATTTTGTAATTTCCTCTGAAAGTTCAATGGATCTTAGGAAATTTTTTGTTACTTGTCATTTGTAAATATGAAATTCAAATGTACTTTTCATTTTGGTTTTGGAAATGGTTGCAAGCTTTTCGCTTCTCCTTTTGGGGAACCAACAATCGTTTAGCGAATCAATGATTCAATTACTAGTATTATGTATAATAGAAATATAGAAAAACTAAAAATTTAAATGTATTCAAGTATCATTTTTGAAATTAATAGTAATACATATGAGAAGACTCTTTTTCGAATAGTATTTTGTGTGTTATTTGCTAATACTTCAAATTTTAATAGTCAATACAGTTGTTATCTCTATTTGAGCATTAAGGATTGTCATTAGTATCAAAGATGGTCAGTCGGTTACCTATGCTATCTAGTCGGTAAAATGGAAGTACTATAAGCTATACATGCTAGTCAGTTAACTACATAAAGTTAGTACCGAGAATAAAAGATATTAGTCCTAACTGAGCACCAAAGCAACTTTACCAAGCATCAATGTATACCAATACTGAGTGATAGTAAACACTGAGCAGACTGGACACTGAGAACTAGTGTAACTACCGAGTAGTATTGATAGTGTTTACCAAGCAACTCAGGAAATGACATAGTAATCAGTTTTGGCACATCTATCTATGCATATGGTTACAACAGAATCATAAAATATTTTACCAAGATCGAGGATCATTTATTATGGATATAATCATTAATTGTGATGATGATCTCTATGTATTTTCTAGATCTAGGTTATTTTTGTACATCGTAGATCTTAGGGTTTTTCCTAAGATATTGTAACCTAATTTTGTTAAGTGATAATAGCAGTATGTTATATATTTTTATTTCATGCCATTTTGACATAAGCATGAGATGGATGATATGTTTGGTATGAAAAAGTGAAGGAGATCTTGAAGCAAGAAGCCAACTTCAAGACATCAGATATCAGATAGAGTAGAATACAAAGACATCCAGATTAGACAGAATCAGACAAGACTACCGAGCTGTTCAGAGATAAGATTTTCACATATCAAGGTGATATTTATTTAGTATTTCATAGATCTATTTCAGACAAGGTTAAGTTGTCATTTTCATATACATCCTGTTATTCTCTAATCATTGTAACAAAGTTAGCAAAAATCTCTTAACAGAGTAGACCTAACATTCTTTATTGAAAATCTCTTAACCGAGTACACACTCAAGTAGTGTTGTTAAAATTCTATAACTAGGTAGATCTAGTTGATCTAATTGTTACTCCTAACAGGGTAAGATCACCAGAAGTGATCACAACTTGTAGCCCTAACAGGAAAACTTTATTATCTGCAGTAGTGAAGAATTTGTGGGTATCATCCCCACCACAGTTTTTACCTTCTAACAAGGGTTTCTGCGTAAACAAAATACTTGTGTTATGTGACTGAATTGTTATTTGTTTTCCATACAATTTACATTTACAAGTCAATTGAATTAATGATGCATACAATGGATTCAGTTAAAAGATGAGTTTACTACTGTTTGTTGATTGAGTTTCAAGTTAAAAAAATTTGTGGACACTGATTCACCCATCCCCTCTCAGTACCCTATCTCTCCATTCCAACATATAGTAGCATGTTACGTGAATCATGAAATTGAACAATAGTTTTATAAATCAAAAAATATATAAATTGTAATTATTAATTAACTTGAACTTACGACGGTGATGGGTTTTGAAGTTACGTTTGGTTGTTTCTTAACTTCTCAACGGTTAATTTATTATGATGGTGATGGGTTTTGAAGTTATGTTTGGCTATTTCATAACTTCCCAACAGTTAAGTTTTTATGATGGTGATGGGTTCTGAAGTTATGCCTGGTTGTTTCATAACTTCTCAATGGTTAAGTTTTTATGATGTGTAGGGGTTATGAAGTCTCGACTAAGTGCATGCGTAACTTCAGAAGGTGTTGACAAGTGAGAGTAAGTTCCATGCCACATGGAAAGTGTCGAAGAATGGAATGTTTGCAGAGCTTCACTAGGGTTTCTTGGCCGTTTGTGATGGTGGCTATGAAGTACAAGTGTCAAGACTCAAGAATGACATCTGAAGTCATGCCAGGATGTGTCATAACATCTCAAGGTTTCTTTTCCCAAGTCATTTTAACAGTCCTGAAGTTTTGAAAAGGTGTTGCATGACTTCGCAAGTCTCAAAGTTTTAGGAATTCAAATTCAAAGGGCCAAGGCCCCTAATTTGCAGGTAGAAATTTAGCAAAGTTGAGATAGGGACCTAGGGTTAGATGTACTATTAGCATAACTTCAACAACACACCAATTATTTTCTCTCGCATCACCGCCAAATCTATGTTGGAAGTGACAATTGATAGTGACACTTTTCTAAAAAAGGTAATTACTAATTTCATGCATGTGCGCTTGATGAGATTTTAATTTTTAATAGAGTAGGTGGCCTGGTGGCTGGTTGTGAGTTGCTTGTTAGTTATTAGAGACAATTCACACTTCACAGAGCATCCATAATTTTCAGAGTCGAAGAGCAACAGAGAGTTGAAACCTTTGGCTTTAAGTGCAGAAAAGGAGCTTACTGCTTAGAGTTTAGTATACATAAAGAATGGTAGAACAATGATCTCTTGATGTTGTTTTATTATTGGGAAAGAATGTGCATTCAAGAACAAAGAGGCCAAACATATACATTGAAGAATGGATGAAATTGTTACCTGGATCTGTAATACCCCAAAAATGGGCTATAAGTTCATTAATCTCCTACATCTTCAATTCGAACGAAATCGACATCAAAGTCCTAATCTAAGGCACATCTAAACATCATCGAATCATAATTGATTATCTTAAATTCTACATCGGGGAATATTCTTAGTAATATTCCTAATCATCATAATTATTTTTAATTTTATAATTATTTGGCAATAAATCACATTTATCCTAAAGTTTTATTAATTGAATATTTTCATATTTAATTAATTAGATTTAATATCTTGCCACTTAATTGTGTAATTAAATTTAATTCTATCTATTATTAATTGTATTATTTAATTTTGATAATAAATCCAAATATCCTATGAATAATTGATTAAATTTTTATTTAATTAATTAAAGCAAGTTGTCATTATTTAATAATATAGTTTTTAATAAAAATTTGATTAAATAATTGATTAACCCATAAATCAATTATTTTATTTTTAAAAGCAGTTAAGTTGGAAATAAATCACTTTATTATTAAATTAATTCATAAATAAAACATGCACAATCATAAAAGCAGACAACTATCAATTATCAATTAAAGTTAAACTCTATTTTGAGTTAAAACTTAGCTTTTGCATGTTTTTGTGAGTTAATTATCTTTTATTTAAAAATAACTCAAAATTCAACCTGAGTTATTTGAGTGATTTATGGATTTTTTTCCCATGCACCTCCAAAGCCCTGGATTTGTATAAAAACAAGGCTCACCTCTTCATAATTCATCTCTCAATAATCTCTCAAATTTGCATCCAAGCATCTCATATTTTTGCACAATCACGTTGGAGAATTGGAATTGAATAATCAAAGCTCTTGTGAATCAACATCTTTGTGAGATCAATCTTATTTTTGCATTCATATTGCATATCATTGTTAGATTAGCATTGCATATCAATTTTCAATAGCATTCATAGCATATCAATTTCATCTAGCATAGATTCATATCAAGTTTTCATTCCTTATTGCATCATAAAATCAAATCAAAAAAATAGATTAATTGCATTCAATCTCATATCTAGATCAATTGCATTCAAATCCTTCATTTAGGTGTCATCTAGGTCACTGATCTCGATTACAATCTGAGAACATCAATCTCGCACCTATTAGAAGGCAGTAGATCACTTGGTTAGATAGTTTTCAATTTTGCACGATTTTGATTATCACTAACCTCTAATGTTTTACTGAGTTTTGTGTCTATAGATCAGGTACAATTTTCACACACACATTTCTGGCACCCACCGTGGGGCAACCCACCTTTGCATGCTAGTTTTGATTTTTTTTGGGAGCTAAAACCCCAAAGTTTCAAAGATTTAATTTTATTTCCCAAACAGCTTAGAGTTTTGGTCTAAAATTTTTTTTTCAAGTTGTAGACATATCAGGGAAGCTTTGAAAAAAAATTCAAAATTTTTTGAATTATTTTGAATTTTTAATAAAAAATTTTCAATTTTTCATAAAAAATTAATATCTGACGCAAATCAGCATATTTTTATGAAATTTTTATATTTTCAGAAAGCTATTAAAATTATATAGGGGGTCTATTCTTTTTATTTTAAATTTGGATGCAATTTAGTAGCTCAAATAGTCAATTTACAAAAACTAGTCTGTTTTGATAAAATGGGTCTCTAGGGCACAAATGAAGAGATTTTTCTAAAATTTTTGCATTTTTGGAAAGCTCTCTATTTTTTAGTAAGGGTATCTATTCTGAATTTCTATTTTTGTGTCCAAAATCATATAAAAAAAATCAGATCTTGTTGACTAGGTCAAATGCAGTGCAAAAAAATTAAAATTTTATGATGGATATGCACTTATTTTTCATATGATTCAATGCATGATATGAGTTGTCATTTGGATTAATTTATGGTTATTATTTCTCCTAAAAATTGATTTTTAGAGCTAACCCTATAGTTTTCATAAGTTGAATATACCTTGCATATCTTGTTTGCTTGTTGGAGAGTTCGTCACTTGCTTGCATGGAAAAGCTCAACAAAAATTGCTAAAAATCAAGTAAAATCTACTAAGCGCATTGCGAGGATCCTAGGTATTCTCCTTCATCTAATAATATTTTGATTTGGGACTTAAAATAAATCTCTTATGTGTCAAGCTTGTGTGCATCTTTTCATGCTTTTGATCTATTTCTACACACTTGCATAATTGATACTAGGTTGTGAACCCTTAAGGATTCATTAAGTAGTCTTAGAATACTTGTGATTGATCTTGATTGCTATCTTGGGTTATTGGACTCGCTAATCCACCGGTCCCTCATTTCCGCCCTGTTGTTGCAATCTCAGCACCATAAAGGGTAGGGGTCAACAGGATAGAAGCGTTAAGTGTTCCACTTGGCAACCCTTTTGTGCTTTTAGGAACTCACTTGTTTTCTAAGTTGGGGACTCATTTTCAGCTTGTGTGAGGTTTTAAGTGTTCCACCTTGTGGACTCATCTCATATTCACTTTAAGCGTTAAGTGTTCCTCTTTCTGCTTTTTGGGTACTTTTGGTAGATTTGCTTTCGGGAATATATCTGTGCTCACATAGTAATTAGGCCCTATGAACACTATTCGTGATTCTTGAGAGATTGGATTCCTAGCGAAGTCCTTCCTTGACGACAGAATCCTTGTAGGTAGGGAGGATAATTAGTGCGTTTCACATTCAACTTGGTTAGTGAGTCTTCTCTTATTGATCGACACATTCTCTCTCCGGAGAGGTTGATAGATCACGTGGGGTTGATATCACGAGCTTTGGTGAATCAAAATTGGTTAGTACATCTTCTCTTATTGATTGATACATTCTCTCCCTGGAGAGGTTGATAGATCACGTGGAGTTGATATCACAGACCTTGGTGGAACAAAACTTTGTCTTAGCGTGTCAGATTAATCTGCTTGCTTTGTTTGGGTTAAAAGTGAAAAGGTGTCAAAAACCTTGGATCTGGAGCCAAGTCCCCTTGTGGTATAAATCTGTGAGTCACCTTTAGAGAGGGTTAACCGTAGCGGACAATCCCTTCATAGGGCAAACTGCGTTGACGGAACCTCAAGCGGTAATAGCGATTTTCACCATGGTAGTGACAGCCGCTATATAAATGTCCTTGTGGAAGAAATCTCCACGGGTATGGTTCATTGTTGGGTTGTCAGATCTCTCTAGTAGCTCTTGAAGATTAAGTTCTTGGACTGTGTCAAAACCCTGGTGCGCCGGGATTGGAGTTCACCCCTTTAAATCATAAAAGTTGCAAAGTCAAGCCATTACTAAAAACCCTAGAGAGGCCAATTTTTCATTCTCAGGTATATGTGTGTTATTGCAAAACTTTTCAGAACATACACAATTAGTACTCTCAGGGATTATCACAATTTGGTCACTTGATTGTTCATGCGCAAGGTTGCTTTTGCCCTTGTTCATTATTTTCAGACGTGCTTGGAATCACTTGCTTGCTGTTCTACGTGCTTGTTTATCTACTTGGCTATTAAAAATGATCAAATCTGGTATAACCTTCAAAATCTAGACAGTACAATTTGCGAACAATCCAAAACTGAAGACCTTAAATTTTGCAAAAATTGACGTAAAATCTTTTCTGGAGTCAAAAGTTGTCTCAAGAGGTCAGAAAGTCATGCGAGTTTTTTTCAAGTGTTGTTTCATTACAACCCATATGTCGTATGATTGAGTATCCAGTGTCATATGAGTTTCCATGCTAGCAAATCTTCAAAGTCAAAATCTTGTAACTGTCGTATGATATTTTCAACTATCGTTTCATTGCTACCCAAAAGTCATATGAGTTTTCTCAAAGTGTCATTTCATTATTGCCCATCTATCATATGAGTCTACAAAGTGTCGTTTGAGAAAATTTTTGAAAGTTGTCAGAAAGTTGTCAGAATTGCCAGATACCCAGCTTTTTTAGCCTAGTTCCAGAATCTGTCATACAAATCACTGTGTCAAGAACAGAGCAGTAGCCATTGAGAATCAGTACACATGTCTCAAAGAATCATTACACAAGAGGAAGAAGCTCTAATCACTGCTATGATGAAGCAGCTACAAGCTATGAAAATTGAACTTAACAAACTTGAGAAAGAAAAGGAACCTAAAGAGTTCTCCATGGAAACTCTATGCTCTTTTCCATTTGATAAAGAATTGTACATGTCACCATGCCCTCAGACAAAATGTGAGCAACGTGACAACCCTTATGATACTTATTTCATAGAGAGTGACACATCAAGCTTTGGAGACTATGATGACTATGATGATAGACAATGTAATGATACCTATGACACCTCTATTCCTAAGAGTCCTCCTCGTCGTGTGTTCCTACTTACTACAAATGGGCCGTCACATTGGATAGATCATGATGGTGATCCATATGATTTTGATTTTGAAAGAGACTTTGATGGATTTTGTGGACAATACCTTGATGATGATCCATCTACTACTGCTAAGGACTATAAAATGCATCGTGCTAGCTTGAAACGTCAATACTATAAGGATCTCTCCTCTAAGAACTCTCTTGCTGAAAATAAAGATTATCTTCTCAAGCAAGATCATGTTAATGTTGAACCTTTGTCTAGTGATGGTTCCCTTCCATCCCCTACTTCCTCCAATACCCATACATTTTCTAAAGCTTCCGAGTCTTTCAAATCTTTCACAGAACCTTCATCCGACACAAGCCTTGATACTTTTCATGTGGTTCCCTATAGTTATCCTCCAGGGCTACCTCTTCAAGAAATTCAAGCTAACCTTCACTTGGCTGCAAATACTTTCAATAATGATAAACCTAAAGAGCCTAAGCCTTTATGCGCTACAATGCCTACTTTAGCTGGTCCTTCACCATCTCTGCAACAGTCTTCCATACCATTCCAATATGCCTCCTTGTCCTTAGAAGTTGCTCCATGTCAAGAGGACTCTAAAAATGATAAAGAAAAGAACATAAAGAAAGATCAAGATCAAGAACCCTCCATGTCGTCCACTCCTTTTCACGATGTCTTTTGTCCGCTTCATGGTTCTTTTGATCCTATAGACCCTTTTTCATGCATTCCACCATGTCTTAAGTCTTCTCCTAAGCAAGATCAAGCTACTAGTTACACCATTGAGCTTATTGACAATCAAAATAACCTTACCCCACTTCCAATTTCCAAAGATGATACTTCCATTAAGGTTATTGAAAATGGTGTTGTTACTTCCGATGTTAAGCTTATTGAAAGTCAAGAGAAAAATGATATGCTTATGCTATCCAAAGATCCTTGTCAAGATCAAAGTCTTCCATCTTCTTGTTCTACCACTCCATGTTCACTTCCACTTTCTAATCTTCCTAAGTCTTTGCAAGTTTTGAACAATCCTATCAAAGAAGGTGCTCATATTCAAGATGTCCATGATTCTATTGAAAATTCTAATGCTCACTCTAAAGATGCTGATGTCCTTGGTTGTCATATAGATGTTGATGAGCTTATTGATTATCCTTTTGTATCTTCCATGTCCATCCTTGGACCTCTTCCACCACTACTAAGAGCTTCACGTTTTCCTTCCATCTTGGGTCCTTATGTCCCTTCACTTTCCCCTCCTAACTCTCCTAATTTGCCATCCATCTTGGGTCCTTACGTCCCTCCATCTTCCATCTTTCCTCAAGATCAACATAGATGCATACCCTTGAATCCTTTTCATCCAACCACCCATCTAAACCAATCATATCCTCCTTCTTCTTCCACAAGTCCCAAGTTCTTTGGAAGTAACTTGAATGTTCAATACAAGAAAAAGAAGCAATACAAGAATCCATAAAAAAAAGAAGATCACCATGTCTCCTCTAATAGACATGGAAACATAAAGTCAAAAGAGATATCTAAGAAAAAAACTACAAGACAAGTATGGGTTCCAAAATCCATCATTGAAGATATTATCTCTAGATCATCAAAAGGAAATAAAAAGCCTACGGCTATATGGATTCCAAAGTCTCTCTTGAAAGAGTCTGGTGTTGAACAAAAAGTGAAGTTGACATTCAAGCTTCCAAAGACTTCCACTTCATCTTCTTCCAAAAATATTCTTCCATTCCATCCGCCTAAACCACAACCTCTACTATCCATTCGCCATATTCCTTCACGTATTCCTTCATTCATGTTTCCTCCATCCTCTCACCACCCTTCAAGGTGTGTGTTTACGTTGATCTTGCCTTCCTTTCCACCTACCCTTTTACAATCCTTCCATGCATTATCCTTCTACCTTTTATCATTTTTCCTCATTTTCCTATTCCTCCTATCTTCCAACCTCACTCGCTTTACATAAAACCTTATCCTCCATTTTTCTCTTCCATCTCCCTTTCCCTATCAACATCTTTGAGCACATCATTTGAATCCTTGGTATATCATGGTTTATCTTTTCAAGGAGCACTATCTAAAAAGCTTGCCTTCTTCCAAAAATTTAAAAAGAAATAAAAAATAAAAATAAAAATTGAAAATGTGCCTTGGTGAAAACCTGGAAACAGGCACCTTGGTAGCAAAAGTAAAGAGAAATAAATTCATCCTATGGTGAAAACCACTTCCTTGTGGTGCCTTGGATAAGTACCATGATGAAAACCTGGCAATTAGGCATCATGCGTAGTTCTTCTACATATTTCATCCATTCCATCTTCTCTCTTTGATCTTGACAATGTTGATCTATACACGAATATTTGGCTATTTTGTGAGCTATCTTACGATGATCTTGCTTTCATTCCTTCCATGTTTAGCCTTCATATCCATCTTCCTCCATTCATTTTCGCCTATCGCTATCATTTTCCCCTTTGGTCTTGATCTAATAAAAAAAGAAAGAAAGAGTAAAACACAGTGCTATGAAGCCTCTTGACATGTCTACTCTTTTGGACTGCATCCTTTCCTGCTCTTGCATCACGCTTTTGTGACTTATCCTATGCTAGCCTTTCATTACTTGTCTAAATGTGCTTTACATGATAATTTTTCCCTAGCTTGGGTATTCTTGAGGAGCTTGCCCTTGAGGATTTCTTCCCTTCATTATCCTTTATTCTCTTGTCTCCCATCTCTTCCACTAGCTTGCCAATCCCTCTTGTTCTCCACCTTGCTAGACATTGGGACTACATGATATGATCTTGCTTGGGAGTTTTCAATAGAAAAATATGCTATCAAGTATACCCAGTATCAGAACAATTATCAGAATCATTATCAGAATCAGTATTAGAACCAGTATCAGAACAATTATCATAATCAATATCAGAACAAGTATCAGAATCAGTATCAGAACCAGTGTCAGAATAAGTATCAGAATAAGTATCAGAACACCTACTGGGGCTACACCATTCACTTTAGTTTATGGGTCTGAAGCGGTACTACCTATTGAGGTTGAAATCCCATCACTCAGAATCAGAATGCATGGTCTAGTAACTGATGATGACTACAGAGTGTCTAGGTTACAAGAACTAGAACTACTAGATGAGCGCAGACAAGCAGTGTATGATCATCTCAGAGTATATCAGAAAAGAATGTCTAGAGGCTACAACAAGAAAGTCAGACACAGAGAATTTTAAGTTGGTGATCTAGTGTTGAGAGAAAATCCTAAAAATCAATCGCATCGAGAACGCAAGGGGAAGTTCGAACCCAATTGGCTAGGTCCCTTTGTTATCACTACTACTTTTGGCTCTGGTGCCTATCAACTCTCAATGACTGAAGGAGAATAGCTCTGAGAACCAATCAACATTCTCCATCTGAAGAAATTCTATGCCTAAGGCATTCAGTGCTTGGTAAAATGTCCTGAAAAAAATCTTTAAAATAAAAAAAAGTCCTGAAAAAATGAACATCTTGGTGAAAACCTAGCAATAGGTGCCTTGATGATTCACAAAAAAATCAAAAAATATCAAAAGTACAAAAAAATCAGAAAATATCAAAAATTGAAAAAAATTGAAAAAAAAGAAAAATACAAAAAAAATAAAAAAAATAAAAAGTGCCTTTGTGAAAACCTGGAAACAGGCGCCTTGGTAGCAAAAATAAAATCTCTGCCAAGATGGTGAAAACCCGGCAAACGGGTGCCACTTGTTCAAAATGCTCCATCTATCAGCACAATCTTGGTCTTTCCCAGCTTTCAGTCTTGCTTTAGTTTGTACATATCTCCCGATTTATTTCAACATTTTCAATTTTCAATAAGTCGGTCTGTACACCAATCGACTCAGGCGTCTGTATCCTATCAATGTTTAACACTTGGGGGCAATCAATGTCATATCCTATGGTCTCCCATGTATCTTAGATGGATCATATCTAGTCAGAGTCCTTTGAAGCTTCATGTGAGTCAATCAGTCAGTCTTGTCTCCAGAAAGGATTTTGCATCAACAACAACGCAATCAACATCAAACTGAAAACTGAAAACAATCTGTGCTTTTCATGCTTTTATCTCTTTGTATGCTTACTGATTCGCATTGATATTTTTGCATATTGTGTCCCTTTGAGCTCCTCAATGATGTCCTTTACAGGATTTAGAGAGTGATGACTGGGGGCATAATCTTTTCTTGGTTTTCTGCTTGTATGTGAAATCTTATAACTTTGGAAATTTTGGATTGAAATGGTGTCCGACTGTAAGAGCCTCTATCTCGAATTGGATGGCCATGCGTACCTCGACCATTGATACCCAAAAAATTTAAGGAAGTTTGATCTAACTATTGCCTTTTTGAGTAAGTTCTTTCTCCTACTGTGAAACGTGATCTTGCCTAAGGAGGTGAATGATAAAGGGTCACTACGAGTAATTCACACTAGATTTAGAATGATCTTTTGATTGTTTGATGTGTATGTTAAACACAAGGCGTACTCAGGTCATCACGACATTTATGTTTTGATGCTTGTAAAATTGTTGTATCAAAATGGACATGATATTCAGGTCATCCTGGCGTTTGTGCCTTGGTGCTTATATCTAATCTGACATTCCAAAAACAAAACCAATATTCATATGTCCATGGTTGTTTTGGACCAGTGGGTGTTGTATTGGTTCTTGAGCGTTACAAATCGATATTCATATGTCCATGGTTTCATAGCTAGTGGGCATTGTATTGATTTATCCGGTTACCAAAAAGTTCAATGATGATAACAAATCGACACATGATCAGTGACTAGGTCCTTGGTCTTAGGTTGCATTTCATTTTGCATGTCTCTTTGCATTTTGCATGTTTGCATGATCTCATAATGGCTAAACGAACTTCAATGCTTAAACAATTCACCACTCACATCTTCAAATCTAACAAGAGCTGAATCTCACATGAAGGTTCCTCCAATGAAATAGCAAGTAGAATCCTTTTTCGGGATCAAAATCAAAATCTAAGATCATTCATATTATTAACTACTTGCATATTCGACCTTCAATTATCACAGAAATCCAGTATTCAACTTAACTAATTATCTAACATCAAACTATCAAAATTTCAACTTGGTCAACCATGGTCAACTCATGGTCAAATCTAGTCAACCTTGGTCTCCAGGACCTCTAAACGATGTAGAATGCACTCTTGAACGTGTATAACCACTTTTACCATCAATCAACATGCTTCTGAGCTCTCAACGCTGACTTTTCTTGTCAGATTTCAATTTTAATCCCGAAGGGGGCATGGTATTGCACATCAATTCAAAGTTTGTAAATCAAAATTCTATCGATCAAGTCTATCAATATCTTTCATCAGTGATCAAGACAAACAATCACGTCTAGCTACTGATTCATCAAAAGTCCTCATCGCTCGGGGCAAATCTATCATCACTTGGGGCATATCAGATCCATATCAATCTGGTATTCTCTTAATCTTGTAAACTGTATCAGTTTTTGCAACCATCAGATCATAGTGTTCTTTCCTTGGTTCTTCGGCAACTGAAGGGTTTGGATGTGATACCTACTAGTTCTGCTAAGACAATCGAGTCTAGAATGGGTCACTCACTTCTTTGTAATCCTAAGGTTTGGAATCAGGCATTTTGACACTTTTTCGCAATCATAGGTTCATTTGCTGCTACAGTGAACATTATCTTTGGTCACTTAGGACCTATTATCTCCATATCAAATCAATATCAATCAGCTTCTGTCTTGTATCAATTATCAATTTCAAACATCAATTTAATATCTTTATCAAACACAGACTATCTTTCAACCACTGCGCTTCTGCAAGAATGTTGTCTGCCCAAACACAATTGGGTATGAGCTCTCCATGTATTTCTATAACAATAGATTGAGAGGCCCTCCTATTTCAAACCCATGGGACAAGAACTTGAGAAAGTTGATAGTACCAGAGGTATTTTTGGATGTAGACCTCATGAAAGCGCTAATTCAAGCATACAATCCAGTGACACAAACACTTTCCACAAGTAGGACAAGTCTATACTCTACATGTTAGACAGAGTGACTTTTATTCAAGCTTTCAACCTTCAAGGACCTATGAGCGTGGATATTGACCTAGAAGAAGAGGAGGCCCTGTTTAATAGACAAAAAAGTTACTACACTAGAAGGGTTATGAGGAAGCATATTCCTAGAGAAAAGAAAGAGGCAGGGTTGTTGTCGAATAAGGTTATAGATTCATTTGATATTGGCCTTTTCTTTCCCTATTTACAAAATACCATCTATGGTCTACACAAAGTATTGGAATAGATGGAAGTTTGACAGTGAGTCTTGACATTTATGTCATGGCTACAAATGTTTAGGACATGTACACAAACAAGGAGTTTGATTATGTGGGGCACATAATCAATGTAATGCACACTGAGTTGATGAATGCAAAGACTGATTTGAAAAGCTTCAAGTTCAATCACTACTCCATGCTGATGCACCTAATCCTCTATTGCAATATTGGCTACATCAACCCAGAGTTCATCAATGAGATCAAGAATGCAGGAGGAACTGTTTCGCTTCAGCTCTGGACTAGGTTATGAGATAGAAGTTACCATTTCTCTAATTCCATTTATTTTTATAGTGATTTTATGGATCCAATAATGAACATGTTAAGTATTGTGAGGGATAGATTTCCTTTACTTGTTAGAAAATTTCTTAGACCCTTAGCATTTAAAATTGACAATGAAATTAAGCACAATTGGGGTGATATGTTTTTTTTAAAGAATTTTTATGTTATAAGAGTGTATGCTTACCCTCAACCTCCACACATACTACCAAAATTTTTTTGAGAAAGATTGGCAATAATATAATTCTTTTGGCAGCTTATCATGATGGATATAGAACACTTAGTCCCTAAAAGACATAAGAGAACCTTTCTAGCAAGGAGGTTCCAAATAGGGGATTTCTCTATAGGTAAAGATGTTGTGGACCAAATCCATGAATTCTTGAGACAATTCAGATTTCCCTCTACTAATGCAAGGATTTATGACCTTGAAGACTTCGTTAGAGGAGCATTGAGAGAAATGAGGAATCACAATTTGGCTCTAAATCAGCCTATGGCAGATGAGGATGTTATTAGAATTGTGCTTAGTCAAGATATTTGTGAAGAGAGAAGTTGTAAATGGAAAAATATTGTAAGGGTAGAGGAAGAATTGAAAAAGGCAGACCCTACCTTCCCTGTTTTCTTTCCTGATCTCAAATACATGCAGAGAATTGACATGTGTATAGAGAATTACAAAGATATTATGTCTAAATTGCCAGACATCCCTAAGGAGAAGGAGGAGGACAAAATAAACCCTAAGTAAGTTGAGCCCGATGTGGTGTTTATGGTAGAAATAGAACAAGTTGAGTCATCCACATTTGAGCAGGGGCCATCAAAGAAACAAAAGTTGATGAATGTACCACAAAAGGCAAGGCAAAAGGTACTAAAAATCGTGCTAGGTAATAGCCATTACTTTGCAAACTTAAGACAACAATTTTTGACATCATAGGCAGTTGAGGGATAAAAGGCCCTAGATGATTTAGAATTGGTTGTAGCTAGATTGGATGACAGGGTCATCCAAGCTAAAGAGTTTATAGATGATGATGAATTCATCAAGTTCGATGAGTTTAAAAGTTTTCTCTTTAGAGTTAAGCAGAATGAATTAACACTATCTTTGAAACCAGGGGAATCACAGGAAAAGACTGTTGAAATGATTTAAAAATCACAGGCCTATGATCCCAACAATGAAACATTAACTATGGAGGAGGCAAGAGATCTTGTGAAGAGAAGTGGCATGTTGCTAATCCCTGGATGGGACTTGGAGTCCTCATTCTTAATTGACCAAATCAAGAGGCAAGATAAAGTTGTATCTTATGAAGCTTTTGGCCCCAATGGACTACATAGGGGTTTTGGATTCAATATGGACACTAAGACACTAGCAATATGGTGTGTGGTCCTAGAATCTAATAAGCCCAGATTGGTTGACATCCAAGACACAGCACAGGGTAGCCAATTAATATGGAGGTTGCAGGACACTACAGGATCAGAGATAGAAAATCTCCTACATCATGCATCCTCCATGAATAAAGCAGTGGTTGAGGACTTATAGAACATGCTAGCCAAGACATTCAGAGATTATGTGTCAACTAGAAAAAAGTTTGAAAATGAACCAAAGAAGAATTTTCTCCTGGATAAGACTCTGAAGGAGCTAAAAGATGAAATAAATAGTCTAAAAAAATAGTCTAGGGCATTTACAAAGGTCTATGATGCTAGGGTCCAAACTGAGTATGAGGGGGGCTTAGCTCCAAAACTTGCAACAGAAAAGATAATAATGGACGTTGATCAACCTGCTGATACTAGAATTACTAAAAAGGAGACTTTGAAGAAGGTGTTGTTGCATAGAGTAAATATTTTAAAAGGGAAGTCTCAAATCATTCATAGTAATTACATTTATTTGGAGGGGGCAGAATATCAATGTTCTAATGCCTTGTATGTACTAACCCCATTATTTAATACTTGGGGCCCATACTTGCAATTCTTTGATAGGTTAGTTTTACTAATGGGAAAAAAATGGAGTTACCTGACAAAATAATCGATGTTAAGGAAATGGTGTTATTAGTAAAGGATTTGTATGCATTTTTCATTGGCAAGTTACAAAACATTCAGGCAAATCTAAAGGTTTTTGCTGAAGAGTCTGGAGGATATATCCCTACTATTGTGGACACAGAGGGACACTTGAAGGACTTGTAGGAGTGGGTTGATTATTTCAACTAAATTTTGAATGCTAGCAAGGTGGCTTCTTATTTTGTTGGTGATGCTGATATTTCAACTTTTTTATGAAGTTGTGGATGAATTGTACAAGAAGAAGATTGAAATGAATAAGTTTTTTGTTGATTCTCGAGCCATAACGGATGCCAAGTGGAACAAATGCCTTGAATACTTGGATATAGTTAAAGCGATAACTTGGCATCAAAGAGGTAAATTGTGGTGTGGGAAAACATTGGAGAGATTTAAGCCTTGCCACATTGACATGGATGATGGAAGTAGTTGAGATAGTTCTGGTATTAGATGAAGAGCCAATAGAGGGAGGTTAGTTAATTCAAATAGGGTATCTTATCTTTGCGGTTCACCTACTTTGGATACACCTTTGGTCCAAACCAAGATTGATTCTGAAGAATCGGGGCTACCAACTATCGCTCTTATAATTGTTTCTAAACTTGTTTGCTAATGTTAGTTTTTATTTTCTGATAGAAGTCTCTGGTACTATGATCATTGATCATTGAATTTGAATTATTTGATGTATAAATTTCAAGGAAGTTAATAAAAGGATATTTTGTAATTTTTTGTGCTTGTGTAATTTTGTAAAAAGCTCAAGTCAAGATCACAGTTGCAATTTGTTTAAAATTGAATGTATAATGTCATATTATTATATTAATATTTACTTTTAGGAAATTAGGAATAAAGTAAATGCTTTTGATTCAAGGAATTAAGGAATTAAGTAAATGCTTAGTATTAGGAAATTAGGAATGACTAATGAGTATGACAAATAATAAATTGACAATTTCTAGGAAATTAGGAAGCTTTGTTCACCGGTAATGTTCCAAAATAACGTCGGGTTGTTTTGTAACTTCTCAACGGTTAAGTGGTTAGGATGGTGATGAGTTCCAAACTTTCAAGGGACTCCTGACTAACGACATGCATAACTTCAGAATTAAAGAGATAATTAGTTAAAAGTGATAGTGCGTAATGATATTGAAAGTGACAATTAGTTGCATGCCAAGTGGAAATCACAGAGGAATGGACTGTGACGTGTCAACAGATGGATTAATATTTGACACTTTGTCAAGAACAGTTCCGAACCTATGATAGTAATTTTCAAGTGGTTTACAGAGATTTGTGAGGGTTTGTTGGCGGTTAAGAAGTTGCAATGAAGCATTTCGTAGAAAGGCATAACTTCGTAAAGGTTAATCAGTTACAAGATTAAACAATTTAGAACTTCAGAGGTTACAAAAGGCTTTGTGTAGGAATTCACAAGGTTATATGAGAGCGAAGATGTTAAGAAGACTGTTACCTTAACTTTGGAAGGGTTCCAAAGGCCTCTAATTTTCATGTAGTGAAGTTGAGACAGGGTTAGATGAACTATTTGTGTAACTTCAGAACCAGACTAGCTTAAGTTTTAAATCTTGATTCTTGAAATAACATCACTGCATGACTATGAGGCATTGAGGGCCGAGATGTTTACACTTTATAGTGAGGAAAAAGGACATTAATAATTATATTATTATACTTCAAATTTCATGACTATTCTACATTACAAAAATCATGAATACAAATTACAAATTACAAAAATCATGAACAATACTTATCACTTGGTAATATGAGTCAAATGGTCAATATTCAAGTCCAACAAGTACAGTAATAAGTATACAGTGTATAAATACCTATTAACTGAATGCTAATTCTAAATCACTTCACTCACTCAGTGAGCAGTTTGTCGCTTCTATATCCCACATGGATTCCAACTTCTGAAATTGACTAGTAGCAAGATCTTCTTCTTCATTCTGAGTTGGGTATTCAAAATCAAAAAATTCTTCATCTTCATTCTAAGTTTGGGACCAAGAGCCATCGTTTGTCTTAGAACTAGCAGTAGCACCACCAGGTTTTGAAGTGTTCAAAAGCCCTCATCTTTCACACATTGAATTCCAAATTTCCAATGCCCTATCATAAGGAAAGTCTCTAACATTGTACTGAGTTACAAACAACCTCAAGCAAGTTTCCAAATTTCTTTCTAGTTTGTTTCTAATCTTTGATTTCAAAAACCCCGATGCACTAAAAACTCTTTCATCTTCCACTGACCCCAATATCATTGTTTGACATAAATCAACAAGTTTGAAATATTTTGATATTGAATCACACAATACTTCACTCTACTCTATCCTTTTCCAAAGTTTGGTTATTGCACCAGGTTCAAATGGATTCTCCAAGTTTTTTAATTGTAATTTCATACATGATGCAAATTATCTACATTGTTTTTTAAGATTAGCTAAATCTAAAATTCCTTCAATTGGTTGTCTATTGCAATCTGCATGTTTTGAAAACTCTCTGATCAATTCATCAATTGTTTTATGAAAGATATGTGTATTAGTTTTTTTATCTCTGATGTTTTTCCAAAAATGAGGAAACACACAACCCATGGCTTCAAGAATTTCTTCTCAAGGGAATCTTTCACGAATGTAACTTAAAAGTTGGTAGGAAATTGACTTCAAATTATCACTAATAGATTTAACAATGTTGTCAAAATCAACCCTTTTAACTAGAAGCAGTCTGCCTCACTTGCCCATCTTAGATTGGTGCATTGGCATTTCATATCCTTTCACAAACACACATAAATCATTTTTCGCATTGAATTGTAAAAAGTTATCAGCATGATTCAAATCTATAATTATTTGCCACTTGAAAAAAATTGGGCTTTGAAGTGTTATCATATATGAGTACAAATTATCCAGGGCAACACATGCCATTTTACGTAAACCGCTATACTCATGGATATAAATAGTTTTGTCTTGGGCTTTCTTAATAAGTTTTTTCATTAAATCCAACATAGGGAGAAGACTGGCTAAAGTTAACAGATTCTCTATATAACTTAAATTATGTAACAAATAAGGAGCTTTGTCTATTGTGAGGCATATATTAGTCTGATCAAAGATTGATATTATGTTAGAACTCTTTCTATTGGTTCACTAGTATATTTGAGGCCAAATTCCAATGGTTATTTGTCAGATTTTCAATGCCTATCTGTAGACACTTCGACAGATATATCTGTCAGCATTTTTGCGTTGCAAATTGTAACGAAAGTCAAACCCGTCGGTATTCTAATAGAGTTTTCCATCAGAACTAGACACATTATAAACAACTTTACTATGGGATTTCATATGACATATCTATTGGAACTCCGACACCAATCTGTCAGCTTAGCGATAGATATGCAACGACTCTTCGACAGGTCTACTCGTTGGAGATATAGCCTTTCTACCACAAATATATGTCAAAAAGGGACCCTCTCTGACATTAGAACTGTTAGAAGTGCGGTGGATATACCATCAGATGTATAGCATTATTGTCAAAATAAATATAAGTTATGTCAAAAAAGCGACGGATTGTCACATTAAAGATAACAAAGCTCAAGAGACCATCATAGTTGGTCTCCATCTTTGGTCCACATACTAAAAAAATGTTTTACCTTTCGTTAGCTCATCAAATGAGGGGATTTGAAAGAATTTAATAGAATATTTTCATGATAACGTATATTATTTAAGTTGACATTGCACAAATTTATTGACTCTGCGCACTTGTAAACTATGAGCATAGCCATAAAGAAGCATATCCTCCCATGGCCTACATTACTCAAGCCATGGGAGGGCATGCTTGTTTATGGCTGTGCTTGATGTTTACAAGTGCACGAAGTAGATAAATTTGTTCATCGTCAAACTAAAATAATGTACGTTATACATGAAAATATCATCCATTAAATTCTTTCAAATCGCCAAATTTGATGAGCTAATGAAAAGTAAAATATTTTGTCAGTATATGGACCAAAGATGGAGACCAACTATGATGGTCTCTTGAGCTCTGCTATCTTTAGTCCTAGCTACTGGGTAAGGCCTAGAAGACTTATACATGTTGATTGTCGAGAATAATCACTACCTTGCCTTTATGCACACTACACAGTATCCAATATCAGAGAAGGCAGAAAATATGAATGGATAAAAGAAATGAAAGATACAATAATATTATCTTGTTGTTTACCTTCTCATAATTGATCCTAGTCTCACAAAAATAATTTTATATGATCACTAGCACATTTTGTGCATGGATGAGAAATAATATCCAAAGTTTGTATATTCTGAGAAGAGGTATGAGTGAAGGCCAAAAAAGGGATATTTTTGAAGGTTTTATAGACATAGGTTATTGAATCATCATCTCTACACTGGTACTCAATCTAGAAACCCTCTGTAGAAAATCTCCATATCTAGAAAATCTCCACAAAAATCCCTTCTGGCCTCCATTGCATATACGTCTTCTCAGTATCTAAAAACTCTCCATTGTATCCCATCATTTTTTCAGCATCTTCATGGACTGAGACCTTAAATTATTGAGTTTCTCTTTGTTTTGAGAATAGTTTAACATTCTCTACTTAACAGGGCTAACCACGTGAAGGTGGAAGCTCATCTGGCCCCTCCTAGGAGCCTCTTATGACCCTTTACGACACTTTAAGACCTCTAAGATGTATTCTTAGGGATCGTAAAGGGTCATAAGGGGACCTGGGACACAACAAATGAGAAACATAAATATAGGCATCATGGTCACAATTATTTGGAGACACAACATAATTGAATGCTATAGCCAGACGATGCAACACAACCACTACTCCAATTCTAAGTGGACACTGTAGGATTCAAAAACCAAAGATAAGAAATAAATTTGGAGAGTGTAGGAGGAGGGCAATAATGACCGAAATAATATAGGGACCCCTATATTATTTTGGTCATTATTGCCCTCCTCCGCTCTCCAAATTTAATCCTTATCTATATATGGTTTTTGGATCCTGTAGTTTCAACTTAGAACTGAAGGAGTAGTGGTTGTGTTGCATCGTCTGGGTATAACATTCAATTATGTTGTGTCTCCAAACAATTGTGACTATGATGCCTACATTTATGTTTCTTAGCTATTGTGATATCTACATTTATGTTTCTTAGCTATCGTGTTTATGTGCATATTCTTTATGTGTTTGGCTTCTCTCCCTCACATCCAAAATAATATTTTCCCACTCTAAATCGAGAATGCACGTGCAATAGGTATGTATGTTTTATGAAACACCTATCCACAATAGAATGGGAAGACATCTTTCTATCTTGGGCCTGGATTATTTGGCAATTATCTTCATAATAAATGAAGTAGATGAGAGCTAAGCAATTAGCTTCCCAAGAAAAATCAAACAAGTTCTTGGTTCATGCTTATTTAAGCTTGCCAATTGGTTCCATCAACCAAATTATTGATCACCTCTTCAAATGGTGATTCCAAACCCTCCAAGGACCTTAACACCTATTTTTTGTCCTATCTTCACTCACCATGGACTCACACTATGGTCTTTTTACTCTAAAACTCAATCTTTCCATTCTAGGCCTTCAAACCCCAATCTTTGTAGTACAATAGTGACTGTTTTTCATGGTTTTCTCAAAAACATTCCAAATGACTCAGAAAAATAATTACATATTTGAATAATCTTTTTCAAGTTGTATAACATATGTCAAAACTAAGACTATGTGTTTTGGAAGATCACACCTTAAAATTGTTGATTCATGTTTCCCAACTAGGCCTAATAAGCTCAATTAACAAAGCAACCACAAATGAACTATTTCCCACAATGCCAAATGACTCTAAAAAGGTTATATCAATGATATAAAGGTATTATGGGTCTAATATTGTCAAAGTTGAAAACTTTTTATAGAGGCCCTACGTGGACTTGCAATCAGTCATGTTATGAGGGACTTCACAAGTGTTTCCACAACACCAACCAAACATCTTCATGAGGATCCTTCTCATTGATCCTATCAAAACCAAACCTTATCAGAGTGCACACTATGTTTTGTGCCACCAAAGGCTCTTCATATTATGACCATATCATGATCATTCATACAAAGAAATAGGTTCCTCTAATGGCCGAATCATCCGGACCTTGACTGTCCCCTCAACCAATGACCCTTCAAAACTGGGTTATCATACAATCAATGAGTGATCCTTCATTCTCCTGGTCTGCCCTGCATCCAAACATATTGGAAATACACAATACAATGATAGCAAGTCTTTCACAATCCCCCTTCCCTCAAGGAACACTATCAATCATCCCTTCCACATAACATTTCACAATTGTACGAGTGGATTGTGCAAGAACAATTAACATTAAACAAGGAGCAACTACTCAACACATCTTGGAAACCATTGAATTCAATAATAAATGAAACCTAACACCAACACTATTCCTTCCATTCACTTCTACCAAGAATAAATCATTTAATCCATTCAACATTACATATAATCATTAGACAGTTACATTTCTTGACTGTGTAGAGGAACAGTCACAACCAAAATGATCAAAAGTACTTTCACCCTTGCACAAGATATTCCAAACTTCAAGTAAAATGAGAAATATGCTATATAAAATCATTCATATTCATAGTAACCATTCAAAGGATCATTTTATCAATGAACCCTCTGATTGTACCCCTGCGATAGAGAAAGGCAACCTCAAAATAGAGAAAGGAAAATTAGTAAAACTAGTCTATGCCGCTGTTTGGGAGGGTATAGTTATGATAAGTGCCTCTCAAACCTCTCCAAACAAGTAAGATTGTCTTTAAATACTTTATTGATCTCTTCTAAACATTAACCAAATCAAACCTACATTTGAATCCACACACAATAACCCAAAATGAAGGGTTTTGTATCCTTTAATGAATCCTAGTCACTGGTAACGCATGGATAGTCAAACTAGTAGTCTCCAAAGCATTCAATAAGTGAATATGAATGTTTGAAAACTTTCCTCTCAACTTCCCCAACCACTCCTAATCAGTTAGAGGGATTAGTTGAGTGTGTAGATACTAAAACTTCTCATGCAACTCCCAAAATTTCACATACAAAATAAAATTAAATCCATTTATGAATTAAATATAGTATGCCAAAGGACCAGTCCCAACAATTCTTAAACATACTTTATTTGATATGATGAGTTATTAATAAAGGTCTAATACACAATGGTCGTGCTAGTAATATCAACAAACGTGAATCCAAAAATTTCAAAATAGTGAATCAATATCCTTGAGCACAAGCACCAATAACATCAAATAATGGAGATAAAGCATGGGCTAGGGCATGACACCAGTAGAATGCGGTCATTTTAGTGAGCATTCATGATCAAATAAAATGCAATGCATTTGAAATTTACGGTTGAATATGATGCCAGAGGCTTGAAAGATGTTGCCTGTCAAAGATACCAATCAAAGATGAAGAAATCAAATACCTTCTCTCACGCTCAGCTTTCACAAAGGAAGATTTGATAGCCAAATCTTCCTTGTACCACATGAAGAACATGCCATTGGTTCAGTTTTGTAAATTTGTTTTTTGTGTTAAATGCATTTAAATGGAACATTAAGCATAGTAATAATATGCTTAATCTATTAGTAATAAGGTACTAATCATGTTTTCTATTCACTTATATTTTTGGATTGGTAAATATCCTTAGTTTCATGTCCTTTCTTTTGATTACTATGGATGAAATATATAAGGGCTGTAGAAGAAGAATGGTGTAAGTTGAATAGATCAGATTGAATGGGGTGTTGAAACATGGTGAATAGACCATGATGAGATGATACTTGATGTTAGGATCAGGGTGAAAATCCTAGTTGATTTTTTGACATGGTGGAGGCACTAGGTGCACTAGGTGGCCTAGGATGGAGATGGTGCTAGGAGGAATAGCCAAGAAATAAGGAAGTGAACTTGTGTAGCAGGGTTGTGGAAGTGATAAACAAATTTAGGGAACTCTACTTAATCCTTGAGTTGAGGCTAATTCCTTGAGTGGATTCCAAGTTACTTGTTGAATCCTCGAGTTGAGTAGGTCTCCTTAAGGTGATCTAGTAGAGGGCTCTTTGTTGATGCTCCACCTAACAGTTTTTCTCTTGGGTTAACAATGATGCTTTTAACAAAACCTTGCCTCTCGAGATTGTTCTGGTAATGCACAACCTCTTTATTTCCATTAACGACCCTGGGGGATGTGGAGGCCATTAATGGCACTCCCACTTGTGCTCACGGGAAGTAGAATTCATGCGAGATGGGGATGCCCTAGTTGCAGAGCGAAAAAAAATCGGTCATTGATCTAATGATCTAAACATTTAGTTTTCGTGATCATTTTTTGTATATCATAAAAATCAAATATTGATTTATATAAAATGAGAATAGAGCTTTAATGTTTTTAAATGAAATAAAATAATATAACCTATTTTTTAATATTTATTAAATATTTATGATTTATTTTACAATAAATAGAAAAGAGTAGGTATAACCATAATAACCAACATTCAAAGGGAATTTCAAGCCTTAATTGATCCAAATCAGTTGATTGACATTAAAACAAAAAATAGGATATTTACTTGGACCAATTGGAGGAAAGGCTTCACTAATATTGTAAGAAGAATAGATAAATTTTTAATTTTTGATGTATGGGATCAAAATATGGGAATTTAGGAGGCAAAAATCTTACCTTTCACAGGATCAAATTACTACTTGATTAAGCTAAATGTTGTACACTCAAATTGTGCACTTCTCTAAGTCATTACTTCCAAGAGAATCCATGAATGAGAAACCTTGAGAAAGCGACCTAGAGCTCCCTAGGTATGGAGTCACAAGGATATTAAGAATGCTCTCAACTAGAGCTATTAAGCCTATAACCTTGCTAGTAAACCACACAATGGGAGATTCAAAGAAACAAGGGCAAGAATGCCAATATCCTCAAGAATCTTGAAATGAAAATGCAATGCAACTATGCTAAGAATGAAGATGCAAGTAAGCTATGGAAATGAAAGTATTACAAATCCTTGCTAATTAAGCTATGTGAGCCAATTTATAGCATAAAAGAAACTAAGCTAAGAAAGCATAAACATGAAGCTATGATGCAATAATGAAAGCTAGAATGCAAGATGATCTCCAAAAGCTCCAAAGTCTCCAAGAAATCTTGTAGCATAAAATTAGTATTCAAAAAGTTGGATCCTAAAATGAGAAGAGAGCTCTCCTTCTAAAGGAATTGAAAAGGAATGGACCATAGAGATTAAGAGGTAAAAGATTTAATCAAGGGTGGAGCTTGAAAGATGAACAATCCATGTGCACAAATCTCCTCCAATGAGAAAATAAGAGTTGACTTTTCTGTCCCATATAAGACAAAAAGGCATTTTCTTCTTTTTATAAAATAAGAATAATGTTTTATTTGTGCAACTTAGGATAAGAGGAAAGGTGGGGATTTTTATTTAATAAAATGGGAGGAAATTCCTTTTAAATAAATAAAGACTTAGGATAAAATGGTTAGCCCATAGAAAATAATCGAATAAATGATAGAATAGGATTTGATCAAGGAAATTGATATAATTTGAAAAATAATGATTTATGAAAATATTGATTCAGGGATTTGATAAATTGTTGAATGGGGGCCCAAAGTCTAGGTGACCATTTTAGGGTGCATACATTTGCCCCTCTTTGACTAATGTGAGATCGGTTTGGGATCACATGCAGTCAAAGAATGAAGTTAAAGTGTGAGATCGATTTGGGATCACAAAACAACCCAGACATGTGTTCGATGAATGGGAACATATCAGGACAAAGATAAACTGATAAGCTGAAAGACAAGACCGACATACTTGTAAATAGGAGATTGTCAAGTCTCAAATAGGAGATAAGAATCTCACGCTGAACTGATTGATAAAGCTGAATCAAAGATTAAAGTTTGATAGGTACTACCCCCTTGGAATCAAAATCAAAATCAGGTAGAGGAGAAGCAGCAAATTGATAAATTTTGATCAAATCACTAGAAATCATTATGGAAGATGACAAATGATAGGATAACCACTAAGAAATGAAGATATGTCTCAGTTTGACTAGGTTTGACTAAGAAAAATATAGGATAAAGATGAAGTCAAACCTCAGAGAGATGAAGCAAATGAAAATGAATGAAAGACTAGAAGGTTGAAAGAGATGGGGATGAAGACATGAAGATGCCCCAACAAAGATCAAAGGATCAGGCCTCAAATGGTCAGCCAATTGCGTAGAAGAAGGGAAAATTTAAAACATGATTTCAACCATCAAGATGAACTTAGATTTTGATTTCGAGTCAAAAAATGGATCCAAGATGTCAAAATTAGCCAAGGGTGCAATTTTCGTGCAATTTTGAGATGTTTTGAAAATTGGTCAAAAAGTCAAAATGCTATAAAAGGGGTAAAAAGGTCATTTTCAAATTCATTTATCTTTTGTGATATTGAGAACTTCGAGAGATCAGAGAGAGATTATGGTTTAGTTCTCATGTTATGATATAGACTAATGTTTTAGAAAATGATCTCATTTGATATAGATATGATGATAAGATTAACTCCTTGTGATGACAGGAAAAGGAAAGGATGTAAAAGACAAAGAGCGAAAGACATGATCGAGAAAAAGAGAAAGGTGAGCGTAGTTGACCGACAAGTTTGTGAAAGATGAAAGGAGAGCTCTCTCCATATATAAGATGCAAAACTAAATTATCATGAACCTTAGAATGCAAGCTACTATGAAAAGTGGTTTATGTAATACCCCAAAAATGGGCTTTAAGTTCATTAATATCCTGTATCTACATATCGAACGAAATCGACATCAAAGTCCTAATCTAAGGCACATCTAAACATCATCGAATCCTAATTGATTATCTTAAATTCTGCATCGGGGAATATTCCTAGCAATATTCCTAATTATCTTAATTATCTTTAATTTAATGATTATTTGGCGATAAATCCTAAAGTTTGATTAATTGAATATTTTCATATTTAATTAATTAGATTTAATATTTGCCACTTAATTGTTTAATTAAATTTAATTCTATCTATTATTAAATTTTGACAATAAATCTAATATCTTATGAATAATTGATTAAATTCTTATTTAATTAATTAAAGCAAGTTGTCATTATTTAATAATATAGTTTTTAATAAAAGTTTGATAAAATAGTTAATTAACCCATAAATTAATTATTTTATTTCAAAAAGCAGTTAAGTTGAGCATAAATCACTTTATTTATTTATTAAATTATAATTATCCATGTGCACATTCAAGGACCAGTTAAACTCAAAATTGGAAAATCAATGCAAGTTGTTAGCTTTTTGAAACTCAACATCTTTTTGAGTTTTAAAGTTGATCTAAACTTCTAATTCGAGTTGATCTCTGCTTTTGCATGTTTTTGTGACTTAATTATCTGTTATTTAAAAATAACTCAAAAATCAACCTGAGTTATTTGAGTGATTTATGGCTTTTTCTCATGCACCTCCAAAGCCCTGGATTTCTATAAAAACAAGGCTCAGCTCTTCACAAATCATCTCATAATTGTGCAAACTCATGCTGGAGAATTGGAATTGAAGAATCAAAGCTCTTGCGAATCGACATCTTTGTGAGATCAACCTGAGTACTTGTCTTCATCAACCTGCAAAACATATCATGTATATCGTTGCATTTACATATCATATCATAAACATTTATTGCATTACTTTTACATCCATTGCATAAACATACATATTTCCATAATCATTACATCTACATAACATTCATACATATGAAAGAAATCATTGCATTGCATTGATCCATACATACATTCTACACTACTCATAGCATTAACATCACATGATATCATCATACATAACAAAAATGACAAGTACACATGATGTCACAACCAAAAATATTGATCTCATCTATATATCAAAAATCTCAAATAGTCAGGGGTGCACTACTGGCACAAGGTACAAATGAATGAGCTTCGTAGAGCTATCAGACACAATAATGTATCAGTGAGAAAGTAACAGATGAGAAGAGAAATCAACTGTCAGCATGCTCCTCTGCATCTGGTGGAGGAGGTGGTGTATCTGGTATCGCCTCCGCTCTCAGTGCCCTAGCTCCCTCTAATGCTGCCATGTACTGAGAATAGGTGGGCACTCTCTGTGCAGTAGGGACTACTACATAGTAAGCAGATACATAATATGAGGCCCACGCAGTCTGATGAATCACCTCTGCTTGTAATCTCTACATCTCTGTGCACTGCTCTGTACGCTGCCTATCTACCTCTCGATGCCTCTCCTCTAATCTGGCATTCTCTATATTCAGGTCTCGAACCTGGACTCTAAGCCGTCTGATAATCTCGGCCGAAGTAAGAGGAACTGCAAGCTCTGCATCAGCTGCTGGCATATCTGTGTCCTGTGCTGGCTGATCTGCATGTGAAGAAGTGCTAACCCTGTGCGCCTTATGACATCTAACCTCAGCACCCAAATCAAATGTGTCATCCACACCTGTACCACCTGCAAACTGCTCAACTCCTAGAACATCATCTGTAGATCCTACTCCGCCCAGTGTACCACTCTCACCTCTGCTCCATCTCTGTGTCCCGAAAGATGTACCCACTGCAAATGTAGAAGGATGTAAAGGCCTCACATGTCCTTGTGCTCTCTGTGAGGGAGCCATGGCTCTTTGTCTCAGAGGAGTAGGGTGTACCACATGTGGTCTCGGTCCTGCTCTCATAGGAGCCCCTGTAACATCCATAGCCTCCTCCATGGAGGGTATCAGCTCTATAGGATCAGAAAATCGGTGAATCTGGTGATCAGCAAGCCATGCCACATATGCATCTGTAACCCCTGCATCCACCACCTCTGGGTGATACTCCCAGTCTCTCAATGATACAACTGTACTCATCAGCACATAAAGCATAACTGAGCCGTGGTGTCCATCTGAGCCCTATCTCACGCACAATGAGGGCATAAGTAGTATAATCCTAAGGGACATCCTGAATACGTCCATACTGACACTAGACTCTGTAATCAAAAATCTCTCCAAGACGGTGGAGGTCTGTCCTATCAGTATCCTGCTCTGGAAAAAGAATGAAAATTGCTCTCTCACAATAGGTCAGGCCTCTATCTGTAAATATGGCCTCCAGATCACGAAGGTCATATCATCTAAACACTGACGGAAGTACTCGATGTGTCCCATGTGAACCTGTGTGACATAGCTGGCATAAGCATAAATGACAGGGTCCTGTGGCTGCCTCTGCGTCTGAAAAATTGGCCTCAAAACTGGGATATGCTCCCAAGCCCATATCTACAGTACCAACGCTCCTGAAGCAAATATCTTGCAGTCCTGATATATGACCTCGTGCATCTAGGAATATAAGTGAGCCAGCAGACACTGACCCCAAGCAAGCTCAGTGGGTGTAGCCATCAAAAGTGCTACCATAGGTGCCCATCCCATCAAAAAGTCATTCTGCTGACGGCCAGGCATAATCAACTCTCCAATCATCCCTGCAATGATACACTCTAGACGATGTGTCTGCCCATATCTCTGCACGAGTGTCTCCCAGGATATAGACCCAGTCAGCTGGGTATCATCACCGAATAGTCATCTGAAAGCATGCAGACCAGTAGATCCTCTGCTCACATACTCAGGCCGACGAGGACTATGAAATGGAATACGAAGGATCCTATACACGTCCTTTGGTGTAACAGTGATCTCTCTGGTAGGCAGGTGAAAGGTCTGTGTCTCAGAATGGTATCGCTCTATCAGCGCAGTCAGTAGGCCATGATTTACCCTAATATCGGGTAAATGTATCAAGTGCTCAAAACCACATGTAGCAAGATGAACCCTCATAGGGTCTGGCAAGGCGATACATAATCTCCGGGTGGCCGGATAAGAATGGCGAACATTTACATCGGGATATGTGACCTAAATCATAAAGAAACAAGGTGTTTTATCAGAAATTCAGTTCAAAATCAGGCCAAAAGTATCAGAATGACACAGTTTTTGAAGTTTCAGAAGGTGGGGCAAACTGTCCGCAATCAGGCAGAAGGATCAAAAAAGTTAGATTTTTGACCTAAGAATGAGTTTTTAACACTCTATTTTTCAAACGACATTCAAGACTGGCATCAAATGTCGTACGACATTCCACAATAGCCCAAATGACAATTCATAGTCATATGACACTACGCCCGGACTCATACGAGTTTCGAGGGACCCGATGAAATGTCGTATGACACAAGGGTCCCTCTCATACGACACTTGGGCGTGGTTGAGATGACAATGTAAATTCAAATGAAATGTCGTACGAGTCTGGATTGGGACTCGTACGAGTTTCTACACATACGAAATTCTAAAGCTAAAAACGTGTATGAAATTTTTTTAAAATGCTATAAATCATCAAAAACATGCATTTTCAGAGGGGAACAGAGGTCCACCTACCGAATGTCCATACTGTCGAGGTTTGTCATGTCTCCGGCTGCGCTCAAAATGGTGCAAATTCATAGGTACCTTCAATTCTCGGTGGTCTGCCATTTTTCTCGCTCAGAGGGCTCCACAAAATCTCTAAAGTCAAAGGGTTGAAATGAATTGAAAATGACCCTTTCGACCTTTATATAGCTTTTGACCTAATTTTTAAATGTGCTCCATTTTCCATGAAAATTGCACCCCTAGCTAATTTCGCCGTTCTGAATCCATTTTCGGGATCAAAATTGAAATCTGAGATCGTTTATTATGTCAAAATCATGATTTAAAATTTTTGGGACCAGGATGATCTATTGCTTGCATAATCGACCTTCAATCATCACAGAAATCTAGTATTCAACTTAACTGATTATCTAACATCAAACTATCAAAATTTCAACTTGGTCAACTCATGGTCAAACCTAGTCAAATTCAGTCTCCAGGACCTTCCAAACGATGTAGAATGCATTTTCGGACGTATATAACCACTTCTCAAATCAATTAACATGCTTCTAAACTATAACGCTGACTTTTCTTGTCAGATTTCAATTTTAATCCCGAAGGGGGCATGGTATTGCACATCATTCAAAGTCTATAAATCAAATTCTATCGATCAAATCTATCAATATCTTTCATCAGTGATCAAGACAACAATCACGTCTAGTCGCTGATTCATCAAAAAAAAGTCCTCATCGCTCGGGGCAAATCTATCATCACTTGGGGCATATCAGATTCATCGATCCATATCAATCTGGTATTCTCCTAATCTTGTAATCTGTATCAGTTTTTGCAACCATCAGATCATAGTGTTCTTTCCTTGGTTCTTCGGCAATTGAAGGGTTTGGATGTGATACCTGCTAGTTCTGTTAAGACAATCGAGTCTAGAATGGGTCACTCACTTCTTTGCAATCCTAAGGTTTGGAATCAGGTGTTTTGACACTTTTTCGCAATCATCGGTTCATTGTTGCTATAGTAAACATTATCTTTGGTCATTCAGGACCTATTATCTCCTATCTCAATATCTTTCAATCGGTTTCTATTTTGAGATCGGTTTATCTTTTGAATCAGTTTCATATCTTTATCAAACACAGACTATCTTTGAACCACTGCGCTTCACATAGTAATTCAAAGAGGGGCAAAATGTAATACCCCAAAAATGGGCTTTAAGTTCATTAATATCCTGTATCTACATATCGAACGAAATTGACATCAAAGTTCTAATCTAAGGCACATCTAAACATCATCGAATCCTAATTGATTATCTTAAATTTTGCATCGGGGAATATTCCTAGCAATATTCCTAATTATCTTAATTATCTTTAATTTAATGATTATTTGGCGATAAATCTTAAAGTTTGATTAATTGAATATTTTCATATTTAATTAATTAGATTTAATATTTGCCACTTAATTGTTTAATTAAATTTAATTCTATCTATTATTAAATTTTGACAATAAATCTAATATCTTATGAATAATTGATTAAATTCTTATTTAATTAATTAAAGCAAGTTGTCATTATTTAATAATATAGTTTTTAATAAAAGTTTGATAAAATAGTTAATTAACCCATAAATTAATTATTTTATTTCAAAAAGCAGTTAAGTTGAGCATAAATCACTTTATTTATTTATTAAATCATAATTATCCATGTGCACATTCAAGGACCAGTTAAACTCAAAATTGAAAAATCAATGCAAGTTGTTAACTTTTTGAAACTCAACATCTTTTTGAGTTTTAAAGTTGATCTAAACTTCTAATTCGAGTTGATCTCTGCTTTTGCATGTTTTTGTGACTTAATTATCTGTTATTTAAAAATAACTCAAAAATCAACCTGAGTTATTTGAGTGATTTATGGCTTTTTCTCATGCACCTCCAAAGCCCTGGATTTCTATAAAAACAAGGCTCAGCTTTTCATAATTCATCTCATAATTGTGCAAACTTATGTTGGAGAATTGGAATTGAAGAATCAAAGCTCTTGCAAATCGACATCTTTGTGAGATCAATCTTATTTTTGCATTCATATTGCATATCATTGTTAGATTAGCATTGCATATCAATTTTCAATAGCATTCATAGCATATCAATTTCATCTAGCATAGATTCATATCAAGTTTTCATTCTTATTGCATATAAAATCCAAAAATATAGATTAATTGCATTCATATTTCATATCTAGATCAATTGCATTCAAATCCTTCATGTAGGTGTCATCTAGGTCACTGATCTTGATTACAATCTGAGAACATTAATCTCACACCTACTAGAAGGCAGTAAATCACTTGGTTAGATTAGATTTCAATTTTGCACGATTTTGATTATAGCTAACCTCTAATATTTTACTGAAGTGTTGTGTCTACAGATCAGGTACAATTTTCACACACACAGTTTACTTGCAAGGTCACAAAGCCATTAGACTCTAATAATCATCATCGAGCTTTATTGGTAGTGTTGCAAGATCATACAATGCACACTAGTATAACTATGTGAATCTGAATATGATCTATATCAGATAGGTGTGTGGGAATCCCACCTAGGAATCAAAGACATATAGGTCAAGATGACTAGTGCAGTGAGGTTTCCTAAGTTTAATATGGTAAGATTATACTCGCATCGAGACACAAGAAAGTCAAGATGACTACAAGCATGCACTTGCGAAAATAGTCAAGGATAATACCTTGTAGACCCTAATGTCAAGTGGAACAAGCATAGATGCTAATTACAGTTAGGACCAACAAAATATACCCACAAGTAGAAAAAGCAATAAAACATGTCCTCATGCCCCTAGTCTTCTAGCTCAGCATCATCGAAAACTATTAGGGAGAGAACACTCATCAAAGAAATCATCATAGATAGCACATAAAGAAATAAATTCAAGCAAGTCTCAGTGAGTCAAATATTTAAATGCATGTGTGTAGGTCATAGAGTCAAACTTTGAGTATCGCATCTGCGAGTGGAAATATCGCATCATTCTAGACTATGGGTAGGATATCTGATAAGTGTTGAGAAATACTCGACGCTAGGGTAGTGTTGAAAAATATAGTTGGGGTGGTGTTGAAAAACACTATTTGCAAGGTGTCCTAAAGACTGACGCATCCTGGAGACCAAAGCTAACACATTTATACTCCATAGACAAAGACAAAGACCAATTCCAAACCAAGGCAACAAGGTCAGGGCATGATGGAAAAAGGTTAAGTGTCGAGGACGCATGCTAAGAAACAAGGGTGCAAAGGCCTCAAGTAGCGCATGTTTCCAAGTTTTCACCACTTGACAAATTTTTATTTTTATTTTCAATTTTTTTGTATTTTTTCTACCAAGGCACCTGTGTCCAAGTTTTCACCAAGGCACTTTTTCTATATTTTTTTGAATTTTTTGAATTTTTTTGTATTTTTTCAGGACTTTATATGCTTTTTAAGATTTTTTAAACAATAGATCATTTTTTTGGATTTTTTCAGGATCAATAAGTATGTACAAAGGATGCCCCCAGATAGAATGAGCATCAAACTCCTGAGCAAAATCACATCGTGTAGTCCTAATGTCTAGAAAGGTGGAGAACACGAGGGATTGACAAGATGGTGGAAGAGATAGAAGACAAGGGAATGAAGGAGAATGAAGGGAAGAAATCCTCAAGGTAAAACTCCTCAAGAGTACCCAAACTAGGAAAAAATGTCATGTAAAGCACATTTGGATAAGCAATGAAAGGCCAACATAGGATAAGTCACAAAAGCGTAATGCAAAACAAGGAAAGGATGCAATCCAAAGGAGTAGACATGTCAAGAGGCTTCATAGCATCATGTTTTACTTTTTTTTATTAGATCAAGACCAAAGGGGAAAAAGATAGCGAAAGGATAGAATTAATGGAGGAAAATAAATATGAAGGCTAAACATGAATGGAATGAAAGCAAGATCATCGTAAGATAGCTCACAAGATAGCCAAATGTTCCTGTATAGGTCAACATTGTCAAGATCAAAGAGAGATGACAGAATGGATGAAATATGTAGAAGAATTATGCATGATGCCTGATTGCCAGGTTTTCATCACAGTACTTATCCAAGGTGCCACAAGGGAGTGGTTTTCACCATAGGATGAATTTATTTCTCTTTACTTTTGCTACCAAGGCACCTATTTTCAAGTTTCCACCAAGGCACATTTTCAAAAATAAAAATAAAAATTCTTCTTCAATTTTTCTATTTTTTGAATTTTTTAAATTTTTTTTTCATTTTTTGGAAGAAGGCAAACTTTTTAGATAATGCTCCTTGAAAGGATAAACTATGATATGCAAAGGATTCAAAATGATATGCTCAAAGATGTTGATAGGGAAAGGAAGATGGAAGAGAAAAATGGAGGATAAGATTTTATTTAAAGCGAGTGAGGTTAGAAGATAGGAGGAATAGGAAAATGAGGAAAAATAATAGAAGGTAGAAGGATAATGAATGGAAGGATTGTGAAAGGGTAGATGGAAAGGAAGTCAAGACCAACATCAACACACACCTTGAAGGGTGGTGAGAGGATGGAGAAAATGTGAATGAAGGAATACGTGAAGGAATATGGTGAATGGATAGCAGAGGTTGCAGTTTAGGCGCATGGAATGGAAGAATGTTTTTGGAAGAAGATGAAGTGGAAGCCTTTGGAAGCTTGAATGTAAACTTCACTTGTTTCTCAACATTAGACTCTTTTAAGAGAGACTTTGGAATCCATATAGCCGTAGGCTTTTCATTTCTTTTTGATGATTTAGAGAGAATATCTTCAATGATGGATTTTGGAACCCATACTTGTCTTGTAGTTTTCTTCTTAGATATCTCTTTTGACTTTATGCCTCCATGTCGATTAGATGAGACATGGTGATCTTTTTTTTTTATGGATTCTTGTATTGCCTCTTTTTCTTGTATTGAACATTCAAGTTACTTCCAAAAGACTTGGGACTTGTGGAAGAAGAAGGAGGATATGACTGGTTTAGATGGGTGGGTGGATGAAAAGGATTCAAGGGTATGCATTTATGTTGATCTTGAGGAAAGATAGGAGATGGAGGGATGTAAGGACCCAAGATGGATGATGAATTAGGAGAGTTAGGAGGGGAAAGTGAAGGGACATAAGGGCCCAAGATAGAAGGAAGATGTGAAGCCCTTAGTATTGGTGGAGGAGGTCCAAGGATGGACGTGGAAGATGCAAAAGGATAATCAATAAGTTCATCAACATCTATATGAAAACCAAGGACATTAGCATCTTTAGAGTGAGCATTAGGATTTCCAATAGGATCATGAACATCTTGAATAGGAGAAACTTCTTCGATGGGATTGTTCAAAGCTTGCAAAGACTTAGGAAGGGTAGAAAGTGGAAGCAAACATGGAGTGGTAGAACAAGAAGATGAAATACTTTGATCTTGACAAGGATTTTTGGATAGCACAAGCGCATCATTTTTTTTTGGATTTTCAATAGGCCCAACATTGGAAGTAACAACACTATTTTTAATAACCTTAATGGAAGTATCATCTTTGGAAAGCACAAGTGTAGTAAGGTTATTTTGATTGTCAATAAGCTCAATGGTGTGAGTAGTAACTTGATCTTGCTTAGAAGAAGACTTAAGACATGGTGGAATAGAGTGTAAAGGATCAAAATAACCATGAAATGGAGGAGATACATCATGAAGAGAATTGGATGATATGGAGGGTTCCTGTTCTTGATCTTTCTTTATATTTTTTTCTTTATCATTTTTAGAGTCCTCTTGACATGAAGCCACTTCTAAGGACAAGGAAGCATGTTGGGATTGTATGGAAGACTTTGGAAAAGATGGTGAAGGACTAGCTAAAGTAGGCATTATAGCACATAAAGACTTAGGCTCTTTAGGTTTAGCATTATTGAAAGTATTTTCAGCCAAGTGAAGGTTAGCTTGAGTTGCTTTAAGAGGTAGCCCTTGAGGATAACTATAGGGAACTGCATGAAAAGTATTAGGATCTTTGTTGGATGAAGGATTTGTGATAGATTTGGAAGACTTGGAAGCTTTAGGAAATGTATGGGTATTAGAGGAAGTAGGGGATGGAAGGGAACCATCACAAGACAAAGGTCCATCATTAGCATAATCTTTCTTGAGAGTGTCGTCTTAATTTTCAGCATGAGAGTTCTTAGAGGAAGGATTCTTATAATATTGACATTTCAAATCGACACGATGCATTTTATAGTCCTCAATAGTAGTAAATGGTTCATAATTGAGGTATTGTTCACAAAACTCATCAAAGTTTCTTTCAAAATCAGAATCATACGGATCACCATCACGATCTACCCAATATGATGACCCTTTAGTAAGCATGAGCACACGATGAGGAGGACTCTTAGGAATAGAGGTTTTATAGGTATCACTACATTGTCCATCATCATGGTCATAAAAAATGGGCATGTCACTCCTCGTAGAACAGGTGTCACAAGGACTACTATATCGCTCATGTTGAGAAGTAAGACTCTTGGGAGAAGTAGAAGAGGAACGAGATTGTGAAGAAGGGGAAAGTGAAGACCTAGTGGAGGAAGAAGATTTGGATAATGAGGAATGTGAATAATGTTTAGAAGAGCCATGACGAGACTTGGATAATGAGGAAGAATGAGAAGACTTAGATGATGAAGAATGTTTGGAAGATGAAGATCGTGACATGATCATGTCTATGATCCTAGCAAAGGCGTCTGATTCATTCAACTTTTATTTTATTTGTACCTTAATTTTATCACCCATGTCATATCTAGAAGGACTATTAGAGGAATAAAACTCTTCAAATTGAGCAATGAGTTCAAGATCATCTATTTTCAAGAGAGGTTCCATAACAAGATAGTTGAAATTCATGGTTCTCGAAGAGGAGGAATCAAGCATGGAAGAGAAAGAAGAGATGAATAGAAGAATATAGACTAGAAAATAAGAGGAAAAGAATCAAGAAGACATGAAGAGTTTAGGAAGAAGAGGAAGAATGAACATGGGAGACTAGGAAGACATGGGAGATGTGGAAGAAAGAAGACCAAGAGCCATTCTGTGCAAATTGATACCATTGAATTTCATTTGAGAAATATGTCATAGCACCTAAGATCTGACCCGGACTGACCAAGGAAGACTGAAAGTGACACAAATCAATAGGACAACAAAAGACTCTGTGCGGCAGTTCGCAGAGTATTGGGGCAATATAATCTTTCTAGGCGATATGTCTGATAGAGGTAATGCAATAGTTTCTAGGCAACTGGTGCGATAGAATCTAGGCAAATGGTGTGACAGTTGTGCAGCAATGAAGTATCGGACGATAAAACTTGGACCAGTGTGTGATGAGTTTTCAGTATCGTACGACTCTTGACCAATGAATGCTTAAATTTCAGTTTTTGAAGGTAATTTTGTCAAAGTTGCAATCTGATGGTTGGATTTCTTGATTTCAAACACAGTGACAACAATATTCAAACAAGTTTGCAAATATTAGGTGATCAAACATGTCTTAAAAATTTTACACAAGGGCAAAAGAAACCTTGCCAAGACAAACACTTGTGATATCAAAGCGAAAAATCCTATGAGTACTACCATGATTGTTTGATATTTGAGAACATCTACATGGGTAGATCATAATGACAACACTTCAAGAACTTGCTAGCCTAAAAAGACAAAGGCTCAATACTTAACAACTTGGCCCACACTTGATGTCCCATTGCCTCACACAAAGTGGTTACCCACAATAGATGTTGGCTTTGTCGTGGAAGTGTCAATGACACAACCAAAGGAACGCAGATGGTGAGTAATCTTGGGGTGATTCGAGTTAGTCCACTTGGATCAATCCTTGCACCAAGATGCTAAGCGAAAAAATAGGGTGGCTTCTATCTATGGTTCTTAGTAAGGGCTTCCGTTCATAATACCCCTCTTGCTCCCCAAAGGGACTCCTTACCTTGCGGCAAGTAACGAACCTCGCGGCCACAAGAGTACCTTAAGCATTCTTGCTTGACATTTTCCTCATGGTCATAATCCCAAAAGTACTCACACCAAACCAAGATAAGTACTACGTCTACCAAGGTTTTGTGTCTTTGATAGACTTGAGTTTATAGTGGGTCGAAATAGTTGGCGAAAAGCTTGTCCCCACTTGGGTCGTTCCTCTTGATTGCTCAAGAGCAGGCCCGCTAAAAGATTCTAAAACTAAACAAAGAGTGGATCAACCTTTGAGGGTCAAGATTTTTGGTTCACCTCAAAGGTGAAGAGCATACTCTCCTAGCTCAAATATTTCTCCCAAACACACCAAGCAAAGGTTCAATTACCCTCTTGCCTTCAAAATCCAAAGATGGGTCAAGATTTTTGTTTCACCACAAGGGTGAAGAGCATACTCTCCTACCACCAAAAGATTTCTACAAAAAGATATTAAGTGCCTAATAAAAGAAACAACTAGTATATGACACACTCAAAATGAAAGCAATAAACAAGCACTTAATTGGTTTTTATGCTTTGGGCAGCCCTGCAAAAACTATTAGTAGCCCCTATGCATTTGAAGCTTTGACATGCGTTCTTTCAACAAATATTTTCAAGCAATGAAAGCAGCTACAAGCACAACTTGTTAGCCCCGCAATGGTTAGCACATAAAAAATCCAATAATTTGCAAGTAAAATTCTGCCTAACTACAATAATTTAAACCAGCAAGCTAAAAATCTGAATTTTGCAAGCTAAAAAACCCAAAAATAGTCACCTTCAGGTCTGGGAAACAGTCTTCCAGTTAGAAAAAGATCACATGATACTTCTTAGCAAAGGAATGTGATACTTTCTCTCTGTGTGACAGATCGTACTGTGTCCAGGCGATGAAGTTCTATATGGTTAGGTGATAAAAACTTGCAAGGGTGCGCAATACTTTAACTGGTAAAGCATCGCACTGATATATAATAAAATATCACACGGTATTGGAAGACTGTCGCATGATAATCTATCAAAAAATTAGAGAGCCAAAAAAACAAGCTAAATGATGATGAAAAATTGACAGAAATGCATAAAAAGGACAAAACAATAGTGTTCTACCCCACGGTGAGCGCCAAAAATGTACACTCAAATTATGTACTTCTCTAAGTCATTACTTCCAAGAGAATCCATGAATGGGAAACCTTGAGAAAGGGACCTAGAGCTCCCTAGGTACGGAGTCACAAGGATATTAAGAATGCTCTTAGCTAGAGCTATTAAGCCTATAACCTTGCTAGTAAACCACACAATGGGAGATTCAAAGAGACAAGGGAAAGAATGCCAATATCCTCAAGAATCTTGAAATGAAAATGCAATGAAACTACGCTAAGAATGAAGATGCAAGTAAGCTATGGAAATGAAAGTATTACAAATCCTTGCTAATTAAGCTATGTGAGCCAATCTATAGCATAAAAGAAAATAAGCTAAGAAAGCATAAACATGAAGCTATGATGCAATAATGAAAGCTAGAATGCAAGATGATCTCCAAAAGCTCCAAAGTCTCCAAGAAATCCTGCAGCATAAGATTAGTATTCAAAAAGTTGGATCCTAGAATGAGAAGAGAGCTCTCCTTTTAAAGGAATTGAAAAGGAATGGACCATAGAGATTAAGAGGCAAAAGATTTAATCAAGGGTGGAGCTTGAAAGAGGAACAATCCATGTGCACAAATCTCCTCCAATGAGAAAATAAGAGTTGACTTTTGTGTCCCATATAAGACAAAAAGGCCTTTTCTTCTTTTTATAAAATAAGAACAATGCTTTATTTTTGCAACTTAGGATAAGAGAAAAGGTGGGGCTTCTTATTTAATAAAATGGGAGGAAATTCCTTTTAAATAAATAAAGACTTAGTATAAAATGGTTAGCCCATAGAAAATAATCGAATAAATGATAGAATAGGATTTGATCAAGGAAATTGATATAATTTGAAAAATAATGATTTTTGAAAATATTGATTCAGGGATTTGATAAATTGCTGAATGGGGGCCCAAAGTCTAGGCGACCATTTTAGGGTGCATACAAGTGTATACCTAGAGAACCCACCGAATGGAAACCTATTCAAATTTGAAAATATGTGGCCAAGAGATCCTACTCTGACAACCTTGATGAAGAAATGGTGGATAAAGGTAGATATAAGAAACAAATCCAAACTATAGCTCAAATATGTGAAAAGTAAATTGAAGGTTAGAACAAAGAGAATTTAAAAATTATTTTTGAAGAAAGAGAAAGTGTGGAGAAAGAGTTGGCAAAAATAAATAAAACCACAATAAATAGGGGAATGAGATTGGAAGATTTTGAAAAAGAAACGACATTGAAAGAATATTTGATAGAGATTCAAGTAAGAGAAGAATGCTATTGGAGGCAAAAGTATAGGCAAATATGACTCAAAGACAGGGATAAAAATACCAATTTTTTTCACAACACAACAATAGAAAATAAGAATAGAAAAAAGGGTAGCAAAAATAAGGAGGTACTATGGAAGTATGACAAGCTCTATAGAAGAGGTAAATACAAAAGAAGTAAATTACATTGAGGAGATCCTAAATAGAAAAACACAAATCCTCCAAGTATAAAGAGAGGAGATACTCAACATGATTCTGAAAATAATCATAAATGAGCAGAACAAAATATAATACAAAGACATCACTAAAAATGAGGTCAAATTTGTTGTATTCTAGTTCAATCCAGATAAGGCTCTAAGACTAGACGGATTCCGAACAAGTTTCTTTCAGCAGTTTTTGGCTATTGTAGGAGATGTTATAGTAGCCACTACTAGGGAATCTAGGAGAATGAAGTTCATGCTTGGGGTAACTAACCATAGCTTCCTTTCACTCATCCCATAAAAAAAGGATGTACATACTATAAATTATTTTTGACTTGTAGCCTTTTGTAATATGACATACAAGATCATAACCAAGATTGCTATAAATAGAATTAGATGAGAAAAAAGGTTTCTCTCTAGGAAGTTCCATCTCATAAGGGATAATAATTTCCCATGAAGTGATACATGCATGAATGGGAACTTGAGAAAGGTCAGTATGGTACTCAAACTTGACATCATCAAAGCTTACAATCTAGTGGATAGGCAATTCTGCTTGAGTTGCTAAAAAGGTTTTGCTTCAAAGAAGATTGGGTAGATTGGATTGAGAGTTGCATAGGTAATACTAAAGTCTTAATCCTAATCAATGGGGTAGCCAATGGTTTCAAAATGACCACCAAGGGCATTCGACAAGAGGACCCTTCTTCCCTTTCTTGTTCATAATTATGGTTGAAGCTATAAAAAGAGATATAACACACCTTCAAGAAAAAAGAGTTTGGAAGGGAATGAAAGTGGCCAAAGGGATTGATGATATCTTACATTATAAATTTTTAGATGATACTATTCTATTTGGAGACGCAAGCAGAACAAAAGCTAGAACTATGAAATATTTCTTAGACAAGTATTGAAAGATCTCTAGACATAGCATCAACTGGAGGAAATCTAATTTTTTTTTGAACACGCAGCTAAGGCTACAAAGGGATATAGCTTATGTTCTAGGACTCAAGATTGCTACTCTTCTTGGAAGTTTTCTAGGTGTGTCATTATTTACAAGAGTAAACAAAGTAAGCTACAAGAATAATTTAATTAATAGGTGCAAAAGGAAAATGACTCAGATCTATAGGTAGTTGATGATACTAAAGGTGATACTATCAACAATCCCTATATATTCCATGTCATGCATGAAACCTCCCAAATCAACAAAGGATATATTAAATCAGATAATAAGACAAATTTATGGACTGGAACTGGTGAATAGAACAAGTTTCCTTTGGTGGCATGGGAGAAAGTCTCCACCCCTAAGGAGGTTGGAGGAAATGGCCTAAGACAACTAGCAATCATAAATCTGGCTATGGCCGCTAAAATTATGTGGAATATATATACTTGCGGGCACCAGAAATGAGTCTATATACTATGCCAAAAATACTCAGACTCAAATGGAGATACAAGTATTTTGACAATTGAAAATCCACCTAAAGGATTTTCCATTTGGAATTATATTATAGAATGCAGGGACATTGTATCCCACCATGTCACCCAGAGGAAATTAGAGATGGAAGAAGGGCCTTGTTTTGGACTGATTATAAGGGTGGAGAGAAACCTCTTGTAGATCTCCCAAATTTTCAAGTCATAAAGGAGGAAGCACTAAGAGAGTGGGGATCAAAGGTGTGCAATTATGAGAGACTGCTTGAACAAAATAAAATGATGATATAGGAATGGAGGTCACTAGATGAAATCAATGCTCCAGAAAACCAAAAACTGGTGCTAAGATAACTTTTGGATGAAAGATATATTATACCAACAACTAGGGAGGACATCATTCTATGGTGTGGAACAAGCACAAGGACCTACAAGGTAAGTATAGGCTATAAAATAAAAAAAGATATTGTGGGAAGGAGGAATTGGCCAACCAATATCATATATAGAAAACTAATTCTACCCAAGGCTTGATTTTTCACTTGGATAATTCTACAAAAATAGATACTGACAAAAGATAGATTGCAAAAAGTGGGGACCCATAGCCTTGGGAGATGTGCACTATGCAAAGTAGAGGAAGAAATAACTGATTATATTCTAATAAAGTGCCAATATGTGACTAATTATTGGAAACATTTCTTGGCAAAATTGAAGTTGTAGCATCCACTTCCAAATTACATTAAGGAATGGTTCAATACGTGGCCCATTATAAAAACAACAAGCCTATTTAGTTGTACAAGGACCATTCCTTCCACAATCATATGGGAGTGGTGGAAGGGAAAAAAAGATGATAGTCAAAGGGAAACTTATGGATGCCAAATATTTATGTCTCAAAACAAAAAGAATCATAATTGAATTGGTCAACAATGCAACTAGAACCAAGGTGATCAAGAACAATAGCTTCAAAAGATGGGATGATTGAATGCATACAACGCTCAAGGTTTTGCAAATACCAAGAATTGATGTCATAGGATTGAAGACCAAAGCTTTGAATGCAAGGGAAAGCAACAAGTGGAAGCCACCAGAGATGAATTGAATATAAATCAACTTTGACAGGGCATCCAAGGGTAACCCTCGACCTAGTGGAATTGGATGCATAGCCAGATATTGGGAAAGGAAAAAGATTATAGAAAAATAAATATTCATCAGAGAAATAATGAATAATGATGTTGAATTTCAGGCAACACTTGCAGGACTAAAAATGGCTTTCAACATCAATGCAAAGAAAATACACCTAGAAGTGGATTCATTAAATTTAATAAATGCAATAAGATAGAAAACCACCTCAAATTGGAAATTGGTACTTGATGGCTTAGGCCAATCTGAGAAGCAATTACTAAATTGAAGGATTTCAAAATCTTGCATATATATAAAGAGAATGGAATGATGTTGTAGACAAATTGGAAAAAATTGTGGCCAAAAACTAAGAAGGTACAATCCCAAACACAAGAATAAATTGAGGATAGATTTGGAGTATGATGGAAATTGCAAATCAATTAGGCATTATGAATTGAATGATGAATTTCATGTGCCAGCACACAAACCAACTAGCTATAATGAAAGTGTCACCTAAGAATGTGGAAAGGACAAAAGGAATTGAAATATTATGTCATCATGTGATGACATGTCATGTGAAAGATGATGATCAATGACAATTAATAACACCATGAATAAATTGGAAAGTACACAGATCAAGTTTTTTGGAAATAACATACCATATCATCAATAGCCAAAGTGTGTGAATCGATAGTGTAGGATTTTGAAGTACAAAGACTAATGGCTAGAGGCCGCATATACTAGAGAATGGTGTGGTGTGAGTCCATAGCTCTAGGGAAATGGTTTGTAGGACATGAAAGGAGAGATGAAAATGCTAATCAATTTGAAGTCCACAAAGCCCATGATGTCCTTCTCAGGAGAAGTAATAGGAAAACATCTTCATTTGGTGTTCACATTAAATAATCCACAGGTCCTACTAAATAGGTGTAAAATGGCATCACCACTATTCAAATGTAAATGTATGGGGGGAAATATGAGATCCACTCCTAAATCCAAATTCCCAAAGGAGAGATCCAATTTGATCAACCAAAAAGGTTAATGCACAATTGAATCAATCTATGGAGAATAGGAAAGAGAGAGAAAAACCCTATATTTCCCTATGGTAGGATTATACTTGAAATCTGAAATAATTGAAATACAAATACTAACCTCAAATTAGGGAAAATTTGGAAAAGGCCAATTTATGATGTCTGTATGTACTTTCAGACAATTCTGCAACCTATTTCAGACTAGAAATGTCGAGACAAAGAAAACCCATAAATCTTTTATCTTTCTGACAGTAGGTAGTCTTTGACCCTCATAAAAGGTCAAAGGCTAGATTCTTTATTTGAAGGTCGATTCTGACTTTGTTCACAGATCTCAAAAGTTTGTTGAAAAGGGTATCCAAATCCGCTCTTAGATCTGAAATTCTGCACATGTACCTGCCAAAAAATGGGGGTTTTGTTTGTATGGGGGGTTTGCCTTGGTCAAACCCCAATTTAAGAATTAACCTTGAAATTGAATTGAAATTTATTGTGCATAAACAAAGCAATTGAAACAATTCACCTTGCTTATGTTGAAGTCCTTGTAGAGGATTTGAATCCTCAAATCCACAAGTATGGATGCTTCAATGGATGTATAATGAATGTAGGATGTCTCCAATCAATATTTGATCTTCAACACCAATCTTGAATTGATCTTTTCATATGAGGAGGTTTGGATGAATGTAGAAGGATGGATCTTCAAGGGGGCTCCAAAGAGATTGAATCCTTCAATGGCTAAAAATGGATCTCCTTGAGGGATGAATGCTTGAACACTTGAATTCTTTAAGGATTACTTGAATTCTTGAATACTTGCTTGCACTTGAGAGCTTTAGAGATTGCAATTGCTTGAGATGAGATGTGAAAATGAGAGAGGAAGGCCTCCTTTTATAGTGAACTAGGGCACAATCTTCTAGAGGGGCCACCTTGGAGAATTAAATCCCAATTAGGTCCTAACCTTTAGAAAATATACCTAGATTAAATGCAATTTAAGGATTTACCATTCCGAGACCCAAAATGGTCGACCCAGAGCTGGGAAAACAAATATCCTTGAAACCCGATACCCGAAAATCAAGGAAATTTGAAATCTGGATAGGGGGTCAAGGACGAGCTCAACTCTGACCTAAGTCAAGGTTGAGGTCGACTCTGACCTAGGTCAAGGTTGAGGTCAACTTTGACCTAGGTCAGGGTCGAGGTCGACTTTGACCCATAAAGGTCAACTTTGACCTTTTTGTCAAAAACCTCCAGATCGTGACCTAGAATGCTAGGAAATGCAGATATGGAGTGAAAATTAGGTGCAGAGGAAAGTAGAATAGGGGGAAAAGCTAGATACATGCAAAGACCTAATCAAGACGCTTAACATGACCCCAGACTACTTACTCAGAGGGATAAATGCTCTTATCATGGAAGTGCTTCCATTTTAAGATGATACATTAAGCCCCCACTTTAGCAAGAGTATGGACTCGATGCAAACTCTTGGTAAAGGAGATTAGAATGAAAAGATAATCTTATCATAATCCAAGGGAAAAAGAGAAACCTTAAGCCCCCAGGGACTCAAGTCTTCATCGACTCCTAGATCACAATAAGAGAGACATCTCTAGAGAGAGAAAGAAAGGGTGTGATTACCTCACCCAATGAGAACTTATGTCCCATTGTGAACCACACAAGGAAACAGCACAACTGGAAAGATGGAATTGAACTGCCTAGTGAATGTGGCTACTCACTAGTCAACCCATCAAGGATTCACCCTTAGGAATATTCTATTCCATAAGAATAAAACCAAAAATAATAAAGAGATCCAGTCTTAAGGACACCTCCGACCTTAAGGGATCAAAATATATGTATATTTGAAACTGGAGGGATCAAGAGATCCTAAAATATAAATCCATGCTTTAAGGATTAGTCACTAATCCAAAAAGGGAGAAAATTTTCTTGAAAAATAATATGTGTGTATCAAAAAGTGTGTGTGTGCAATAGGTGAGTAGAGCATATGCCCCCACATTAAAGTAATTGCTAACACTTTAACAGGAGCAATGGCTTTAACAGAAACATAAAAAACTCTACTAATTACGTTTCCACGTCGAGATGCCCCCAAACAAAGACAAATCAAGGGAAATATCATAGAAACATACAAAGAAAATAGAAGGGATCTACCTACCGTGGGGTCAGTATGATCATAAGATAATATATATATGATATTATTGCAAATGAATTGACATCATTCCCCAAAGAAAGTAGAACTACGATCATAAAGGAGGAAAGATCACATAAGATATACGAAGGAGAATCTTTTCGAACCATGACATGGAGACCAAAAAGAATTAGTGCTACCATATCTCAAATCCAAGCAGATTACACAAGGAAACATTTATGAATAATAGCATAATTACAACATAACATTGAACAACACATAGAAGAATAGAGATACATATAGAAGAATTTGAACAACAGTTTTGATTCCTTCGTCACCTTGTACCAACTAAGTAACAAGGATAGTCTAAAAGAATCTAACAACATTTAGCAAACACATTACGGGAGAAACACAGTACAGCAGGAAAACACACAACAAAGCTACCATGAAGGACAAGCTGATCAAGCGTGTCACCTACTCTCCCCATCTCGTTGTATATCATTTAGGGAAGGTGGGTAACTCGCAAGAGGGACTATATCCAACATAGTAGGAATGATAGCCAGCTCCAAACAAGGATCCTCTTGAGAATCACAATGCTCGATACGAGGTGTAAGAATTAATTGTGATGAAAGCATATTAGGTATATCAATGTCAATGTCAATAGTCTCATATTCATCATTAACATTATTAGTATCATCAAGAGTATCTTCTTCATCTAAACTAATCAAAATAGGATCTAAGATATGAATAGAATCATCATAATCATGCATCTTAACATCATTATTAGTAACAACTTCTTCTAACACATCATGCATAGGTTTATCCGAAGAAGGTAGAGATCTTTGAAGAATAGAATTATGAGCTTTAGCATGAGCATGATGCTTCTTACGATGTTCATTGGTAGATTGATTACATTTTGATTTATTTAAAATAGGTTTAGAAATAGGAGGAATAATCACAAGATCCTTCACAGGTTCTTTAGGAAGATCAATAGGATTATCAACAATAGGAGAAACAATCACAGGATCTTTGATAGGTTCGATAGAAGGAACTTGGTTAACAGAACTAGAAGTCATAGTTAAAGGAGGTATAGAAGGTGTAGGAAAAAGACCACAATTAAGATCCATAGGAGGTATGCTTAATTCAAGAATCTTACGATGTTTATAGGCTTGATATGATCGAAAAAGATTATCAGTTTGAGGAGGACATGAATTAGGTAATGAAGGCCAAAAGAAATCAAGAGAAGCACAATCTCTAGGCCTAGAAGGTTGATATAAACTATGATTAATCATCTTCACCTCTTCATCATGAATGAACTTAAGACACTTATGGATAGGTGAAGCAACAACATGCATGGCATTCAACCAAGGCAAACCTAGCTTAACTTGAAATTAATTAGAAGTAGGAACCACAACAAAGGTAGTGTTCACAATTTTTCCATAGAGTTCAATCGGTAAAGTAATAGAACCAAATGATGGATAAAGAAAACTATTACAAGTTTGAATCCACACATCTGATGTATCATAAGAATCACGTTATAAGATTTTCATAAAAATATTTTCTTCAGTAATAACATTAACTAAGGATGTAGTATCAACAAGACAACCACGAGTAGGTATTAGAGAAATCCTAGTAGAAATGTAAAGGGGACCATCAAGAGCTTTAATAGTCTCAGAGTCATCAAAGGTAATCAATATTTCCTGAGGTCTTTTATTCTTAGGTTGTTGTCAAGTTTTAGGTTGAGTTTTCAATTTAGGTTTAGGTTTTGGTTGAGGTTGAGATTGAACTTGAGGTTGAGGTTGAGGTTGAGGTTGAGGTGGAGATACATATTGACCAACATGCTCCACTTGATTAACAACATGATTGAGATCATACATATTTGAATCATACACAATTTCCATAGCAGATGGTTGAGCAATTGTATTAGTATCATGTGTAGATAAAGGATTCGTATAGATTTGAAGGTTTTGATTAGGAGAAGAGATAGATTTGTTCCCACTACCATCAAAATTATCAACAGATAAGTCATTAGCATCAATTAAGTCTTGAACCTTATGTTTTAAAGAATAAAACTTCTCAGTATCATGACCATTATGACGATGATATTGGCAAAAAGCATTTTGATCAAAAGATTTAGATGCAATCATAGCAGGTAAAAGAGGTCGAATAGGAGGTAAAGTAATCATATTAGCAGTTAACAACCTATTCATAATAGTATGTAAAGATTCAGAAAGAGGAGTAAACATATGATTTAATCAAAAAGTAGTGGATGCCAAAGTGGCATTGTGAGATGCGACAACAACTTGATCAGCAACTGCATTCGCTTTTTTTTTATCTTGACATAGTTGTTGAATTTTTTAAATTTATTTGGATTAGGAGCAACATCACTCTTATCAATTGGAACATGATCCATTGGAGTGTTGCTCTCAAATTGACTCACTTATAATTGATAATGATGAAGCGTTGCACAAAGTTGTTGAAAAGAGGTAAATTCAGTAAGCATAATCTTATCTCTAATATCCTTTTGCAAATTTGAAATAAACATATGTTGAATATCAATATCAGGAACATGATAAGAAATCTAAGCGTGTAAATGCTTAAATCTACCAATAAATTTAGTTAATTTTTCTTTAGCACTTTGTTTACAATGCATCAAATCAGTCAAAGACACCTACGGGCCAATGTTGTTTTGAAATTGTTGAATAAAGGCATTAGCAAGTTTTGGAAAGGAATCAATAGAATAAGGATGCAAGGAACAATACCATTGTAAGGCCTTGTCATGGAAGGTTCTAGCAAACAGTTTGGCTAAAATCCTATGGTCATGAGCATAATCACTACAAAGGATTTGGAAAGTTTTAAAATGATGAATAGGATCTCCTTTTCCATTATAATTCTCAAGATGAGGCATGTCGACTTGCTGAGGAACAGGAGTATGAATAATATCCAAAGACAAAGGACTTCTCATGTCACATGTAGGGATACTAAGCTTGTTTTGAGTTAAGGAAGAAAGTTGTTGTCGTAAGGATGACACAGTTTGAGCCAAACTGATGATTGTTGAATCATTAGAGAAAATAGGAGTAGAAACATTAGACACACTAGGTAAGGTGTAAGAAAGTGTAGGAATAGAAGAAACAACTGGAGGAACACTAGGAACTACAGTTGGAAGTAGATTGGAATAAATAAAAGGAACATTATGATATGAAGGTTGTGATGTAGGCAGGGAGACAGGAGGAACAGAGGGAACCGTCACAGTCACCAAAGAAGGAGTATAGGTAGGAATACTAGGAAAAGGATTAGAAGAGGGTTCAACACTAGGAGGAGTCAACCCTAAATCTTGAGCTTCTTGAGCTAAAGGTTTAACATTTGAATGCATGAGGTGAGTAATACCACACAAGAGGTTAACACCTTGATCACTATCACGGAGGACTTTCTTAAGAGCCTCTATAGCTTGAATAGAATCTTGATTATGGTTTTCTTGAATAAGCCAATTACCTATTTTATCAAGTTCGGTTGAAAGTTTTTGAACTTGTTCAGGAGGAACTCTTAAAGCGTCATCCTCATCATGAGATGAGTGAGAAGATTTTTGCTTCATTGTAGAATTGGAATCATGAAGAATCAAATTATCATCCGAGATCCTAAGGAAAGGAGAGGAAGATTCAGGATCAAAGGCACCCATGAGTCTACGACTTCTTCTAACCGGAATGTTATAAGTAGGACTAGTAGTAGTAAAGCTCGTAAACCAATGTAATGCAAATGAACTAAACTAAGAACACATAAAGCATGAATATCTTTTTATTTTTGAAATCTAATTAGCATGCAAGATCTAACACAAAGGAGAAATCTAATACTAACAAGATAAAGGAAATATCACACCATAAAGCACAATAGGGCATCCAATTCCATAAAAGAAAGGAGAGTAAGTATGTCAGGTTCACCAAAATGAATAGGTGTAAAATGGCATCACCACTATTCAAATGTAAATGTATGGGGGGAAATATGAGATCCACTCCTAAATCCAAATTCCCAAAGAAGAGATCCAATTTGATCAACCAAAAAGGTTAATGCATAATCAAATCAATCTATGGAAAATAGGAAAGAGAGAGAAAAACCCTATATTTCCCTATGGTAGGATTATACTTGAAATCTGAAATAATTGAAATACAAATACTAACCTCAAATTAGGGAAAATCTAGAAAAGACCAATTTCTGATGTCTATATGTACTTTTAGGCAATTCTGCAACCTATTTCGGACTGGAAATACCGAGACGAAGAAAACCCAGAAATCTTTTATCTTTTTGACAGCAGGTAATCTTTGACCCTCATAAAAGGTCAGAGGCTAGATTCTTTATTTGAAGGTCGATTCTGACTTTGTTCACAGATCTTGAAAGTTTGTCAAAAAGGGTATCCAAATCCGCTCTCAGATCTGAAATTTTGCACATGTACCTACAAAAAAAATGGGGGTTTTATTTGTATGGGGGGTTTACCTTGGTCAAACCCCAATTTAAGAATTAACCTTGAAATTGAATTGAAATTTAGTGTGCATAAACAAAGCAATTGAAACAATTCACCTTGCTTATGTTGAAGTCCTTGTAGAGGATTTGAATCCTCAAATCCACAAGTATGGATGCTTCAATGGATGTAGAATGAATGTAGGATGTCTCCAATCAATGGTATTTGATCTTCAACACCAATCTTGAATTGATCTTTGCATATGAGGAGGCTTGGATGAATGTAGAAGGATGGATCTTCAAGGGGGCTCCAAAGAGATTGAATCCTTCAATGGCTAAAAATGGATCTCCTTGAGGGATGAATGCTTGAACACTTGAATGCTTGAAGGCTTGCTTGAATTCTTGAATACTTGCTTGCACTTGAGAGCTTGAGAGTTTGCAATTGCTTGAGATGTGATGTGAAAATGAGAGAGGAAGGCCTCCTTTTATAGTGAACTAGGGCACAATCTTCTAGAGGGGCCACCTTGGAGAATTAAATCCCAATTAGGTCCTAACCTTTAGAAAATATACCTAGATTAAATGCAATTTAAGGATTTACCATTCTGAAACCCGAAATGGCCGACCCGGAGGTGGGAAAACAAATATCCCCGAAACTCGACACCCGAAAATCAAGGAAATTTGTAATCTGGATAGGGGGTCAAGGATGAGCTCGACTCTGACCTAGGTTAGGGTCAAGGTCAACTCTGACCTAGGTCAAGGTCAAGGTCAACTTTGACCCATAAAGGTTGACTTTGACCTTTTGGTAAAAAACCTCCAAATCCTGACCCAAAATGCTAGGAAATGCAGATATGGAGTGAAAATCAGGGGCAGAGGAAAGCAAAATAGGGGGAAAAGCTAGATACATGCAAAGACCCAATCAAGGCACTTAACATGACCCCATACCACTTACTCAGAGGGCTAAACACTCTTATCATGGAAGTGCTTCCATTTTAAGACGATACACCTACATGCCATGCAAGCAATGTTGGAATGAGAATTTATATCATCTTATCACAGATATTATGTCAAAAATGATATAACTGTAATGTTTCTGGATTTTGCATTAAGCCAAGGAGTAACAAAGGTGAAAGAAATGAAGATTTTTCAAATGCTCTTCAAACATGGCTTCCTCAAAGAAATTGATTTTGTGCTAGAAAATGTGGACAAAAATAACATGGAGCCCATATCACATCATTACTACCTGAATAAGGGGTGTGGGCATAGGGGAGAAATATAGAATTTTTAACTCATTTTTTCTATATTGTAGCTTGAAGATTTAAAGGAAAGGATCATTGAAATTGACATAAATGTGGAGTTCCTATAGTTTTTTTAAAATATATTTCCACCCCACCAAAGGTGTGGACTACAACCTACAAATAAAGGGAAGGTATATAGATTATTAGTGATAGTGATGAGGACAAGGAGAATGAGGTGTTCATTCTACCAAAGTGTGGAGAGAAATGAATAGAAGATGATTCAAGGGATGTTGAGGAGGTGGCCAAAGGTTCAACTCATATGCACTATGGACCAGATTTCCCAGTAATTTCTCATGCAACACACACTAGATTTTTTTTTTAAATGGAAAAAGGGGGTGCAAATATGAATGTAGAGGAACTCATGGTGATGATGGTTCATGGCCCCAATGAATGAAGATAATTTGGACAAGATAAGTCTTTTTCTTCCATGTACAGTTATGACATTTTGCTGCAGAATGTTAGTTTTTTTTATTACAAATAGATATATAGTAACTATACAAACTATATGGTCAAGAAAGAAAGGTATAGATAATGCATATGGCTAATAGGAAAGGGTATGGGGGGATAAAAATTTGAAACAATGTAGTTTTACTTATCTAGATGAACTTATTATTGTGGATATGGTATAACGTGGAAGTAGCAAAATAATGTAAACTCTTTTTTTTAATATAATACAAAGGGTGTTGGCCCAACCCAGCTATTAACTTAACAAAAACATATAAGTTATATAGATATGTTCAAATTGATGAAAATACACTTAGTGAACTTACATATAGTTTAGATGAGAATGATTTTTACCATCTGAACTTTGTTCATATAAATTTTGATTCAAATGGAATGAATATGTATTTGCAGGTCCAATAATTGAGATGGATGAAGGAAACATTATTAATCAAACTACATCAATGGCCTCTAAACAACCAAATGATCAAACAAAGATGAAACTAATTCATGCATGGATAAAGAATCTTAATGTAGATCCTAGATTATTGATGGATTGGTCAACAATTGGAGCATCTCTATTGAAGTAGTATGTCACAAAAGGATTACATGATATGGCTTTTCTGACACTATTTCCTAATGGACAATATGATTAGATAGAACCACAAATAAGGATAGTCCATCTACATGAATTTTCTAAGCATTTATTTTAATGTAGAGATCATCATTTTGGATGACACCCACAATTTTGATACTATATAATATGATTAATATGATTATATAACATTGTGTGTGAAATTCATCTGCAATGTTTGTCAAAAAGAGCTTGCAAGACATGCAATTCACAATCAATGAGTTACAAGAACATATAGAAAATATCCCTCACTTACATCTAGCTTACTGTTTGATATGTTTCAATACAACACTAAAGATTACAAAGGATTTTTGGGCAAAATATTGAGCTAAATTAGCTGACCTCTTGCATCAAATTGGAACACTAATGATTTTCTTTACTTTGAGTGTAGCAGATATGTCTCATCCATTATGAATTCCTATTGTAATTTTGAATGAATAATTCAAATTAATAAAATATGATAAATGTATTTGTTACTTGTCACATTGTAGATGCTTCTAGCATAGATACCATTTATACATCTATATAAAATACATAGAGAGATATCAATTTCAAGGCCCCTATCTATTCTCAATAGAAATTTAAATAAAGGCATCTAGAGAGTGATCTCTCAACATTTTTTAAATAGGTATTTATAATTTCTTGACTCTACACTTATATTTACATTCATAGTCTATTTTTTTTATTGCAAATTAAAAATAGCCCTATTAGCTTGTTTTGATGGGAGATTTCTGATTTGGAAGAAAATCATGGTAGACCTAGAAGTGGGTTTGGGCTTTGACGCATATCCAAGCTCTATTCAAAAGCTCCCATTTTGGTGAGAAAGTAGGGAGGATGGCGACAAAGGTTATATAATTTTCCTTTACACTTGTGAATTGCATTTGGTTGAAAGTTTCTAAAGCCTTCTCAACAAATTTATTTTGGCATATCTTCCAATAATCGTACTCATGGAGAACACATTTCTTTCATAAATTTAAATCAGTTTGATAGCAATGTAAAATTAAAATTTATAAAAGTTTTGATAAAAAAATCTTTAAAATTTAAATCAATTGATGGTAATATTAAATTTAAATTTATACATTCTTTTCATCACAATTTTCTATCAGATATTCTATTAAATAGTTCCTGTTTGTTGTCTATTTTTTCACATATAACATGAATACCTATGAGAACTTACACTTATTGAAACTTAATGACTCCATCAAATCCATTTTGTGCATATTCCTTTTATTCTCCTCATGGTGTATGGAGGCACTGAAAGAGTGAGAAATTAAGGAAAATATTTTCTATAACTGCCTTTACGACACATTCATGATCCGGTCTTTATTACTTCATAATATTGTAAATCATAATTAATAAAGATTAATATGTGATTCACCACTCCCATACTAGTTTAGTGCCTCACAACAATTCAAAATGAATGCCTTAAATTCAATATTGAACATACCAACTTCAATCTTGAAAGTGGAGTTTTAACAAATAGAGGTGATGAAATAGAGGAAAAGTTTAAATAAAATGATATAAAACTAGGAAGAGTAAATTGCAGGTCATTATATCTAAATAAATAATATTTTTAAAGAAATATAGGCATGTTAGTTTAAATTATATGGAGTGGAAAAAATATTAAGCGCTTTAGCACAATAATCAATTGATTTAAATATATAAAAATCAAATATTGATTTATATAAAAATAGAACAGAGATTTTATATTTTTAAATGGAATAAAATAATATAACCTATTTTTTTTAAATTGATAAAATATTTATGATTTAAGTTTTTTGAAAAATTCTATTTGAAGTTTTAAACTAAAAAAATGAATGCAAAATAAATAATTTAAATACGGAAAAATCAAATATGAATTTATATGAGGCTCATTACTTAGTGTGAAGGTTAAGTGGTATTGTTGTTGTTCTCAAATCTCGTTGGCCATTGATTCAATTGTAATAAGAGATGAGGTACTAAAAAAATATTACTAGACATTTGAATAAATAAATACACACACACACATATACACCAATTTATTTTTTAAGTATTTTTAAATAAATCTATTTTTAATTTTTAATTTTTAACTTTCTTCTTGTGATCAGTGCAAACCTAATCTATCTTGAAAGGTGTAGACATGTCAAACATTAGTTTATGAGCATATACCTAACTTATAAAGAAAACTATTTGCAAAGACACTCAGATAGAGCTTAAACGGGAGCACCCTGTCACCGTTTGATTTGCTCTCGCTTTAGGGATGTGAGTGTGCTCCCGAATCACTTGGAGCATATCCCTAATGATTATTAGGAGATTTTAGGATAGGTTAGGGACCATAAGAACCCCATAATGGCACAAAATCAGGTATAAAACACCCGTTTTGCCCCTAAGGCCTTAAGGATCCTAAAAGGCTCAAAATGCAGATTATGCTATGAATGCTTATTATAAGTTGATTTTAGTCCAAAATAGATATGATATGATGCAAGAAGATATGAAAAAAAAAATGAATCAAACTAAGTTAATCCATTAATTCTAAGCTATGATGTGTGCTAAGAAAGCTTGAAAATGAGTTAAACTATCAAAATATGCTAAAAGCTTAAGATCTAGGATTAAACTAGCATTATAACACTACTTAGAAATGAAAGGTGAATTGGTGTTTTTCTCTTAGGAAGTGAGGGTATTTATAGGATTTGGAAAGGGCTTGGGTTAGGAGGATGAGTTAGGGTTAGGGGTAAGGTTTGAGGTAGAGTAAGAGATATGGTTTGGGGTATGGTAAGGTTTAGCTTGGGTTAGGGGTTGCTCACACATGTGTGAGAAATAATAGGGAAGTGTGCAAGGGGAACATGTGTGTAATAAGAGACATGGGTCTCTTTATGAGGCTGTAAGAAGCCTTAAAGAGTGTGTAAGAGGCTTAAATGAGTGTGTAAGGCTCATTAGGGGAAGGGTATGACCAAAAGTCAAAGAAGACTTGGATTAGCTTAGGAAATGTAGGAAACATCTCTTAAGTACATTTAGGAAATATTTAGGGAAGATTGGAAGGGTTTAGGAAAGGCTAGAAGGTTCTAGGTTTTTTAGGTTTTAAATAAATATAAAATTTATTTAGGGATTGTGACATCATTTATTGAATATTGATTCAATAAAGATAGGAAAATCATTCAAATTTGATTTAAATACTTTGGGGAGGGATTCTTTAATTAAAGATGCTTAATTAAAATAAAGAGATTTAATGGCATAAAAATATATTAATTAATTAAATAATTAATTAATTAACAAATGATGATGTCATCAGAGGTTTTCATAAAATAAAAATACTTTTATTTTCTAAAGGATTTTTAGGTGTCTACATTTCGCCCCTCTTTGATGCGATGCCGCAAGTGGTGTGGCGTCAAAGACAAGAAAATAAGATGCCCCAGGCTAGAATTTAGAGGAATAAGGGGTTGTGCCCCCTCGAGAAAATAACACAAAGAGAAAACGTTGTGGAATTTTCTCGAAAAGAAATAGAAGGGGAAAGACCAAGGAAGAAGGGGAGATAAAGAACCAAGCTTCCAAGAGCAAAGATGGATGAATGCAAGATGAAGATGGAAAGTAGAATGCAACTATATGAAAGATGCAAGATGCAAGATTAATCTAGATGATGCAGGATGGGGGATTTCAAGAGCTCCAAGTGCAAATGTGGAGAGCACAACCTAGTTTGATATATCAATGCTAGAGACCTACCAAGGTTACAAAAGAACACAAGGCTTCGCCACCAGTGGTGAATAGGACTGACACAAAAAAGACACACAGGATTTCCCCAGCATCACACATGAATCCAAGAAGAAGTATGGTAGAAATGATGCTGGAGAAACCACAAACAAATGACTTTTCCCAAGTGCACCATGTAACCGAGAAGATCACATATGAACTGTGCAAGGGTCATATTTGACTAACTCGCAAGAAGAATCAAAAGACCTTGCCCCAAATTGCCCTCATTCACAGTGCACCATTATATAAAGGATCATGGTGACTTTGAGGAGAGAACAACAAGAAGCCATAAAAGATTAACAAGATCCAAAGGATAAAATCCAAGACCAAAATGATAACTCCAAAAGACATCCTTTGCCAAGGAGAGAGATTGATTTGACTGATGGTAGGAAGATTGGTCTGAACGTGTGGAAGGATACATCGACACAGACCTAGTGTGATTGGTGGAAGATTAGGTCTAATAGGAGGAAGGATACATCCTCAAGGACCCACTGATTGATGACAAAATGAGTGTTGTAGTTCACTGGCAAATGATGTGGTTCAAGGATAATCGTTGTGATTAAGAATAGTTGACAATTGATTTTTCTGAAGGACAAGGCTGGGCAGGACAAGATTTCTGATCAAATGCTGCTACAAGACTGACAAGGATATGTACAACAAGATGTGATGATTATGTACATGGATGGGGAGATTATTGAAAATGGCTATGTACAAAAGCTTAGGATTGGGGATAGGAGGATCACGCAATACATGATATATACAGGAAGGATTGCGCTATACAAGATATGGTACAAGATATGATATAAGATATGGATAGGCTGGATTGTAGATTTGTTTGAGGATTAAATAGGGGAATGCTAGGGGGTGGTGGTGGAGATGGGGATGGGAGTTTGATAGATAATGACTTGGTCCACTATGTATGGCACCTGTTTGCTAGGTTTTCACCAACATACTTGTCCAAGGTTCTTGAATTGCCAAGTTTTCACCATTGGATGATTATTTTTCTTTTCTTTTTTTTTAAAAAAAATTTTTTTTGTACTTTTTTCAATTTTATGGATTTTCTGAATATGTAGAATCTAGCTCAGTCATAGAACCTCTTCAAATGGATGATGTTGATAGGATCAGTCAAAGGTTCACCTTCTGGTGTAGATAACTAATAGGCTCCAGAGCCAAACCATGTTGTGACAACATAGGGGCCCAACCAAGTAGGCTCAAACTTGCCTTTCTTTTCTATGTGTGCTTGGACCTTCTGATTTTCTTTTAGGACCATGTCGCCGACCTGGAACTATCTAGGATGGACCTTTTTGTTATAACTCCTTTTTAGTTGGTTTTGGTATGCAACCAGGTGATCATATGCTTGATGTCTCTTTTCATCTAACAGGTCTAACTGTGTGAGATGTGTCATGCAATAGTCTTCATCAGTGGTATAGCTCTTCATGGAAACTCGCAAGGATGGGAGCTCGACCTCGATTGGTAGAATGACTTTGGCACCATATACAAGGGAATATGGGGTGGTGCTTGTGGGAGTGCGATAAGAAGTGCGGTAGGCCCAGAGGGCGGGATTGATTTGGAGGTGTCAGTCATGACTAGAATCATTGACAACCTTCTTGAGGATTTTGAGGATTGTTTTATTGGTTGCCTCAGCTTGGCTATTTCCTTGCAGGAAATATGGATTGGAGAAATGGTGATGGATGTGGAGTCTGGTACACAAATCATCCACATGCTAGTTTTCAAAAGGTGTGCCATGGTCTATGAAGATGGTAGATGGTATGCCAAAGTAGAAAATGATATGGTAAAGGATGAACTTGGATATTTGGATGCCAGTAGTTAGGGTGAGAAAAATTGCTTCAACCCATTTTGTGAAGTACTTTATGGCAATTATTATGTACTTATGTCCATTGGAAGAGAGGGGAGTGATTAAGTCGATGAGGTCAAAGCCCCAACATGAAAATGGCCAAGGTGGCGCAATGGGCTGCAAGTCTTGTGCTGGTGCATGAATCAGATTTGCATGTTGCTGACATGGTAGACATTTCCTGATGGATTCACAAGTGTCATGTTCCATGGTTGGCCAATAATACCTTACTCAAAGCAACTGCTTTGCTAGAACCATGCCACTCATGTGGGTACCACAAATTCCAGCGTGGACCTCTTGTAAAGCTAGGACAACCTCATTTGAATCTAAACACCTAGAGAGGATGTTGTGATATCCTCGACGATAAAGGGTGTTGGCTACAAGAGTGTAGCGGGAAGCTTTGAAAATTAGGTTTTGGCATTGGTTATTGGTGAGATGTGGAGATATGATACCATTCTTTATATATGCATGGATGTCGTGGTACCATGGGGACTGAGGACCAACCAAGACACACACCATTTATGTATTGACATTCACAAAAGCAGGCCTGTGTAGCTGCTCGACTAAAAATTTGTATTGAGTTGAATCATGAGGGATCTCTAATAAGGATCCAATGGTTGCCATTGCATCGACCGCTTTATTGTGAAACCTTGGTATCTGTGTGAACTATAGATTCAGGAAATTCTCTTTCAGTCTGTCTACCAGTTCTTTGTAGGGCAACAACTTGTCATCCTTTGTCTGATATTTATCTAGGACTTTCTTGATAATCAGTTGTGAATCTCCAAACACGTGCAGTTCTATTATGTTCCATTGAATAGTTGTCTTGAGGCCTCAGATGAGTGCCTCATATTCTACAATGTTATTAGTACATGGGAATCCCAATTTGAATGATATTGGAATATATTCACCCTGAGGTGTGACGAATAGGATTCCTACCCCTGATCCATGTGATACATGGGTTGTTCTTCAATCATACATAGTTTCTCATCAAGGAATTCCATGATTAGTGGATAGGCATCCACCAGTGGTGCCTCTGCTAGTTGATCGGCAAGTACTTCCCTTTGATTTCCTTTTTATTTATGTACTAGATGTCAAACTCATTGAGTAGCATGACCCATTTTGTCATATGGCCTGTGAGAGTTGTCCTTGATAATAGATACTTGAGTGGGTCTACCTTTGAAATGAGCTTGATTGTGTGGCTGAGCATGTAATGTCTAAGCTTTTGAGTTGCGAAGACCACTGCAAGGCATGCTTTCTCCATGGGTGAATAGTTAAGCTCATAGCCGACAAGAGTTCAGCTGATATAGTAGATGGATCTCTCTTTGTTGTCATCATCATGCTATGCTAAGAGTGCCCCCAATGCTGTAGTGGTCACCAAGATGCAGAGTATGAGAGGGCATCCTGAAATGGGTGGTACAAGGATTGGAGAGTTAGCTAGATATTCCTTGAGCTTGTCAAAACTTTTCTGATAGATGGGGTCCCATTTGAAGCTTGTGTCTTTGTGAAGCAGATGCATGAATGGTTGGCACTTGTCTACCAGCTGTGAGATAAAGTGATGCACTGATTAGAGCTTTCCTTGTAGGCTCCTAAGCTGCCTGAGTGTTCTTGGTGGTGGCATTTTTGTTATAGCTTTGACCTTCTTGGGGTCAATCTCTATGCCACGTCGTGAGACTATAAAGCTTAACAGCTTTCCAGATGTTATGCCAAAGACACATTTCTTTGCATTTAGCTTCAAGCCATAATGCTGCAGGCAATCGAACACACTCTCAAGAATGCTTAGGTGTTCACCTCATATTTTTCATTTTGCAAGAATGTAATCCACATAGTCTTCTAGGATCTTGTGGATCATGTCATGGAATATGGTTTTCATTGCTCTTTGATATATAGCTCTTGCATTCTTCAACCCAAATGGCATCATGTTGTAATAGAAGGTACCCCATGGAGTTGTGAATGTTGTTTTATGTTGATCTGCTTCTGCTATTCAAATATGATTATAGCCTGAAAAGCCATCCATGAGTGACAACATCTCATGGCCCGCTATAATATATATGATCATGTCTATGTTGGGCAACGGGAAATCATCCTTAGGACATGCCTTGTTTAGGTCCCTTAAATCTATGCAGATTCTGATGTCACCTGAAGGCTTTGTGACTGGTACCATGTTGGAGATGCAATCTAAGTAATCAATGGCTCTGATGATTTTTGCTTAGAGAAGCTTTTCTAATTCTGATTTTACTAGTAAGGCCACTTTTGGATGCATTTTTCTTAGCTTCTACTTGACTAGCTTGACATTAGGGTCCGTTGCAAGATTGTGCACAATGAGATTTGGATCGAGCCTAGGCATATGCACATATTGACCATGAAAAGTTTATGGTGGCTTCTTGGAGTAGTGTAGTGAGAGCCATTTCTTCACCCTCTATTAAAGATGCTGCAATGTAGGTGATTCTCAGACATTCTTATGTGCCCAAGTTGATTGGTTTAGTTTCCTCTATGATGATAGGTGACTGCTTGGGTCTATAATCCTAGATGGGAGGAAGAGGCAAATCTCCATCTTCTAGTGCTTGAATTGCCAAGTTTTCACTAGAAGATACACCCTTTATTTTTACTTTTTTGGAATTAGAATGTGCCCAAAGGGGTTTTCACATAAGGACTCATTCTTTTCTCTTTCTATTTCACTTTTGCAACTAAATCTTACCTCTTCCCCAAAATATCCTTTAGGGTCAAGCTTGTAGATGTGAGTTAACTCTCAATCTTGATCTGATTGTGGGCATGATGCCCCCATGAACTCTAGGAGCACTTCCGTGCTTTGGAACTCATCGATATGTGTGACACTTGGTTGGTCCCAGTCTATGAGTTTGAGGTGGATGAGGGGAAGTTCTATGAGGTTAATGGTGAGTTTTTGGAGGACAGAAGTGCCCAAGAGGGTATCATCATCAAAGATGTCATCATAAGATTTCTTTTCTTCCTCTTCAGGGATGTATTTGATCTCTACGAGGTCGTCCTAGCTATTCAAGAAGGGAACGTTGGTCATGTTAGTGCCCCCAGTTGTGGTATTAAGCTCTTGTATACATAGGCCAGGGGTATTAAAGCCAAGACCTTGATGTTGTGGATTCTTTGATGCTTTGATAGGGTCTTTGCTTCCACCTTCTTGTGGTCCTAGACCACTGCCCTGGTATTTCCATTGTTCAGTGGCGTACTTGTGTGATTGGGGATACTTGTCTTTAAAGTAACCAAGAATTTGAGTGTTAGGTGGTGGGGGATCTCTATACAACCACCTATTGATGTCAAGATCCATCTCTTGACAGTTTATGTTGCCATGGGAGACAAAAGTCATAGGTCCCATTTGCTTGATTTCATGATTTTCTTTAGTGGGTTCGCTTTGGTGATTTAGGCACCCTTGTGTATGTGGATCAAGTGGGAGGGCCCCTACTACACATGCATCATTTAGGGTGTATTCACCACAACATTGGTTGATGATCTTTACGGAAGAGAGAGTGGAGGTGAGAATAGTCTCTGGATCACAATGGGATCGGGATGAGCTGGCAATAGAAGTGCCAATGTCAGTTCCAAGATAATGGGTGGAATGAGAGAATGATGCTTCCATCACACGATAGTATGCGAAGGGTTGAGGGTCTGCATGGATGGTGACCTCAATGCCTTGATGTAGAAATTTAACGCACTAATGGTAAGTGGATGGTACAGCCTTGATGGAATGGATACATGGTTGACCGAGGAGTATGTTGAATGGTAGGTCAAGATCAACAACATGGCAAATGGTGTCTTGTGTTGTTGGGCCTAGCTAGATAGGCAAAATGATAGTACCTTCAAAGGTACACTCCAAGTTATCTTATGCTTTGATGTTGATGACTTCATGTGATATGTCAGCCTCTGTGAACCCTATCTGTTGAATGAATTTTAGAGTACACAAGTTTAGGGTTGAGCCATTATCTATCATGACCCTTTTGATGGCAAAATCTCTAACTATAATGGTGATGCAGAGAGGGAGATTGTGGTCAGGTGCAACAACTGGTATGTCAGATGGCTTGAAGGAATTATCACATGGTGTAGATAGATGTCCTACAAGGTTTTCAAATTGGACAGTGTTTATATCTGTGTGGACTTGTGCTTCATGGAGGGCCTGTTCAAGGATTTATTGATGGAGGAGTGAAGTGCAGAGAAGGTAGAGGATGGAGATTTGGGTTGGTGTGTTCCCAAGATGTTCTATAAGGTTGTATTATGCATTGTGTGTTGGTCTTGGATGTTCACCAATGATAGTTATACAGCCTCTATGGGTGGTAATGACACACTGACTATCTGCTCCTTTGACATGGATGACATTGACGGTGGGTTCGACTTTGGTTATACATCCAAAAAACTTGTCATAATTGATATAAGTAGTAGTGTAGTCTTTGTGATCAACATGATCTTCTTGTTTTCCTTTGCCTTGGTTCTGATTAGGAGGATTAGTATTGGCTTGGTTCTTTCCATCATTGTGTTGAGGGAACACGTTTTGATACATCTGCAAATTGGCATTAGGTGAGGCTTGCGCAGGTGTTTCTACTTGGATCTCCTTTTGGTCAATGAGATCTTGGATGTAATGCTTGAGTTTCATACACCTTAGGGTAGTGTGTCCTTTGACACAATGATAATCACAGTACGTGTGATCTTTGTACCAATTGGGCTTAGGAGTGGCATCATCAAACTATTGGATTGGTGGGTACGAAATCAAGTTGGCCTTGGCCATTCGGTGAAAGATAACATCTAGAGGTTCACCAAGTGGTGTGAAGATCCTCTTCTGATAATTTTGGGCTCTGGGTATGTTATGATTGGGAGTAGTATTGATGGCATTAACCTGATTGGTTGGATTTCCTTGATGGGCTTGATGTGCTTGTTGCTGATATTTTTGTTGATGTTTTGAGGCTGATATTACTGCATAGGTTGCTGATGAGTTTGAGGTTATTGTTGATATGCAAGAATAGGTGTAGGACTAGCCACAATGATTTGGACATGCTTGGTGTCCATAGCTCCATCATTGACTACATTTTTGTTATGATTCTAGTAATGGGGTTTATCATTGTTGGGTTTACTTTGGGAATCATTCTTGTAATGAGGGATTGCACCTTCATCTAGGAGACCTCTTTCAATATCTATCCCTTTGATTTTGATATCCTAATATGTTTGGATACAGTTCATTCTCATGAAGTGAGCTAGTTTGGGATGTAGGTTATTGATGAAGATCTTGATTAGATGTTTCTCAGGTGGTTGGTATGATAACCTGGTGGTGAGGTTCTACCATTGCTGCAAGTAGTCTACTAGGCTTTCTCCTTCTTCTTTTTTTGAGTTGCAAAGGTCTAATAGGGTAAACTCATTCTCAAAATTGTGGGCATATTGGGCAATGAACTTCTTAGAGAGCTCGACAAAAGTTATGATGGTCCCACATGGTATCTTGTAAAACCACTCAACAACAGTTCCTCCCAAGATTTTGGGGAATAGGCACAAAAGATAATTATCACTGTAAGCCACTTCTTGGCATGCCATATAAAACTCTTTGATGTGATTCACTGGGTCTCCTTTTCCTCGATATTTATCGAACTTGGGTGTCTCAAAGTTCATAGGGAAAGGAACAGTTGCAATTGATCGGTCGAATGGGTAGGGACACACCTCTTCAAACTTGAAGGTTTTATTCTTTGTACCAGTTGGAGCTCCTTAAGAGCATTCTTCATTACTTCCCACTCAATATTGATTGGCATTGGAGCAGGCACTCCCATTTGGAAAGGATCTAATGGTGCTGGTGAATAAGGGTGATTTTGAGGTGGATATTGTGGAGTGGGATATGGAGATTGTCCAGCAAAATAGGCAAATTGGAATGGATTTTGGAGTGATGATTGCTGGGGCGGATATTGTTGATGTGGTGTGAGGGTATATTATGGTGGAGGATATGGAACTGCTTGCTGGTGTTGGGGGATGATGGGATGTTGTTGTTGCACTAGATAGGATGAAGATTGTTGCTGCTAGGGAATGATAGGGGCTTGTTGTTGTGATTGGAAGTATTGATGTTGCGGAGGAGGTTGGTGAAATGATGTAACTTTCTGGTAAGATGGCCCTTGTTGAACTTGTCTTTGTACTTGGTTGATGTAGGATGGATGCATTTTCACATTGCTTAAGGGTGGAACTGATGTAGGGAAGCCAAAAGTAGGAGGTGGTTGGGCAAGGTCACTTGCGAGATGGGAAGAATTCTACTACTGAGGTGGTGGAACTTGTTGAGAAGCATTGGGTGGTGTGAATAGATGGTTTGTGAATGGGAAAAAGGATGAAGCTGGCGGAGTTTGAGATGGTTGTTGTTGCGCTGCTTGGGAGAAGGAAGTTTGTTGATTTGTTGGCATGGATGCGGTGAAGTGGGTTGGTATTCCTAAGGCTCACATTTCTTCTTTAGTGAGGCCCCATCGAGAACCAGTGTGCGATGGGAACTGTGATGTAGAGGATGCTAGAAAGGTAGATGTGATGGGGGTTTGGGACATGAATGGTGGATTTGAAAAACCCATGGAAGGCATACCTGTGTTGAAGGCATTTAGTTGGGCTTGTGCCTGGGTAGATGTTCGTTGGGGGGTGAATGAAGATGCCTGCATTCCCCATGAAAAGGGTGATGATGATGTGGAAGTTTGCTGGGAGAAGGAGTAGAATGATTGTGTTGCCCCTGGAAATGATGTCATGGGTGTAGAAGCTTGTGAAGTGAAGGGGAAGGATGATTGTGTCCCCCTAGAAAGAATGGTGTGGATGTAGAGGCTTGTGAAGTGAAGGGGAAGGATGATTGTGTCCCCTTGAAAAGAATGGTGTTGAAGTAGAGGCTTGTTGTAAAGATGAGGGAAATGACTGCATTGCCCCTGGAAATAACGATATTGCTTAGCCTATGGAAGGTGGTAGAACTGCTTGTGTGGGAGGTGGCGCTTGGTTTTGTGAAAAGCTTTGGGTAGGGATGGTGGATTGAGATGCTATGGAAGATGATGGTGTGCCTATGAGAGGAAAAGGAGTGGATTGTGTTGCTTGTGTTGTAGGGCCTGTGAAACTACTTTGCAAAAGAGGAGGGATGGATGAAGCTACTTGTGATATGTGGAGAAGTGGATCAGGGATCTGTTGGATGATGGGGGTGTATACTTCTACTGGGATTTGGATGTTGTTGATGGGGATGTGAGGTTGGAGATATGGTGGAATGGGAGTACCCTCCTGTGTGAAGTTAGCCCCCATGTTTCTTTGATTATGAGCAGTGAGTGCACTAATCATTTGTGCATTCTCTGGATGATTCATAAATGTTTCTATCAAAAAAGAAGTTGAGGGGATATTGGGATCATCCCATGCATTACCAATTTGCTAAACCTAGGGATCATAAGCTACCATCACACTGGTAGAAATGTTGGGATAAGACGAGCTAGGGATTTGATAAGGATCCATGTTCCTTCATTTTCTAGATCTTGTCTCGATAGGCATGGAGTGGAGATGCAGATGCTAGATGGATGTAAGATGTTCCTAAAAGACTCTAAAGAATGATGGATGTAATCCTAAGAAACATCTAAGGATGGTGGATTTATAAAATGTAATGCAAGGATTGGTGAGATGCTTGGATTTTGGATCAAGGATGGCAGAAGATTGGCAGAACATGGTGACAGATTGGTGAAATGTTTGGTGATGACGATGGCTTGGTGGGATACTCTGATTTAGATCAAGATTTGGTGGATGATTGGTGGGATGCTGGTGGAAGATTACTAAGTGTCAACAAATGAGATGCTATTTTCCCGATGGAGGATTAGTGATAGGATTTGGTCAACCAAGGATAGATTAATGATCTTTGGTTAACATGATTCTTATCAATGCAAGCCAATCTCTTGCTCGAGATGATGAGGCTATGCAAGGACAATTTGAATTTCCTTTAGACAATGCTCTATCAAAGGGGGTGATTTCTAATTTAGGATAAGGATTGAAAACAAATCAAAGGTTTTGAACACTAAGTGCCTATGGATTTGAATCACTGGATTTGGTGCAAGGATGGTGGGTTTGACTTGGATGATGGATGTTGGATTTGGATCAAGGATTTTTGGGATTCTGATTATGGATTTTTGATGTAATGATGGTGAAGGATGATGGAATGATGCTATTTCTAAGAGGATGACCTAGATGCAAGTGAAATGGATGATCTATGATGCAACTAGGAAGATGATGATAAATGCAACTAATAAGGACTCTAGGATGCAACTAAGGTTTGGTGGTGATGCAGGGATGAAATTAGGATGAACTAGGATGAAGTACTGTCGAGATAAGATTTGGGATCTGAAGGTAGAATGAATATGTGATGGATCCAGCTAGTCTTCTCTTTCAAGATTGACGTAGCAATGGTTTACTTAGAATCTATAAGCAAACTAGTTGACTTTTGCGTTATAGCCTTTGTTATCAAGCTTTTCTTGATACTTTTCTTCAGCTTGGGTTGCTTGTACAAAATATTGATGGCTTTTAAGATTTTTATCTACAACTTTCTTCTCTTGATAGGCTTGGGGTTTGGGAATTTTAGCCTTCAGGTGTTTGATCAAATCAGACATAACTTGGGGAGATTTTGATATTTTAAATTGAGACAAAAGCTTTGGGTATCTGATTTCGAAGTATTCTTCTGCAAGTTTTTCTGAGAATCTTGAATCAAGCTGTAGATCAGTTTGATGTTTCCAATGGCAAAGGGTATACTTGACAAAGATTTTTGAAACAACAATCTTACAAGGAACAAAGAAACCTTGTGGGATACAAGCAAGATGGAAAAATCCTGAATCTAAAAAAGCTTTACAAGGTGTATGTTCCAACAAATGTTTTTATTGAGCTTTTGACTGTGCAAATCACTTCAGGAAGATCTACCTAAGGGAGGTGAGTATCAAAATCCTTTCCCATAGCTTGATACCCCCTGAAAGGGGATACATATGGTGAGTATCTTAAGGTGATCTAGTAAACCCCTTGGATTGGTCCTTACACAAGGATTCTGATACCTTCAGATGTAGATAGGGTAGCTTCTATTTTATCAAGTTTGTAGTTGTTCTGTGGAGTCCTCCCAATCAGTTTGTACACACATGACTCACTTAAGAGCCTAGTTGACCATGTCAAAATAGTAGGGATTATTCACCCACCCCAGGCTACCATCAACACACATTGCTCAAGCTTGAGGAAATGTAAGCAAGAGTTTGCTTAGTGCTTTATTTCTATACCAGTCATGGAAGATACCAGTTTGAGGTCGTTCTCCGAAGAGGAAGCACTTTTCTCCCCAGATTGGCCTCTCTAAAAGTAAAATAAGTAAACCTGTCTGCGTTCAAGGTTTTTACATTGCTTATTTTAACAAGGATTTGCATAAATGGGAAACTCCTAGATGCACATCATGAAGATTCTTTTCCCAAATTGATTTAAGTGTGTTAAATTTTTGAAAACTTTTGAAGACACAAGTGTTTAAGATTTTGATTTGTTCTTTCTCTCTTCAAAAAGTAAAAACTTTCGAGCGATTCCAAGTTCTTTATTTGGGCATTCCAGATTGAGTTTGTGTGTTGCTTTAGTAACTTTGAAAAGAGCTTTGTTTTGATTTTAAGTCATTCAAGATTGAGTTTTGTTTGAACTAAACTTAAAAGAGGAAGGAATAGACATGCTTTTCTTTCTCTTTTAAATCACTCAAGATTGTGTTTGATTTAAAATCAATGTAAAAATGAATTCTTTGGACCTTTGGTTTTGCATTCAAGACTTTTGTGTGTTAGTTTGTATGTTTTATACCTAAAATGAGATTCCTAGGTTTCATTTGATGCATGAAAACTTAGGAAACATTCAAGATTTTACAACAAGAGACTTGTTCACATCAATAACAAAGCTTTAGGACTTATTTAGGAAAATTATAAAACCTTTAGGAATGTTTAGGAACCAATTTGGAAAGATTAGCAAAGATTTTGTTTGTTTTTTGTTCTTAGTTTGTATTGAGACTTTTAACAAAACTTTGAGATATTGTAACTGAAGTTCTATTTAACCCTCTTTGATGCATTTGAGTTTGATTTAGGACCACTTAGGATCATTTTTGAGTTGATTAGGAACCACTTAGATTTTTAATTCAAACTTGATGTTTTTTTTATGCTCCCAAAATATGAAATGTTCCTACTTTGAATGAATGCATTCTAAAAGCCCTAGATTTGCATGGTTTGAAGCTCTTTTTATCAAACTAAAATACCTTAGGGATGATTTTGATTTCTTTTAGGACCAAATAGGAAATTTTTAAGTTTATTAGGACTGATTAGGAATGAATAGGAAACATTTTCAAATTCTTTGATTTTTAGGCACTCAAGAGTTGTGTTTAGTGTTCATTTTAAGCAACCAAATGAAATCTTTGAAGTCCTAATTGATCAAATGATTTGATGAGACTTATATCCTTAGGTTTTTTTAGTTATTTTTATGCCTTCCAGGGGCACTTGCAAAATATTGTGTTAAAAACTTGAAACAAGTAGTCAAAAGGGCCTGAAAACCCCTAGAAACCCCAAAAAATCAACTTTTTATTGGCCTAAAGCCTTACAAGACCTCCCTATTTTCCATACAAGTAAATAGGGGCATGGTATCTAATTATTCTTACTTTTATGAGTGATGGGTAGGCCTAGTACGAGTAAACAGGGCCAGTGAGCCAAAAACAAGCCAAAAATGGCTAAAAAGCTCCCATACGAGTTGTGGGTGGTCCTAGTACAAGTTAGGATCCTAGATTGTATGAAAAATTATCTCATATGGTTTAATCATATGAGTATTCACCTATAACAGGATGAGATTGCTGAAAACTTGAGTTTTTTACTTTAAAAAACCCTAAAAAATGCAGTTTCGAAGGCGTGTAGGGTTCCACCAGGCATGCCAAAATGTGATCAATGCAAACCTAATCTATCTTGAAAGGTTTAGACATTTAAAATATTATTTTATGATAATATACCTAACTTATAAAGAAAACTATTTGCAAAGACACTCAGATAGAGCTTAAACGGGAGCACCCTGTCACTGTTTGATTTGCTCTCGCTTTAGGGATGTGGGTGTGCTCTTGAATCACTTGGAGAATATCCCTAATGATTATTAGGAGATTTTATGATAGGTTAGGGACCATAAGAACCCCATAATGGCACAAAATTAGGTATAGAACACCCGTTTTGCCCCTAAGGCCTTAAGGATCCTAAAAGGCTCAAAATGCAGATTATGCTATGAATGCTTATTCTAAGTTGATTTTAGTCCAAAATAGATATTATATGATGCAATAAGATATGAAAAAAAATGAATCAAACTAAGTTAATCCATGAATTCTAAGCTATGATGTGTGCTAAGAAAGCTTGAAAATGAGTTAAACTATCAAAATATGCTAAAAGCTTAAGATCTAGGATTAAACTAGCATTATAACACTACTTAGAAATGAAAGGTGAATTGGTGTTTTTCTCTTAGGAAGTGAGGGTATTTATAGGATTTGGGAAGGGCTTGGGTTAGGAGAATGATTTAGGGTTAGGGGTAAGGTTTGAGGTAGAGTAAGAGGTATGGTTTGGGGTATGGCAAGGTTTAGCTTGGGTTAGGGGTTGCTCACACATGTGTGAACAACACTAGGGAAGTGTGCAAGGGGAACATGTATGGAAGAAGAGATATGGGTCTCTTTATGAGGCTGTAAGAAGCCTTAAAGAGTGTGTAAGAGGCTTAAATGAGTGTGTAAGGCTCATTAGGGGAAGGGTTTGACCAAAAGTCAAAGAAGACTTGGATTAGCTTAGGAAACGTAGGAAACATCTCTTAAGTAGGTTTAGGAAAGATTTAGGGAAGATTGGAAGGGTTTAGGAAAGGCTAGAAGGTTCTAGGTTTTTGAGGCTTTAAATAAATATAAAATTTATCTAGGGATTGTGACATCATTTATTGAATATTGATTCAATAAAGATAGGAATATCATTCAAATTTGATTTAAATGCTTTGGGGAGGGATTCTTTAATTAAAGATGCTTAATTAAAATAAAGGGATTTAATGGCATTAAAATATATTAATTAATTAACAAATGATGATGTCATCAGGGGTTTTCAGAAAATAAAAATTCTTTTATTTTCTAAATGATTTTTAGGTGTCTACACTTCTAAAACTAAATTATTATTTTCATAAAATTTACTATTACTATTTAATATTGTTTATTTAAAAAAAACATTTTCTTTATGTATATGTTTTTTGTTATTGATAAAATATTTATAATTTTAAAAAATAAAAAATAAATTAAAAATCATTGATTGAAAAGTACAATTTGATAAAAGTTAAGATTTATCAAGATGGAATTTTTGAAAAAGAAAATTAAAAAAAAATTTATAAAAAAAAAAGAATATGAAAGCAACCACTTCTTAAAAAGACAATTAAAATAAAATTCAAAAGGATGATTAAGCTAATAATAATAAAAGAAAGTGAGTTATAAATGTGCTCATTAAAAGGATAAACACAAGGATGTCAGAAAAATATGTTTAGCTATTTAAAATTAAAGGATTCTAGAGAGCACAATTGCAATGGAGATATTTCCAGGTCTTCCAGATGAAAAACACTCTATGAAACCAGCTTTCTACCAAGATGTAAAGGGATTTTGTCTATCTCAAAAGTTGATCATACTACCCTACTACTTGTATGGTGAAAATGTGACCACACTTCTATGAATCCTTACATGCAAGAAAACTCAAGAATGAGCCCTCACAAATCGATCCATAGCTCTTTATGCATGGAGTTGCAAGATTTGTAAAATTGCTCTCAGCTAGAGCTATAAACTCATAACCTTGCTAGTCAACCACACAATGAGAGATTCCAAATCAAAGATAAGGGCAATAATGCCAATATCTCCAATGAAACTAAATGTATGCAATGCAATGCAAATCTATATGACAATGCAAGTTAATCTATTGCATAAAAGGAAATCTAAGCTGATGTGCCATGATAATGCAACTAAAAAAGGAAATATGCAACTACAATGAAATGCAATAACAAGTCTTCAAAGCTTGGATGTAGAATGTCTTCAAAGAGCTCCAAATGACCTAAAAAAACCTGCAGCATAACATTAGCATGAAAACTTAAGATGTGAAAATGAGGAAGAGAGCTCTTCTTTTATAGAGAATGAGATGAAAATGGACCATTGAGATTAAGAGGCAAAAGACTTAATCAACGGTGGAGAAAAATAGAAGCTTGATCCTTGTGCACAAATATCCTCCAATAGAAAAATAGGAGTTGACTTTATGTCCATATGAGACAAAAAGTGTTTTTTCCCTTTTTATAAAATAAGAATAATGCTTTATTTGTGCAACTTAAGATAAGGGGAAAAGTGGGGGCTTTTTATTTAATAAAAGGGGAGGAGAAATATTCCTTTTAAGTAAATAAAAACTTAGGATAAATGGTTAACCCATAGGATAAAAATCCAATATATGATCGAAATTAAGACTTGATCAAGAAATTGATATAATTGAAAATTGTTGATTTTTGAAATTATTGATTCAGAGATTAATAAATCAAATAAATGGGGCCCAAAGTCTAGGCGACCATTTTTGGGTGCATAAATTTGCCCCTTTTTGACTAATGTGAGATCGATTTGGGATCACATGTGGTCAAAGAATGAAGTTGCAATGTGAGATCGATCTGGGATCACAAAATAACTCAGATATGAGGTCGATTCGGGATCATATTCGGACAAAACATAAACAAAGGCCTTTGAACATGAGGTCGATTCGGGATCATATTCAAAGTAAGAGATAAGAATCTCAAATTTGAGAAAAAGCTCACAAAAGATGTCTGAATCAAGAAAATCAAGGAATCAAGGATGAGAATCCCATAAATATTGCCCCCTCAAAATCGAAATCGAAATCAGATAGAGGAGAACAGTGGATTGATAAAAGATTTGATCAAGTCATAAGGAAATCATAATCAAAGGTAAAGGTCAATAGATTAACCATTAGGTGATGAAACATGCCCCAGTGACGAAGTAGAAGAATAGAAATAGAAGACTAGAAATAGAGCGAATGAAAGACTAGAAAATTTGAGAGACATGAAAGGAAGAAATTCCACCAAAGATTGAAAAATTATGCCTCAAAAGGTCAATCAATTGCGTAGAAGAAGGAAAATTTTGAAACATGATTTTGACAATGAAGATGACCTCAAATTTTGATTTCAAGTCCGAAAACGAATCCAGGACGTCAAAATTAGCTAGGGGTGCAATTTTCGTGCAATTATGAGGTGTTGTGAAAATTGGTCAAAAAGTCAAAAGGCTATAGGAATAGAAAAGGTTGTGATATGAAAGACAAGAAGTGAAAGACATGATTGAGAAGAAGTGAAAGGTGAGCACAGTCAATTGATAGGTCCACATAAGATGAAAAAGGAGAGCTCTCTAGATGCAAGATGCAAAACTAAACTAATATGAACCTAAAAATGGAAGCTACTATGAAAGTGGTTGAATTGCAAGTTCACAATGCTTATAGACATCTAATTATCATCATCGAGCATTATTGGTAGCGTCATAAGATCATACAATGCACACTAGTATAACCATGTGGATCTGAATATGATCTATATCAGATAGGAATGTGGAAATCCCACCTAGGGATCAAAGACATGTAGGTCAACATGACTAATGCAGTGAGACCACCTAAGTTTGATATGGCAAGATTATGCTTGTATCAAGACACATGAAAGTCAGGATAACTAGAAGCATGCACTCGCAAAACAATCAAGGATAATACCATGTCGATCCTTAGTGTCAAGTAAGACTAGCATAAATGCTCATGACAATTAGGACCAACAAAATATACCCACAAGCAGATAAAGAAATAAAACATGTTCTCATACCCTCAGTCTTCTAGCTATACATCATCAAAAACTTCTCAGGGAGAGACCACTCATCAAAGAAATCCTCATAGACAGCACACAAATAAAAATAAAGTCAACAAATCTCAATAGATTTGATTGTTTAAGTGCGTGTGTGTTGGTCATAGAGTTAGACTCTGGTTATCGCATCTGCAAATGAACAATATCGCATCATACTTAGACTATTGGGTAAGATATCTGATAAGTGTTAAGAAACACTCGACGCAAGGGTAGTATTGAAAAACATTGTTTGGGGTGGTGTTGAAAAACACCTGTTGTGAAATGCCCCAAGAGACAAACACACCTAAAAGACCAATGCTAACAGTTATGCCCCCTAGACAAAGACAAAGACCAATTCCAGACTAAGCCAAATGAGGTCAAGGTATGATGGAGAAAGGTTCAGTGTCGAGGACGCATGCTAATAAATAGGAGTGCAAAGGCCACAAGTAGCACCTGTTTCCAAGTTTTCACCACTTGGAATCTTTTTTCATTTTTTTTGTATTTTTGCTACCAAGGCACCTATTTCCAGGTTTTCACCAAAGCACTTTTTATATATTTTTTTGTATTGTTTTCAATTTTTTGATTTTTTTTGTATTTTTTTAGGACTTTATATGCTTTTTAGGATTTTTTTTCAGCATCATATATCAATTTTTTTGGTATTTTTTCAGGATCATAAAATATGTACAAAGGATACCCCCAGATAGAATAGGCATCAAACTCCCAAGCAAGATCACATCGTGTAGTCCCAATGTCTAGCAAGGTGGAGAACAAGATGGATTAGCAAGCTGGTGGAAGAGATGGAAGACAAGAGAATGAAGGAGAATGAAGGGAAGAAATCCTCAAAGGAAAACTCCTCAAGAGTACCCAAGCTAGGGAAAAATTGTCATGTAAATCACATTTGGACAAGCAATGAAAGGCCATCATAGGATAAGTCACAAAAGCACACTGTAAGAGCACGAAAGGATGCAGTCCAAAGAAGTAGACATGTCAAGAGGCTTCATAGCATCATGTTTTACTCTTTTTATTAGATCAAGACCAAATGGAAAAATGATAGCGAAAGGCTAGAATGAATGGAGGAAAATAAATATGAAGGCTAAACATGAATGGAATGAAAGCAAGATCATTGTAAGATAGCTCACAAGATAGCCAAATATTCGTGTATAGTTCAACATTGTCAAGATCAAAGATGGAGATAGAATGAATGAAATATGTAGAAGAACTACACATGATGTCTGATTGCCAGGTTTTCATCATGGTACTTATCCAAGGCGCCACAAGGGAGTGGTTTTCACCATAGGATGAATTTATTTCTCTTTACTTTTTCTACCAAGGCGTTTATTTCCAGGTTTTCACCAAGGCACATTTTCAATTTTTTCAATTTTTTTTATTTTTTTTATTTTTTTATTTTTTGAATGTTTTTATTTTTTTTATTTTTTTGGAAGAAGGCAAGCTTTTTAGATAATGCTCCTTGAAAGGATAAACCATGATATGCTAAGGATTCAAAATGATATGCTCAAAGATGCTGAAGGGGAAAGGAAGATGCAGGAGGAATAGGCAAATGAGGAAAAATGATAGAAGGTAGAAGGATAATGAATGGAAGGAATGTGAAAAGGTAGATGGAAAGAAAGGTAAGATCAACGTCAATACACACCTTGAAGGGTGACGGGAAAAATGGAGGAAACGTAAACCATATTCTAGTCTAAATGCGAACCATATTCTGGTTCATTATTGCTATGTGACTCCTTGAAGAGAGGATTGGTGTGCTTGTTATAATTCTCAAATGTGAATGGAGGAATACAAGAAGGAATATGGAAAATGTTTAGTAGAGGTTGTGGTTCAGGCGCATGGAATGGAAGAATGTTTTTGGAAAAAGATGAAGTGGAAGCCTTTGGAAGCTTGAATGTCAACTTCACTTTTTGTTCAATATTAGACTCTTTCAAGAGAGACTTTGGAATCCATATAGCCTTAGGATTTTTATTTCCTTTTGATGATTTAGAGAGAATATCTTCAATGATGGATTTTGGAACCCATACTTGTCTTGTAATTTTTTTCTTAGATATCTCCTTTGACTTTATGTATCTATGTCGATTAGAGGAGACATGGTGATCTTCTTTTTTTGATGGATTCTTGTATTGCTTTTTTTTCTTGTATTGAACATTCAAGTTACTTCCAAAAGACTTAGGACTTATGGAAGAAGAAGGACGATATGACTGGTTTAGATGGGTGGGTGGATGAAAAGGATTCAAGGGTATGCATCTATGTTGATCTTGAGGAAAGATAGGAGATGGAGGGACGTAAGGACCCAAGATGGATGACAAATTAGGAGAATTAGGAGGGGAAAGTGAAGGGACATAAGGAACCAAGATGGAAGGAAGAAATGAAGCCCTTAGTATTGGTGGAGGAGGTCCAAGGATGGACATGGAAGATGCAAAAGGATAATCAATAAGTTCATCAGCATCTCTATGACAACCAAGGATATCAGCATCTTTAGAGTGAGCATTAGGATTTTCAATAAGATCGTGAACATCTTGAATAGGAGAAACTTCTTTGATAGGATTGTTCGGAGCTTGCAAAGACTTAGGAAGAGTAGAAAGTGGAAGTGAACATGGAGTGGTAGAACAAGAAGATGGAAGGCTTTGATCTTGACAAGGATCTTTGGATAGCGTAAGCGTATCATTTTTCTTTGGATTTTCAATAGGCTTAACATTGGAAGTAATGACACCATTTTTAATAACCTTAATGGAAGTATCATCTTTGGAAAGCGCAAGTGTAGTAAGGTTATTTTGTTTATCAATAAGCTCAACGGTGTAAGTAGTAGCTTGATCTTGCTTAGGAGATGGTAGAATGAATGCGGAAGAGCGTAGAGGATCAAAAGAACCATGAAATGGAGTAGAGACATCATGAAAAGGATTGGATGACATGGAGGGTTCTTGATCTTGATCTTTCTTTATATTTTTTTTCTTTACTTTTAAAGTCCTCTTGACATGGAGCCACTTCTAAGGACAAGGAAGCATGTTGGATTGTATGGAAGACTTTAGAAGAGATGGTGAAGGACCAGCTGAAGCAGGAATTATAGTGCACAAAGGCTTAGGCTCTTTGGGTTTAGCATTATCGAAAGTATTTGTAGCCAAGTGAAGGTTAGGTTGAGTTTCTTTAAGAGGTAGCCCTTGAGGATAACTATAGGGAACTGCATGAAAGGCATTAGGATCTTTGTTGGATGAAGGATTTGTGATAGATTTGGAAGACTCATAAGCTTTAGGAAATGTATGGGTATTGGAGGAAGTAGGGGATGGAAGGGAACCATCACAAGACAAAGGTTCAACATTAACATGATCTTGCTTGAGGAGTGTCATCTTTATTTTCAGCATGAATGTTCTTAGAGGAGAAATGCTCATAGTATCTACGTTTATAATCAGCACGGAAAGCTTTCTCTTCCTCAATAGAAGTAGATGTATCATATTGTTCACAATAAATATCATAATTTCTCTCAAAATTAGAGTCATATGGATCACCATCATGATCTTTCCAATATGAGGACCCATTTCCAGTAAGCACAAGGACACAACTAGGAGGACTCTTAGGAATAGAGGTGTCATAGGTATCACTACATTGTCCATCATCATAGTCATCATAGGTGGGTGCGTCACTCTTCGTGGAAGAGGTATCATAAGGACTATCATGTTGCTCATTATGGTATGTCTTGTGAAGAGAAGTAAGACTCTTTGAAGAAGTAGAAGAAGAATGAGATTGTGAAGAAGAGAAAATTGAAGACTTAGTGTAGGAAGAGGGCTTGGATAATGAGGAATTTGAATAATGCCTAGAAGAGTCATGGTAAGATTTGGAAGATGAAGAATGCGAGTAATGTTTAGAAAAATCATGATAAGATTTAGAATGTGAGGAATGATGAGAAGATTTAGAAGATGAAGAATATTTGGATGAGATCATGAGTATGATTCTAGCAAAGGCATCTGATTTAATCGATTTTTCTTTTATTTTTGTCATAAATTCATCACTCATGAGAATTTTGGAGGAACAACACTTTTCTAATACATCAATGAGCTCAAGATCATCTATTCTTAATAAAGGTTCCAAAACCAAATAGTCAAGATTCATGGTTATAGAAGAGGAGGAATCAAGCATGGAAGAAATGAATAGATGAATATGAAGAAGGTAGACTAGATAGTAAGAGGAAAAGAATCAAGAAGAAGAAGAAGAATTTCCCATGGGAATAGAAGACTTTTAGAAGAACATGGGAAAATGGAGAGGAAAGAAGAAGACTAAGAGTCATCTTATGCAAATTGATACCATAATGTTCATTGGGATGTTGAGCAACATGAAAGAAAAAGACCCTTGGTGATAATATGACCTCACAAAGTGTCAACACCAAACTAAGATAATCAAAGTTCTCTATTGTCCAAAGAGAAATGAAAAGATAGAAATAAAAAGGGCTTTACCAACACTGTCAAAGAGGTGCTTCAAATCAAAGGGTGAATACCCTTGCACTTTTGAATCAGGAGGTTGGACTTAGCCAAAATATAATTGAAATTGAGATAAAATGAAAGTGATTTGGTCAATAAGAGCACTAAAATTCTCCAAGAATGTGGCTAACAATTCTAGAGATAAACTTTCTCACCAAGAATAGTCCTCTAACTTGGCAATTCTTCCCAAGGTGACTTTGTAAATCAAATGATGCTATCCCTAGAGGGAAAAAACTAGAGATTTAGAGACAAGGCAAGCCTCTAACAACAGGGTAGATAACCTTCCTAAAGACCTAGCCAATTAAAAATAACTGAAAACTGACTAGAACCAAGTATACAGTAGAAAACTCTCAAGTGACACTTGACCAAATATGTGAAAATTTTGTGTTTGTAAGGTCTGGCTTGTCAAAAATTTTGGTCTAAGGGTTGATGTTTTTGATCTCAATCACAAATTCAACAGAATTTTGACAGGTTTGCAAACAATAAGGGATCAAACATGTCTCCAAACACTTGAAATAAGGGCAAAAGCAACCTTGCCAAGACAAACACTTATGATATCAAAAATGAAAAAGCACCCTATGAATACTACTGATTGTTTGTATGTTGAGAACGTTTACACTGGTATAACACAATCGAAGATAATTCAAGCATTACCTATCCTAAGAAGTCAAGGCTCATTACTTACCAACTTAGCCCACAACTTGATGCCCCCTTGCCTCACACCAAGTGGTTGCCCACAAGAGATATTGGCTTTGTCGTGGAAGTGTCAAACAACACAACCAAAGGGACACATATGGTGAGTATCTTGGGGTGATCCGGGTTAGTCCACTTAGATCAATCCTTGCACTAAGAAGATAAGCGGCTAAATAAAGGTGGCTTCTAACCTATGGTTCTTAGTAAGGGCTTCCGTTCATAACACCCCTCTTGCTCCTTATAAAGGACTAGGACCTCGCGGCCTCAAGAGTACCTTAAGCATTCTTACTTGACATTTTCCTCATGGTCGCAATCCCATAAGCTACTCACATCAAGCGAAGACAAGTGCTATGTCTACCAAGGTTTTGTGTCCTTGATAGCCTTGAGATTATAGTGGGTTGGAGTAGCTCGGTATTAGTTTGTCCCCACTTGGGTCGTTCCTCTTGATTGCTCAAGAGCAGGTCTGCTAAAGGATTCTAAATCTAAACAAAGAGTAGATCAATTTTTGAGGTTCAAGGTTTTTGGTTCACCACAAGGGTGAAGAGCATACTCTCCTATCTCAAAAATTTCTTCCAAACACACAAAGCAAAGATTCAATTACCCCCTTGCTTTCAAAATCCCAAGATGGGTAAAGATTTCTATTTCACCACAAGGGTGAAGAGCATACTTTGCTACCACCTCAAAATTCCTACAACAAGGTATTAAGTGCCTATGAAATGAAACAACTAGTATATGTCGCACTCAATAAAGAAAGCAATTAAACAAACACTTGATTTGGTTTTTATGCTTAGGGCAGCCCTGTAAAAACCATTAGTAGCCCTCTTTGACATGCATTCTTTTGGCAAATTTCAAGCAACGAGAGCACCTACAAGCACAACTTGTTAGCTCCACAATGGTTAGCACATCAAAAATCAGATAATCTGCAAGGAAAATAGCTAATCAAATGACAAAATCTGAAAATGAAACTAGCATGGTTGGATTAGACTTGAAAAGACCTTTCCAATGATATATCACACTTAAATATTTGATACCATTTATGAAATTTTTTTTAAAAAATGGGTGTCCATTTTCCAGAGTGGCACAGATTTGAAAATGCTAAAATTTTCAAAAAATTTCAAAAAGATAGCAGAGAACCTGAAACTTGCAAGATAACAAAAAAAGTTAAAAACAAGCTCACTACCAAGTACAGGCAATAACACAATCACCAGAAATGTCGTGCGACACTTTTTCGTATACGGGTGTGACACTTTATCTCTAGGCGACAGTTCGCGCTATGTGCAGGCGACAAAACTCCTCAAACAGTGCGACACTTTCTGTCAAAGGGGGCGACACTTTTAACTGGTAAAGTGTTGTGCCTCTATACAAAGAACTGTCGCACGACACTGGCAAAATGTCGCGCGACATTCTGAGACAGAAAAACCAGAGACCGAAAATAAAGCCAAAAATTGATGAAAATTTTGATGAAAAATGCAGAAGTAAAGGACAAAGCTAATCTACTCTGCCCCACGGTGGGCACCAAAAATGTATGGTGAAAATGTGACCACACTTCTATGAATCCTTACATGCAAGAAAACTCAAGAATGAGCCCTCACAAATCAATCCATAGCTCTTTATGCATGGAGTTGCAAGATTTGTAAAATTGCTCTTAGCTAGAGCTATAAACTCATAACCTTGCTAGTCAACCACACAATGAGAGATTCTAAATCAAAGATAAGGGCAATAATGCCAATATCTCCAATGAAACTAAATGTATGCAATGCAATGCAAATCTATATGACAATGCAAGTTAATCTATTGCACAAAAGGAAATCTAAGCTAATATGCCATGATAATGCAACTAAAAAAGGAAATATGCAACTATAATGAAATGTAATAACAAGTCTTCAAAGCTTGGATGTAGAATGTCTTCAAAGAGCTCCAAATGACCTAAAAAAACTTGCAGCATAACATTAGCATGAAAACTTAAGATGTGAAAATGAGGAAGAGAGCTCTTCTTTTATAGAGAATGAGATGAAAATGGACCATTGAGATTAAGAGGCAAAGGACTTAATCAATGGTGGAGAAAAATAGAAGTTTGATCCTTGTGCACAAATATCCTCCAATAGGAAAATAGGAGTTGATTTTATATCCATATGAGACAAAAAGTGCTTTTTCCCTTTTTATAAAATAAGAATAATGCTTTATTTGTGCAACTTAGGATAAGGGGAAAAGTGGGAGCTTTTTATTTAATAAAAGGGGAGGAGAAATATTCTTTTTAAGTAAATAAAAACTTAGGATAAATGGTTAACCCATAGGATAAAAATCCAATATATGATCGAAATTAAGACTTGATCAAGAAATTGATATAATTGAAAATTGTTGATTTTTGAAAATATTGATTCAGAGATTAATAAATCAAATAAATGGGGCCCAAAGTCTAGGCGACCATTTTTGGGTGCATACACTACTCACATCAAAAAGGTTGGAGAATGAAGCTTTATGACTCTCTTCAAAACTTATGTGAAACCCTACCACCATTTCTCCCTCAATTTCTAGATTTTTTATGGTAGTTATAGTTATAATAGGGAAGGGTATAGGGGGATGCAATTTTGAAACAATGCAGTTGTAGTTATCTAGATGTGTTTATTATGGTAGATATGGTATAACCTATAAGTAGAAGAATAGTGTAAACTCTTTTTGTGATATAATACAAAGGGTATTGGCCCAACCCAACTATTAACTTAACAAAAACAATGGTAAGTTATATAGAGATGTTCAAATTGATGAAAATGCACTTAGCGAACTTACATATAGTTTAGATGAGAACGATTTTTACCATCTGAACTTTGTTCATATAAATTTTGATTTAGATGGAATGAATATGTATTTGCAGGTCCAATAATTGAGATGGATGAAGGAATCATTATTAATCACATTACATCAATGGCGTCTAAACCACCAAATGATCAAACATAGATAGAACTAATTCATGCATGGATAAATAACCATAATGTAGATCCTAGATTATTAATTGATTGGTGAACAATTGGAGCATCTCTACTGAACTAGTATGCCACAAAATGATTATGTGATATGTCTTTTCTAACACTATTTCCCAATGGACGATATGATTAGATAGAACCACACATAAGGAGAGTCCATCTACATGAATTTTCTAAGCATTTATTTCACTGTAGAGATCATCATTTTGGACGACACCCACAATTTCGATACTATATTATTAATATGATCATGTATCATCGTGTGTGAAATTCATCTACATTGTTTGTCAAACAAAGCTTGTAAGACATGCAAATCACAATCAGTGAGTTACAAGAACATATGGAAAATATCCCTCACTCACATATAGCTTACTGTTTGATATTTTTTGGTACAACACTAAGGATTAAAAAGGCTTTTTGGGAAAAATGTTGAGCTAAATTACCTAACCTCTTTCATCAAATTGAAACATTAACGATTTTCTTTACTTTTAGTGTAGCAGATATGTCTCATTCATTATGAATTCCTATTGTACTTTTGAATGAATATGATAGGCATTGTGATTTACAATGTATAATTCAAATTAATAAAACATGATAAATGTATTCTTTACATGTCGCATTGTGGATGGTTCTAGCATAGATACCTTTTATACATCTATCTAAAATACATAGAGAGATATCAATCTTGAGGTGCCTATCTATTCTCAATAGAAATTTAAATAAAAGCATCTAGACAGTGATCTCTCAACATTTTTTAAATAGGCATTTATAATTTATTGACTCTACGCTTATTTTTACATTCATAGGCTATTTTTTTATTGCAAATTAAAATAGGCCTATTTGAGTTTTGATGGGAGATTTTTTATTTGGAAGAAAATCATGGCAGACCTAGAAGTGGGTTTGGGCTTTGATGCATGTCCAAGCTCTATTTGAAAGCTCCTATTTTGGTGAGCAAGGAGGGAGGATGATGACAAAGGTTATAGAATTTTCCTTTACACTTACGAATTGCATTTGGTTGAAAGTTTCTAAAGCCTTTTCAACAAATTCATTTTGTGCATATTCTCCAATAATCGCACTCATGGAGAACACATTTCTTTCATAAATTTAAATCAATTTGATAGCAATGTAAAATTTATATTTATATTTTTTTTTATCAAAACTCTTTAATATAAATCAATTGATGGTAATATTAAATTTAAATTTATACATTCTTTTTGCTAGAATTTTTTGTGAGATACTCTATTAAATAATTCATGTTTGTTGTCTATTTTTTCACCTATTACATGAATGCATACAAGCATTTACACTTATTGAAACTCAATAAATCCATCAAATCCATTTTGTGCATATTCCTTTTATTCTCTTCATGGCGTATGAAGGCACTGAAATTTAGGAAAATATTTTCTATAACTGCCTTTAGGAAACATTCATTATCCGGTCTTTATTACTTCATAACATAGTAAATCATACTTAAAGATTAATATGGGATTCACCACTCCTATACCAATTCAGTGCCTCACAACAATTCAAAATGAATGCCTTAAATTCAATATTGAACATACCAACTTCAATCTTGAAACTGGAGTTTTAACAAATAGAGGTGATGAAATAGATGAAAAGTTTAAATAAGATGATATAAAAGGAGGAAGAGTAAATTGCAGGTCATTATATCTAAACAAATAATATTTTTAAAGGTATATAGGTATGCTAGTTTAAATTACATGGAGTGGAAAAAAGTAAGTGCTTTAACACAATAATTAATTAATTTAAATATATAAATATATAAAAATTAAATATTAATTTATATAAAAGAAGAATAGAGATTTCATATTTTTAAATGAAATAAAATAATATTACCTATTTTTTAATACTGATAAAATATTTATGATTTAATTTTTTTTTGAAAACTTCTATTTTAAGTATTAAACTAAAAACTTAATGTAAAATAATGTAATATATAAAAATGGAGAGGTGTCATGTTCACCAAAATGTTTGAAAAGGGGGAGATCAAGATGTAATGTATGTATGATATATAGGATTGGGGAAGGTAAGATCTTCTTCTTAACTCCAAATTCCCAAAGGAAAGATCCAAATTGAGTAACCACAAGAAGATGGTCAATGCATAAATGAATCAATTGATGGAGAATATGAAGAAAGGAGAAAACCTTATATTCTGTTATGGAAAGAAGTATTGAAATATAGATTGAATTGAAGACAAATACTAACCTCAAAATATGACATATCTGGAAAATGTTATTTTCTGGTGTCTGTATTCAGTTTCGGGAAATTCTGCAATCGGATTTGGCCTAGGAACACAGAGATAGAGAAAACCTAGACACCTTATGCTTTTCTAAGAAAGGTCAACCTTGACCTAAATACAGGGGTACAATCTTGCCCCTTTATGCCGACCTTGACCTGCACTGTTCCAACAGAAAATCTATTCGTGGATCCTGAAAGTTTGCCGAAAAGGGTGTCCAGATCTGCATTGTAATTCACTATTATGTACCTATTCCTGTAAGAAAAATGGTTTTGTTTTTTTGGGGGGTGGAGGGGTTTACCTTGGTCAAACCCCAATTTAGGAATTAACCTTGAAATTGAATTGAAATTGTTGTAATAAACAAAGTAAATGAAACAATTCACCTTGCCTATGTTGAAAACCCTTGTGGAGGATTTGAATCCTTGAACCCACATGTATGGATGCTCCAAATGAAAGTAGAATTAGATGTAGGATGTCTCAAATAAATTGTCTTTAGATTGTCAACACCAATCTTGAATGGATGTTGGAATAGGAAGAAGCTTGAATGGATGTGGATGGAGAAACCTTCAACAAGAGGGTTCCATAGAGATTGAATTCTTCAATGGCTACCAATGGATCTTCGTGATGAATTGGATCTTAAATGCTTGAATGCTTGAATATGAATGAATACTTGAATGCTTTCCTTCTCCTTATTACTTTCTTTATTTCTCTTGCTTGAGAGATTGCGAGATTATGAAAAGAGATATGAAAGATAGATGGATCAAAATGAGAGAGGAAGGCTTCCTTTTATACTAGTATAGGGCACAAACTTCTAGAGAGACCTACATAGGAGAATTAAATTCCTATTTAAAACTTAACCCCTAGAAATGGACCTAAATTAAATATAATTTAAGAGTTTACCATTTCGAAGTGTAAAACAGCCAACCTGGAAGCGGGAAATAAATCTTTTTGAAACCTGACATCTGAAAACTTTGGGATCTTGAATTTTGGACCTTGGGTTAAGGTCGAGGTCGACCTTGACCTAGGTCAGGGTTAAGGTCAACCTTGACCTAGAAGTTCGACCTTGACCCTGAGGTCAAGAATCTTAGGGTTTTAGGTCAAGATGCTAGAATAATGCATAAAAAAAGTGGAAAATGGGGCAGAACAGGGGAAAAAGCCAGATCTAAGTCAAAGACCCATTCAAGGTGTTTGACATGACCCCAAACCATTTACTCAGAGGGCTAAACCGTTCCTAAATGAAAGTGCTTCCATTTTTTGACGATACATTTAGCCCCCACTTTAGCAAGATTATGGACTCGATGCAAACTCTTGGTAAAGGAGATCATAAAGAAAAAGACAATCTTATTGAAATCAAAGGTACAAAGGAATCCTTAAGCCCCCAGGGACTCAAGTCTTCATCAACTCCAAGATTACAATAAGAGATACATCTCTAGAAAAAGAGAGAAGAAGGTGTGATTACCTCGCCCAATGAGAACTTATGTCCCATTGTGAACCACACAAGGAAACAACACAACTGGAAAGATGGAGTTGAACTGCCTAGTGAATGTGGCTACTCACTAGTCAACCCATCAAGGATTCACCCTTAGGAATATTCTATTCCAAAAGAGCAAAGCCAAAAAAAAAAGAGATCCAGTCTTCAGGACACCTTCGACCTTAAGGGATCTAAACCTTGAAATTTGAAACTGGAGGGATCAAGAGATCCTATAAGATAAAAATCCATGCTTTAAGGATTAGTCACTAATCCATAAAGGGATAAAATAGCCTTGAAAAATATATATATTGAAAGTGCATGTGTGCAAAAAGTGAGCAGAGCATATGCCCCCACGTTAAATTCATTACTAACACTTTAAAAAGAGCAATGGCTTGAATGAAAACATAAACAACTCCACTGATTACATTTCCACTACGAGATGCCCCCGAGTGAAGACAAATCAAGGGAAATACCAAATAAACATACAAAGAACACATAAGGGATCTACCTGTCGTGGGGTCAATATGATCATAAGATAGTATTTATATATGATATTATTGCAAATGAATTGACATCATTCCCTAAAGAAAGTAGAACTACAATCAAAATGGAGGAAAGAAAACATAAGAGTTACTAAGAAGAGTCTTTTCAGACCACAAGATGGAAACCAAAAAGATTCAGTGCTACCAAGTAACAAATTCAAGTTGACTACACAGGGAAAACATTTACGAACAATAGCACATGTACAACATAACATGGAAACAACATATAGAAGAGAAGAGATACATATAGAGGAATGACATAATAGGTTCTATTCCTTTAGCACCTTGCACCAATAAAGTAATGAGGGTCGTATAAAAGAATCTAACAAACATTTAGCAAACACATTATGGGAGAAGCACAATACAACAGACAAACACACAAAAAGCTACCATGAAGGATAGGCCAATCAAGCACGTCGCCTACTCTCCCCATCTCGGTCTATCTCATTTCAGGAAGGTGGGAAACTCACAAGAGGGACTATATCCAATTGAGTAGGAATAATAGCCAGTTCCAAACAAGGATCCTCTTGAGAATCATTATGTTTGATACTAGGTGTAATTATCAATTGTGTTGAAAGCATACTAGGTAAATTAGTATCAATGTCAATAGTCTCATATTCATCATTAGCATCATTAGTATCATCAAGAGTATCTTCTTCATTAAGATTAATCGAAATAGAATCTAAGATATGAATAGAATCATCATAATCATTCATCTTAACATCATTATTAGTATTAACTTCTTCTAACACATCAGGCATAGGCTGGTCAAAAGAAGGTAAAGAACTTTGAAGAACAAAGGCATGGGCCTTAGCTCGAGCTTGACGCTTCTTACGACATTCATTAGAAGATTGGTTACATTTTGTCTTGTTTGAAATATGTTGAGAACTAGGAGGGACAACCACTGGTTCCTTCACAGGTTCTATAGGAGGATCAATAGGATTCTCAATAGGCTGAAAAGCAACACTAGGAGCTTGATTAACATAACTATAAGCTATGGATAAAGGAGGTATGGAAGGCATAGGAAAAAGACCATGATTAAAATCCATTTGAGGCATGCTTAACTCAAGAATCTTGTGATGTTTATAGGCTTGATATGAGTGAAAAAGGTTATCAAGTCGAGAAGGACATGAATTAGGTAATGAAGGCCAAAAGAAGTCAAGTGTAGCACAATCCCTAGGCCTAGAAAGTTGATATAAACTATGATTAATCATCTTCACTTCTTCATCATGAATTAATTTAAGACACTTATGCATAGGAGAAGCAACAACATGCATGACATTCAACCAAGGCAAACCTAACTTAACTTGAAACTGATCAGAAGTAGGAATAACAAAAAAGGTAATGTCCACAACTTTACCACAAAGTTCAACAATCAAGTTAATAGAACCAAATGATGGATAAAGAAAACCATTACAAGTTTGAATCCACACATTTGATGTATCATAAGAATCACATTATAAGTTCTTCATAAAAAGATTTTCCTCAGTAATAACATTGACTAAGGATGTAGGATCAACAAGATAACCGCATGTAGGTATCTTAGAAATCCTAGCATAAATGTAGAGGGGACCATCGGGAGCTTTAATAGTCTCAGAATATGATGTAGGGGCATTCTGGGATGATGCAGGGGCAATCTTTATCATCAGTGAAATTGCATGGGTGTTTGTATTTTGGCCGGTGTTACTCGGTTGCAGCCTTGACCGACGGTCTCGGTCATTAAAGGAAGCTCAGTTACTGAAGGAACTCGGTAACCTCTGGTACTCAGTGAAAGTTTTAGTCAATGATGCTTGCGGTGCTCGGTCGACACTAGTGCTTGGCGATGCCTAGCATGCTCGATTAATTCATTGTTGCTTGATAGTTCTGGTTTACCGACTAGAGTTTTGTATGATTTGTTGGGCTGACTTGGTGCATTTATTGTTGGTAGCTATTGTTACAGGCTGACATGTTGAATTAAATGTTTGTAATACAATTTGTAAGTTGAATGGTATGGAATTTAATATTTGTTTGTGGGAGTTAAGGGTTTCATCCAACCAACTTGTGGTTGATGATTAGTATTTAATGAGTGTTTGGGTAGATGTTTTAAAAATAACAACTTAGAGGTGGATGGGAAAAGAAGCCTGAAAACTAGAGTTGGTGAAGTTGTGGAAAAGATCTTGCATGATCTTGCAGGTCAGATTGCTATCTGATAGTTTGTAATAGAAGAGCTAGTGGTTTGCACACTTGGAGACAAGGGGATTACTTGGAGGCTTGCGAGCTCAAGTTTAGATCTGCCTTAGGGTTTCCATCAGCTTTCGATTGTCTTCAGAGCTAAGCTAGCTGAGATTGTATTGGAATTGTGGATCTTACAGAATTTTTTCTAATAGTAATTGGCCCTAACCTGGAAGGCCTTACAACCGGGCATGTTAATGAAAATTACTTGAAACAATTTTTTGTGTTGAGTTTTCCATTGTGTAATTCTGAAGTTTCAAGGTTTGGATTGTCCTTAATTGGATCCACCATCCCTTGGTCTGTGTCAGGTGGTATCAGAGAAGAGTTGATCTTATGGAGTGAAGGTTGACCTAGCAAGGCTGATCTTGCGAAGTTGATCTTATTGGCGAAGAGATCGTATGATCTTAATTGCAGATCTGTGGCACTGAACTTGTGGAATCGTGCCCTAGTTGTTTTCAAGATTACAGGTTGTGATCTAAGTTGTTTACAACTTGGATATTGTCACAAGGTGGTCGGTGAGGGTTTGTTGCAGAGGGTTTTTGCATATCTTTAAGGATGCCTCCGAGAAGATTGGACCCTAGAGTTATTTCTAATCTTTGTGATACTGTGGAATCCTGGATCATAGAGAAGGTGAAATCATATTTCAGATCTAAGATGGAACTGTTGAAGAATTACATGGTCGCCGAGATCATGAGAGTTTTTATTGGTATACCTCAGAATGTTGGTACTGAGGATGGTTATGAAGAAGCTGATGAAGAATTTGAACTTGCTAAATCTAGTGGTGATGACCGGAGGGATAGACTTGGTGAAGACAGAACTGCTCGATTGCCTAGATTTGGAGCTTGGTTTAGCAATAGTTACCGAATGGAAGTTTCTACTTTCTCTGGTACTTTGAAGCCTGACAATTTGATTGATTGGATTGGTGAACTTGAAGATTTCTTTGAGCTAGAAGAAATTGAAGATCCTCTTAGGGTGAGATTAGCACAGACTAAGTTGAAAGGACATGCTGCTCTTTGGTGGAAAGAACTACAAAGAGATAGAGAAGATGAAGGTGAAATGAAGATCAATCGGTGGAGGTTGATGGTGACTAAATTGAAATCTAAGTTCATACTGGTTGACTATGAGTTTGACTTGTTTAAGAAGTTGCAAAATTTGAAGCAGAAGGATTTTTTTATTGAAGATTATACCGAGGAGTTCTACAAGCTTACTATTCAGTTTGGACACAGAGAACTTGGTAAAGAAAAGGTAGCTCGGTATGTGAATGGTCTGAGATTCAATATTCAGGATGAGCTTGGTATGCTAAAGATTGATTCTGTTGAAGATGCTTATTAGTATGCTCTGAAGGTAGAAGATAAGTTGAAAAGGAAACAACCTGGTAACTCCTGAGGGAAGGAGAAGATTGATCACTCGGTGAAGGATAAGCTGACTGATGCAGAATATGAATAGAAACTTGTAGAACTGAAGAATAAGATAGGTAGAGTTATCTTTAAAGGTACTTGTTATAACTGTGGAGAGGAAGGACACCGTTCTTTTGAGTGTACACAAAAGAAGGTTGATCGACGAACTGCTGTGATAAATGAGAACATTTAGAATGAACCTGAATCTGAGAACTTGCTGCTTTGGTGAACATTGCTCGGTACAAAGGAGGAACCTTGTCAAAGGAGTAACTTGTTTAGGACCTGATTCAAGTCTGGAGGTAAACTCTGTGATGTTATTGTTGATAGTGGTAGTAATGATAACCTTATTGCTGAGGACATGGTTCAGAAACTTGGTTTGAATAGAATGAGACATCCACATCCTTATAGGATTGGTTAGTTGCAAGATTATCATGCTCTGGAAGTTAGAGAACAATGCTTCATTGATGTTCAGATTGGCCAGTATAAGGATCTTGTGTTATGTGACATTGTGAAGATGAATAGTTGTCATATATTGATCGGTAGACCTTGGCAATATAATTGCAGAGCTATTTATGACTGTGTGAAGAATGTGTTTATTATTGAGAAGGATGATAGGAAGTTTTCCCTGATGCCTTTGATGGATACAACGCTCGGTAGGAGAAGCCTGAGTATCACTAGCCGAGTTGAGTTGGTGGATCCAGAGAAAATGAATGATTAGTTTGGAGAACAAACATGTGTGTTGTCAAGAAAAGACTTGAAGAGACAGAGGAAGCTAAAGTGGAAGAGTATGCAAGTTGAGAAGATGGAGGACTTGTATGTGAAGAACTAGTTCGGGGTTTATGTACTGAATCCCAGAAGATGTTCTTCTCACATATGAACATCTTTTGGAACTTGGGGTGTCTGATGCAGGGGCATTCTGGGATGAGGGTGTTTGTATTTTGGCCAGTGTTACTTGGTTGCAGCCTTGACTAATGGTCTCGGTCATTGAAGGAAGCTCGATTGCTAAAGAAACTCGATAACCTCTGGCACTCAGTGAAAGTGTTACTCGGCGATGCCTATGGTGCTCGGTTGACACTGGTGCTCGGCGATGCCTAGCATGCTCAGTTAATTCACTATTGCTCGGTAGTTCTAGTTTACTGACTGGAGTTTTGTGTGATTTGTTGGGCCGACTTGGTGCATTTATTGTTGGTAGTTTTTGTTACAGGCTGACATGTTGAATTAAATGTTTGTAATACAATTTGTAAGCCGATTGGTATGATATTTAATATTTATTTGTGGGAGTTAAGGGTTTCATCTAGCCGACTTATGGTTGATGATTAGTATTTAAGAAGTGTTTGGGTAGATGTTTTTAAAACAACAACTTAGAGGTGGATGGGAAAAGAAGCTTGAAAGCTAGAGTTGGTGAAGTTGTGGAAAAGATCTTGCATGATATTGCAGATCAGATTGCTATATGATAGTTTGTAATAGCAGAGCTAGTGGATTGCACACTTGGAGACAAGGGGATTGCTTAGAGGCTTCCGAGCTCAATTTTAGATCTGCCTTAGGGTTTCCATCAGCTTCTAATTGTCTTCAGAGTTGAGCTAGCTGAGATTGTATTGGATCTGTGGATCTTACAAAATTGTTTCTGATTGTAATTGGCCCTAACTCGGAAGGCCTTATAGACAGACATGTTAATGAAAATTACTTGAAACAATTTGTTGTGTTGAGTTTTCCATTGTGTAATTCTAAAGCTACAAGGTTTGGACTGTCCTTAATTGGATCCACCATCCCTTGGTCTGCATCAGAATCATCAAAGGTAATCAAGAGTTCCCTTGGTCTTTTATTCTTAGGTTGTTTTTGAGGTTTAGGTTGAGATTTCAATTTAGGCTTAGGTTGAGGTGGAACTTGAAGTTGAGTTTGAGATTGAGGTTGGGGTGGAGATATAGATTGAGACAAAACAACATGCTCCACATGGTTAACAATATGATTGAGATCATCCATCTTTGAATCATAAATAATATCAACAGAAGATGGTTGAACAATGGTATTAGTATCATGTGTAGGCAAAGGATTCATATAGATTTGAAGGTTTTGATTAGGAGGAGAGACATGTTTTTTCGCACTACCATCAAAATTATCACCAGATAAAGCATTAGAATCAATTAAGTCTTGAATCTTACGTTTTAAAGAATAATACTTCTCACTATCATGGCCCTTCTGACGATGGTATTGACAAAAGCCTTTGGAATCAAAGGATTTGGATGCCACCGTAGTAGGTAAAAGATGTCAAATAGGAGGTAAAGTAATCATATTAGCAGTCAAAATTTTACTTATAATAGAATGCAAAGATTCAGAAAGAGGAGTAAACGTACGATTCAGATGAAAAGAAGTGGATGCATAAGTGGCATTGTTGGATGCAACAACAACTTGATCAAAACTGCATTTGTGTGTTTGTTTATCTTGATATAGTTTTTAGGTTTTTGAAACTTGTTGGGATTAGGAGTAACATCACTCTTATCAACTGGGATAGGAGCCATTGGAGTGGTGCTTTCAAATTGACTCACTTGTAATTGATAATGATGAAGTGCTACACAAAGTTGTTGAAAAGAGATAAATTTAGTAAGCATAATCTTATCTCTAATATCCTTTTGTAAATTTGAAATAAACATACACTAAATATCAATATCAAGAACAAGATAAGAAATCTGAGCATACAAATGCTTAAATCTACCAATAATTTTAGTCAAATTTTCTTTAGTATTTTGTTTACAATGCATCAACTCAGTTAAGGACACTTATGGACCAATGTTATTTTGAAATTATTGAATAAAGGCATTAGCAAGTTTTGGAAAGGAATCAATAGAATAAGGAGGTAATGAACAATATCATTGCAAGGCATTATCATGAAAAGTTATAGAAAACAACTTGGCTAAAATCCTATGGTCATGAGCATAGTCACTACAAAGGATTTGGAATATTTTAACATGAGTAACAGGGTCTCCCTTACCATTTTAATTCTCAAGATGAAGCATATTGGCTTGCTGAGGAATAGGAGCACGAATAATGTCTAGGGATAAAGGACTGCCCATGTCACATGGAGGAATGCTAAACTTGGATTGAGTTAAAGATGAAAGTTTTTGTAAAGAGGACACAATTTGAGCCAAACTAATGATTGTGGAATCATTAGATGAAATATGAGGCATAGACAGACTAGAAACACTAGGTAAAGTATATGAAGCGGCAAGAATGGAAGACACAACCAGGGGAACACTTCGAACCATAGTTGGAAGAGGGTTGGAATAAGTAAAAGGAACATTATGATAAGAAGGTTTTGAAGTAGGTAGGGACACAGGAGGAACACTCATAGGAAGAGAGGGAACTGACGTAGTCACAAATGAGGGGTATAAGTAGGAATGCTAGGTAAAGGAGCGGAAAAAGGTTCCACACTAGTGACATGAGGAGTGAATCCTAAATCTTGAGCTTCTTGAGCTAAAGATTTAACATTTGAATGCACAAGATGAGTAATATCACGCAAGAGATTAACACCTTGGTCACTATTGCGAAGGAATTTCTTAAGAGCATCTATAGCTTGAATAAAATCTTGATTATGGTTTTCTTGAGGAAGCCAATTTCCCATTTTATCAAGTTCAGTTGAAAGTTTTTGGACTTGTTCAAGAGGAAATCTTAAAGCATCATCCTCATCATGAGATGAGTGAGAAGAGTTATGATCCATAGTAGGATTAGAATCATGAATAATCAAATTGTCATCCGGGATCCTAAGGAGAGGAGAGTAAAACTCAAGATCAAAGAAACCCATAAGTCTACGACTTCTGCTAATCGGAATATTATAGGTAGGACTAGAGGTAGTAAAGCTCATATACCAATGCAATGCAAATGAACTAAACTAGGAAAACACAAAGCATGAACAAATAAGTGTTTTTTGTATTTTTCTTTATGTGAAATGTAAATGCAAACACATAAAAGAAGGCTAATACATGAAAGATCTAACACCATAAAAGACAGAGTTGTCTATCGTGGGTTCACCAAAATGTAATATATAAAAATGGAGAGGTGTTGTGTTCACCAAAATATTTGAAAAGGGGGAGATCAAGATGTAATGTATGTATGATATATAGGATTGGGGAAGGTAAGATCTTCTTAACCCCAAATTCCCAAAGGAAAGATTCAAATTGATTAACCATAAGAAGATGGTCAATGCATAATTGAATCAATCGATGGAGAATATGAAGAAAGGAGAAAACCTTGTATTCTGTTATGGAAAGAAGTATTGAAATGTCAATTGAATTGAAGATAAATATTAACCTCAAAATATGAAAGATCTGGAAAATGCTATTTTCTGGTGTCTATATTCAATTTCGAGAAATACGCAACCGGATCTGGCCTGGGAACAAAGAGACAGAGAAAATACAGAAACCTTCTTCTTTTCTGAGAAAGGTTGACCTTGACCTAAATATCAGGATACAATCTTGCCCCTAGGACACAATCTTGCCCCTTTATGTCGACCTTGACCTGCATTGTTCTGACGGAAAATCTATTCGTGGATCCTGAAAGTTTGCCAAAAAGGGTGTCTAGATTTGCACTATAATTCATTGTTTTGTACATGTTCCTGCAAGAAAAATGGTTTTGTTTGTTGGGGGGGGGAGAGGGGTTTGCCTTAGTTGAACCCCAATTTAGGAATTAACCTTGAAATTGAATTAAAATTATAGTAATAAACAAAGTAAATGAAACAATTCACCTTGCCTATGTTGAAAACCCTTGTGGATGATTCAAATCCTTGAACCCACAAGTATGGATGCTCCAAATAAACATAGAATTGGATGTAGGATGTCTCAAATCAATTATCTTTAGATCTTCAACACCAATCTTGAATGGATGTTGGAATAGGAAGAAGCTTGAATGGATGTGGATGGAGAAACCTTCAACAAGAGGGCTCCCTAAAGATTGAATTCTTCAATGGCTACCAATAGATCTCCTTGATGAATTGGATCTTGAATGATTGAAGATGAATGAATTCTTGAATTCTTTCCTTATCCTTATTGCTTGCTTGATTTCTCTTACTTGAGAGATTGAGAGATTATGAAAAGAGATATGAAAGATAGATGGATCAAAATGAGAGAGGAAAACTTTCTTTTATACTAGTCTAGGGCACAAACTTCTAGAGATGCCTACATAGGAGAATTAAATTCCTATTTAAACCTTAACCCCTAAAAATAGACCTAATTTAAATATAATTTAAGAGTTTACCATTTCGAAGCCCGAAACAGCCGACCCGAAAGTGGGAAATAAATCTTTTCTAAACTCGACATCTAGAAACTTTTGGATCTTGAATTTTGGACTCTAGGTCAGGGTCAAGGTCGACCTGGACCCTAAGGTCAAGAATCTCAGGGTTTCAGGTTAGGATGCCAGAATAATGCATAAAAGAAGTGGAAAATGGGGTAGAACAGGGGAAAAAGCCAAATCCAAGTCAAAGACCCATTCAAGGCATTTGACATGACCCCAAACCACTTGCTCAGAGCGCTAAACCAGTCCTAAATGGAAGTGCTTCCATTTTCCAATGATACAAATAATTAATTTAAATACTGAATATGCGAATGTATTTTATCTGTTTGAGTCTTCAATACTTAGAGAAGCATAAAAAGAAGACAAGTGGACTCTCATCAGTAAATTATCTATAACAGAGCTCCAATATCATGTCCCTACAATTGAAGCTCTGACTTTGTGAATCTTGTAATTGAAAGGAATTTTAGTTTTGTAATGATTTCTCAACCTTCATGAAGTGAAAAAACCCTCTATTATTATGATTGTGAAAAATCGGGTTTGTAGCAATCTATGAAACTTTAAATCTTAAAAATAAATGAAACTGTGTGTTGTTTCAGCATTGATTAATACATTAAAAAAATCTTTATTCATTCAATATTTCATATTGATTACATCGCTCTTCCATTGAGGACATTACAAATCATGTTGAACATCACAATTGTATAGCAATTTATAAAGGTACAACCTCATGGCATATCATAGCATCTAAAACATGCACTAGATGCATTATTGATAACCCTTTGAAATCTAGCAATACAAGTCTAAGTCTGGTAATAGGTATTTGTGGACATGCAAAAATTCACTTAGTTTAATAACTAGCAGTTAAAGTGGTGAAAACACTAGCAATGGTTATCTTTAAAGAAAATGAAACCTAGACTAACAAATAAACTATGCATGGCGGTCAAAGTTAATTTTCGCCACCAAAAGCTCATGCATCAATTATCAACAACTTTAAATCTTAAAAATAAATGAAACTTCGCATTAACTTTTGAACCTATATGACAGATTGAAAATTTATTGGACCATATAAATTGACATGCTAAATTTAATGTAATTTTTGCATATATTTCTAATTTATTCTTATTTTATAATTTTAAAATATTTATATCTATATAATAAAATCAAGAATAAAATAGTAATTAGATTATTTACAAATAAAATATTTAATATATGTATTACTAAAATAAAATATTTAAATTGAATTTTTTTATTAAATTATTTGTAAATTAAAAACTATTGCATGTTACTTTTTTACCATTTGTTTGAATGGAAAACTTTGCTTTCGAAAATATTAAAGCATATTTTTAATATTTTTAAGTTGTCTAATTTTTATTTTTATTTTTTTAAAAAAAAATTCTCATTGACCCCAATGTTTTGTCACACGGTATAGTTTGTTTCCCTTTCTTCCCAGGGTAGACTTAAATTTTGTTTTCAAATTTGAGTTCAAACTTGATGAGACCTTTGTAGATATTACTCATCCAAGTGTTGATTCAAGTTGGAAATAGTTCTTGAATTTGTTATGTTATTTGTGTGACTAGTTTTAATTGAAGATGATTGGAGCAAAAAGTGTCATTTGGGATGAGTTTAAGCACCTCTCAGTGAATTAATTGCTTGGACTTTATGGTTTAAAACCTGAATTTGTAGTTCTTTCTAAATGATTAATGATGTGAAAATATTTTCTGGTGCTGAAATATTATTAAATATAATTAAGTCATTGTAATTACCATGGTTTTTTTCTAGAAAGTTGTCTGATTTTTTCTTATTTCCTATAGTTAGTTGCCTTGTTAGTTTTTATTTATTTATTTCAATTAATAATGAGTTTTTTTATTGGGTTGGTTTGTTGACAGGTTTCATATTTCTGTTAGGCAGCCATGCTCGTAGGTCTGAACCTCAATCAAAAAATTAATAATAATTTTTAAAAAAAAATTGTCTTGTGGTTTGGACTTATTTTAATTTAGTAAGCTGTGAAATAAAGGTTGGGTTGAATAATTCAACTAATTTTTTATATAAAATATATTGTAACCGAGTAGATGGTTATTAAATTGAAAGTGAAGTTTTGAATATCTCATGTGATGTAATATATGGTATTAGTTTATTTGTATGTTAATTCAGTTATGTAAATTATTACTCGCTTCATCAATACTCATAAAGAGGAGAAACTAGTCCCTATAATGGGATAGAGGAAAAATATAGATCATTGTACTTTGAATTAACTCTATAAAGTGGGAAATAATAAGGAAATAATAAGTGATAGAATATGAAAGCAAAAATAGAATAAAAGAAATTAATGCTATGGATTATAACTTAATAATTTGAAGCAAGGGATTGTAAGTTAATATTATATAAGTTATAATGGGATGTCTGACAAGAAGGAAATATTTTAAAGTAAGTACTAATCAATTACGTATGGAAAATTATGATAATGTGATTGATTGCTTGTTCTTAAAATATAAAGTATATTAATTTCTCTAAATTACAATTGGATAAAAAGTTAGTAAAATAAACTCATTAAAATCTATTTTTTTAATTATGTTAAAAAGTTATTACAAGATATATTTTTTTCATTTTTTAAATTATAATAGTTCTTACATAGTTAGTTTTTTTAAAGCACTTTTTAATTTCATTTGAAAGCTTGTTACTAATATTGTCTTAATGAATTATTAATGTTGTTCCTAACTTTTAAATTGAAATTCTTAAAATTTAACAAGTAGTCAATGTTGTTTATAACTTTTGAATTGAAATTGGTCTCCTCGACACTGGATGCGTCAAACTCAACTTTGACAACTCTTCAGTTGGGAACCCTGGTCAGGCAGATGGGGGCAGTCTCATTAAAGACAAATGTGGAAAAATCCTTCTTGCCTATTCAATGAGTTTGGGTATTCAAACAACCCATATGATTGAGGTGGTGGCGACCTTCCATGGGATAGAGTTGGTAGTTAATCAAGGGTTCAAAGAAGTCATTATTGAGGGGGTGCCCTCAATGTCATAATGATGCTTAACATGGCTTGTAAACCAAGTTGAAAAACCAACAATATAATCATGAAATGTATTGGCTTCATGGCCAAGTTGGATGACATCATCTACCAAAACACCTTTTGTGAGGGCAATGACTTGGCAGATAGACTAGCCATAGTGGGAAGATTTACAAACTCACTTCAAACTTGGTTTGAACTCCAAGACTTACCTCAGTAGGCTCATGTTATGATCAAGCTAGATATGGCCACATCTGGAAAAGGACGCACCTTCCCCAATACACATTAATAATGAGGAAATATCATTATTTTGTGTGGGGTTTTATATCTTTCATGATTATATCCCTGTTGTTTCTTATTTCTATGGTTAATGGTCTATACCCTATAGTGGTCTCAGTGAATTCTCACTGCAAAAAAATAATGGGAGTTGATCTTAACCATATTTAACCAAATAAATGCGATGAATATGAGAACAACACCTCCCTTTGGCCCATGTTGTAGGTTGGGCATCTCGACAATTACATTGAGGTTACGACAATGTTCAACCCTGAGCTCTCTAAGAAATTTGTGGAGGCTTGGGATAATGGAAAGATTAAAATTGGTAGGGTTTCCTTTAAGGTCTCGGTGGGGACGATAGCGATCATTACTAATCTAGTCACAAAAGGCAAGACCATTCCTAAAAATACAAATGGGCACTATAAGAAAGACCTCAAGATTTGTTGTGGCCCTGGGGAAGATGTTCTAAGGCTTCAAAATGAATTCAATAAAGAAGCATTTCTTGGTGAATGGAAGGTCATCATTCTAGTGCTAATCAAATTTGTCACCCCAAAAGGCAGGTTTAAACATTTTCATTCCCACTTATTTCCTATGTTAAATCATTTTCAATGCAATCTCAAGCTTAATTTCTCTTTTTGGATATTTTCTCCTTATTGCAATTGGTTAGTAAGGCCAAAAAGTATCCCCCCTTCACTAGGGTTTAATCCTCCACCTCTATAATTTCCATATGGTCCAGTCCTTAGAGCTTGGCCCCAAAAACCCTAATCCCTCTAATCCTTCTTTACTTGTGGATCTCAGTAAACCTACAGTTAGCCCAAGGCAAGTCATCCTCATTTGGCTTCCCCCCACCAACTCTACTAGGGTTAACCCTATACGTAAAGCAAACAAAAAATCTCTTGTTGAATTAATGCAGTTGTAGTGTCTGAGGAGTTTACATCGCCTTGGTCCACCAAATAGGCTTGGTCTCCTAAGAATTCACCCACAAATACTATGGGTCCACATCTGAAATCCCCTTCCCCTGTTAAGCATAAAAATTACTTAGATGACCCATAACACCCCCTTAATGTTGCCCAGCCCCATTCGAAAAACCCCACTTCTACAGATGAGTTGCATGAGTATTCCCTAACTGTGAACTGTTAAATTTTTGTATCAGATCTAACTATGAGTAGTTAAAGAGATTAGATAAACAATCAGATGTAAGAATTAACAATTAAGATAAGGACTCAACACCAAGAATACCTTGAAAACCTCCCTTGTGGAGGTGAAAAATCCATAACAAAGAAGATATAGGTTAAGCTCAAAAGGTACAACTTACAAACTTCAATGGTGTTGATAATTAGGGTCTGATATAAATCACAATCAAACTAAGATCCAATGTTGATGATGACCTCTTAAATATGTTCCTTAATAATTATTAAATCTGGAAGTGTGTATCGTTGTCAATGTATGATCTGAAATAAGAATGTCACAGTCACAATCTGGAGTATGATTTCTGTCACCAAGATAGCACCAAGTCTAATCGGTGAAGCCCTCTAAATGAAGACATAATTCACATCATCAAGCATATGTAATCTCAGTGATCTTCATCAACCATGTCATGGATATCTGAACTACTATGACTGTAGAATTCAGACTGTATGAATAAGAGATCGTCGCCAATATAGTAGATCATGAATTGTCACCAATATAGTAGACCATATAGATCAATGATTGTTGCCAATATGACAGAGGTAATTCACATGATGTATAGCAGAGACTGTTGAAATCACATAGATAATTCACTTACTTGAATAATGTTTTCTTTCACCCGAAAGTCCTCATTTATATGAGGAAATAACAAATGCAAGGTAAGGTCGGCCTTGAAGGCCGACCTTGAATTTATAATCTTGGCGCCATAATAAAATTACAAATTTGGGCCCAGCCCATTAATCTTTTATTTTATTATATTTATAAATATAATAGCCCAATATATATTAAGTTAAATTAAAGATATAACTTAACAATTTAACTCACAATTATTTATTTAATTTTCCTTATTAAATAAATAATCAATCGATAAATAATATTAATTCTCCAATATATATTTAATTTCTAGATTAAATACAAAATTTCCCAATTCAATATATTATTAATTCTCCTAATTAAATAATAAGTTATTTATTTATTTCTCCAAAAATAAATAATTAATCCTTAATTACAATAATTAATTCATTATTTTAATTTTCCTAATTAAAATAATGAGAGCTAGAATCTGATCTAGCTACTAAACATTAACATGAACAAGGTTGATAAACTACACATTCTCTACAATTGTCAAACTACCATTATCAAATGGTCAATTGCCCAACTAGACATGACAAGAAAGAAAATTAACATACTGGAAGCCATTGTTGAGGCTGAAGCTAAATATGGTGATTGGTCTAACACTAATATGGACACTAGCATGTGGGAAGTGGCAAAGGATTTGGCTAAAAAATTGGACAACGAGGGCATCGTAGAGGACCAAATTTGAGAGCTTAAAGCCCTTATTCCCTTAGATGAGGAAAAATAGGAAATGATAAGGGCTTTGAGGAATGTTAAATCCAACCAAAACCAAAGAAATAATAAATTGGCACAGGTTGTCAAGTCCAGAAGGGACGTGATGGAAAAAATGACCTCCTCGTTTAACACCCTGCAAGAATAGTTGGAGTGCATGAAGAGAAGGAAGCATTAGGAGACCTAATCGATAACCACCCAACAAGCGAAAGAGGGACATGGTATGGCTAAAGAGGGACCTGGTATAGATATTGCAATGCATCAGCCCAAAAAGTCTTCTTTCCTAGACACTCTTAAGAAGCTCAATGAGGAATGGAAGTCCAACTTCCTTCAATTTAGTCTTTATTTGTTGTTCCTGGACTTTGGCTAGTTTACTTATTGGTCTTTTGTTGGTTAAATTCACAAATTGTCAATTTATTTTGAACTGCCATATGATTTGATGTTTTTTGTTGGGTTTGAGACCTTTCCCGATTAAACTTAATTAGAACTTTTAAATTGAAATTCTTAAAATCTAATCAACAGTAATTGTTTAATTTCTTTTTGAAACTCTTTAATTTCTTTTTAATCATGCTAATAATACTACCTTGATCAAATAATTAATGTTTTTTTTTTCTCAACTTTTACATTGAAATTCTTAAAATTCTAGGTTTTAGAATTTAGTAAAAAAGGGTTGTAAAATGAGTGGCCTTTTAAACAAGGTATTCATTTATTTTTTAAATTTTGTAAAAAAATGTGAGCTATTCAAGATGAATCTAGCCTTATTCATCTAATGAGATAAAAATCTTTGTTCATTTTTATGAGAAGCTATTTTACTAAAGTTTTTAGCCATGTGGCTGAAGGGAAAATGAGTTGTTGGTTAAAATAAAGTTGTATTATAGAATGTGTTGAAGGTTTATTTTGAAGATGCTACAATGATTGGTTTTTGGTCCAAATTATATAAACATGTCCAAATATTCATCAATGATGTCAATGCTCAATTGCTCTGTAATAATTTATTGTGTGTTCTTTTTCTTTTGCAATGTTCTATCAGGAAGGTTTGTCCCCTAGCCCCCTATATGTTTATACTATTGATGCTCTGGTAATCTATTGCATAAATACAATCAACTCAATTTAATTCAGGGTATTCCCATTCTTGATAAAAATATGGCGATCAATTCACATTTTAAATTTTCTCTTTTTAGAAATATTTTGAAAAAGAAATTAGTAACATGTTGGAGATCCTCAACTTATATTGCTATGTTTTGGGTTCCGAGATAACACATCATAAAATTATTTTTTTATGGTTCAAGGTGATCTTTTGTCTAATCCATAGATTCCTAAGGAATGGAAACATATTTAGCATTGACTTGAATCACACATTATTTGAGAAGTCCTTTTGGGTTAGGGGTTCTTAAATATGATGTGAGGCAGTGTTTTATTAACAAGTTATGGACTTTCAACTTGGGAAAGTAAATTGATGTCAATTGTAGGTAAAGTTCAAGTGGTTAATTTTATTTTATTAGTTTCTCATGTGTATTAGGCATATAAGAAACTAAGGGAAAGGCTTATTTAGAGCTACTTCATGGATGCATTGTCCCAAGACTCACAAATTTTACCTACCAGCCAAATGGAAAATCAAGGCTATTTCTGGTGATGAACCATGGAAAATTGTAGTTCATCATCATGTTATGATTGCTAAAAGTCAAGAAGAAATGGCAAGAAGTCAGATGGCTTGATAAAATGATGCTTGATCCCTTCTTTCATTTAAAAGCTTTTTTCAGTTGATCTTCATTTCGAAGGCATGAAAATGTGTGAGTTAATGTTTAAGCTAAACAAATTCCTCTTTGCAGCACAGTTTCAACTTTGCAACCTCTTCCATTTGGTGGAATATGTTGATTTGGTACCATGACCAACCCTTTGTTGTTGTCTTTCCAAGGTAGACTTCTAATTTGTTTAGAAAAGGTGTTCACCAATTTAGTGATCTTTGGGACTTTAATGCTCTTGATTGGGCATTTCGGTAATGCTCTAAGAATTATTTCCATTTAAACAATAGTTATAAAGGGTTTTAACCCTTTTTGAAATATTTGGGCCTAATGTAGTTTACTATGAAACTATGTGCTCTCTTACAATGCAATGTTTGAAAAGATTAGTTATGGTTATCCAAGTTCAATTTCTCTTGTTTTCCTTTAAAATTAATTTAGTTAAATGTTTTGCCTTGCATTTGATTAAAACTTAGATTGAACCAAAAATGAAAATGTTTGGTTACGTGAAAAGGCATGGAAAAAATTGAGTGGTCAAATATGGAAATCAAGGGCTGAGGCTAATGCTCATATTTTGACTTGAAAAATCCTACATTTTATGTTTCTTGTTAGAGCAACTTAAAGTGTATAATTGTTCAACCTATGAAATGCCCCTTTTTTCAAAGATTTGAAAGCATGTGTATAGTGGAAAATGGTGAGCAATTGAAAAGTGTAGATCACTCACTAAGATCTAGGACTATGTTATCTTGTGGTGACTGATCAGGATAGTACTATCCAGGAAAGTACTGTACACTTTTCATTCATTAAGCATTTTTGAGTTGACACGTCAAATATTTCCCTAGGTTGACTCGTCAAGCCTTTTCTTAGGTTGACTCGTCAAGTATTTTAGGGTTAACTTGTTAACCAACATAAGCCCTGTTATATTGGCTTAGGGTTAGGGATTTCATTATGATGTATGATTTTAGTACTTGCAGCAAAATTGAGTTGTAAGGGATTACAGATTGTAATCAGGTTGTAATCACTGGATAATAAAATATTGGACTCGCTGTTGGTGGACGTAGCCCAAGGAGGAAAATGTGGTAAGTAACAAATCCAAAGAGGATGCTTTGCTCTTGTCTTTAGAAAATGTTGATGATTCATGGGTGTTAGATTCAGGGGCTTCATTTCATGCTACACCCCATAGAGGTTATTTTGTTGATTATGTCCAAGGGGATTTTGGGCTAGTTTATTTGGGAGATAATGAACCTTGTCAGATAGTTGGAAAGGGACAAATTAAGATTAAGTTGTAGAATGGGAATCATTGGCTACTACAAGAGGTAAGACATGTTCCAAGGCTGAGTAGGAATTTAATTTTAGTAGGGCAACTCGCTGATGAGGGTTGCATAGTTACTTTTAATGATAAAAATTGGAAGGTTTCAAAAGGTTCCTTAGTAGTAGCAAAAGGTGTGAAAGTAGGCACCTTATATCTTTGTACAGGTCATACTATTCCTTCTACTTTAATTGTTTCAAAAGATAATGAATGTTCAGGAACAATGGCTACAGTTGAGCAGGAAGAACATCAAACTGTTGCTGTAGATTCTGACACAACACTGTGGCACAATAGACTTGGGCACATGAGTGAAAAAGGTATGAAATTACTTCATTCAAATAAAATTTTACCTGGTCTGAAATGTGTCAATATGGATTTATGTGAAAGTTGTGTTTATGGAAAACAAAAGAGAGTTAGTTTTGTGAAGAGTGGGAAGGAAAAGAAAAATGAGAGATTAGAGCTTGTGCATACAGATGTATGGGGACCAGCTCAGGTATCTTCCCTTGGTGGCTCTCTGTATTATGTTACATTTATAGATGATGCAATAAGAAAAGTATGGATTTATTTCCTTAGATAAAAATCTGATGTATTTCAAACTTTTAAGAAATGGAAATGCTTGGTTGAGAATGAGACTGGTAAAAGGTTAAAATGTCTCAGATCTGATAATGGTGGTGAGTATTGCAGCATAGAATTTGAAGATTATTATTTCTCTAATGGTATTTGTAGGCAGAAAACTATACCAAGGACTCCACAAGAAAATGGAGTGGCCGAACGCATGAACAAGACAATAATGGAGTGTGCAAGGAGTATGAGGTTGCATGCTAGGCTGCCCAAAAATATGTGGGTAGAGGCTGTGAACACTGTTGTTTATTTAATCAATAGAGGCCCCTCTACTCCTTTGGACTGTGGTATTCCAGAGGAAGCATGGAGTGGTAAGAAGGTGAGTTATTCTTTTCTCAAAACCTTTGGTTGTGAAGCTTTTGCACTTATAGATTCTGAAAATAGAACCAAGCTAGAAGCTAAGTCAAAAAAATGTGTATTTTTTGGATATGGCATTGATGAATTTGGTTATAGGCTTTGGGATTTTGAAAATCATAAAATTGTAAGAAGCAGGAATGTCATATTCAATGAGAAAGTATTGTACAAAGATTTGTTGCAGCAGCATGAGAAGAAAGAAAATGACTATGTAATACTGGATGATACTCCAAAAGTTGATGTTCTAGTAGTTCCTTATGCTCCGCAACAATAGCAACAAAAAATACCACACACCCCAGTGAATGTTAGATGGTCAACAAGGCTAAGTAGACCTCTAGATTGATTTTCCCCTTCTTTGTATTCTATTTTATTAACAGATGCCAGTGAACCTGAATGTTATAATGAAGCTATGCAGGTGGATACAAAGCTTTAGTGAGAGTCTACAATGATAGATGAAATTGACTCCTTGCTAAAAATCAGACTTGGGATTTATGCAAGTTACCTGCAGGTAAAAGGGCTTTACAGAATAAATGGGTTTACAGGATAAAAGAAGAGGATGGAGGTAAGAAAAGATTTAAAGCCAGATTAGTCGTAAAAGGATTTGCACAGAAACATGGTATTGATTTTGATGAGATTTTTTCTCCAGTTGTTAAAATGACTTCTATTCGTACTGTTTTAAGTGTTGTGGCTACTGAAGATTTGCATTTAGAGTAGCTTGATGTTAAAACAACCTTTCTTCATGGTGATTTAAATGAAGAAATATATATGTTATAGCCACAGGGATTTGAGGTCAAGGGTAAGGAGAATTTGGTGTGCAGATTGCAAAAAAGTTTATATGGCTTGAAGCAAGCACCTCGGCAATGGTATATTAAATTTGACACTTTTATGAATGAGCATGGATATAGTCGGTGTCATTCTAACCATTGTGTTTATTTTAAGAGGTTGGATGATGACAGCTACATTATTTTATGTTTATATGTTGATGATATGCTTGTAGCTGGGTCTAACATGGATCACATTAAGGGGTTGAAACATCAGTTAGCACATTCATTTACTATGAAGGATTTGGGGGCAGCAAAACAAATCCTTGGTATGAAAATTTGTAGAGATAGGAAAAATAGGAAATTGTCTCTATCTCAGGCTGATTATATTGAGAAGGTGTTGCAACGTTTCTCTATGGAGAATGCCAAAGCTGTCAACACACCTTTGCCTGGTCATTTGAAATTGACCAAGGATATGTATCCCAAGACACCAGAAGAAGATACTAAAATGTCTAAGGTACCTTATGCTTCAGCTGTAGGGAGCTTAATGTATGCTATGGTATGTACTAGGCCAGATATTGCACACGCAGTGGGACTCATATTTGGCAGGAGATATAGATGGCAGGAGGAGTACTACAGGTTATGTATTTACTGTTGGTGGGACAACAGTGAGTTGGATTTCTTGACTACAAAAGGTGGTTGCTTTATCCACTACAGAGGCAGAGTATGTTGCTGCTATAGAGGCAGCCAAGGAGATGATATGGCTTCAATTCTTCATGGAAGAATTGGGACATCCTCAGATGGGTAATTTTCTGCATACATATAGCCAAAGTGCTATTCATCTTGCAAAGAATTCTACTTTGTACTCAAAGATAAAACACATACGGTTGCAGTACCATTTCATTTGGTCAGTTTTGGATGATGGGTAGTTAAAGCTGGCAAAGATACATATAGATGATAATCCAGTAGATATGTTTACAAAGGTAGTAACAAGGGAGAATTTGAACTCCTGTTCAACTTCGGTTGGTCTACTAGACTGAACAGAATAAAGGGACAGTTGAGTCCAGGGTGGTTGGATCCAGTGGGAGCCTCACAGGGTAGCGGTTTAGCTACACGAGTAGTCTCCAAGTGGGAGATTGTTGTTTGGTGTGGAGTCTAATCAGTCCCCAAGTGGGAGATTGTTAGCTTGTGGTGACTGATTAGGAAAGTACTATACACTTTTCATTCATCGTGGGGTGAAATTTTTTTTTGGGTTAACTCGTCAAGCATTTTTGAGTTGACACGTCAAACATTTCCCTAGGTTGACTCGTCAAGCCTTTTCTTAGGTTGACTCATCAAGTATTTTAGGGTTAACTTGTTAACCGACATAAGCCTTGTTATATTGGCTTAGGGTTAGGGATTTCATTATGATGTATGATTTTAGTACTTGTGGCAGAATTGAGCTGTAAGGGATTACGGATTGTAATCAGGTTGTAATCACTGGATAATAAAATATTGGACTCGATGTTGGTGGACGTAGCCCAGGGATTGGGTGAACCACGTTAAATATTTGTGTCTTATGTTCTCTTCTGTGTGGTTTATTATTTTCTGATATTGGTTATATTTGCATGTAATTGTTATTTCTGCCTTATTAATCCTAACAAATTATACATTAGAATACAAATCCACTCTTGAAAAAAATATGATTAGCACAACTAAAAGGAGAAAGGGTGCTAATGCAAGATCTATGTCGAGGGGGGTTTGGATTCTTTAGAGGGATGAAAGTGTGTGATAAAGTAAATGATAGAAAATATCATCTAGTATGAAAGTAAGTATAAGGTAAAAAGAGTGAGAATGAATGTACCTTGAAACAAGATAAGGAAAACTGGACTTTGAATCCGAATTTACCGATTGTCAGAATGTTAGAATCACATGTAACTCTAAATCTGAGAAATTGGCACCTGCAAATTCATGCTGTGCAATTTTCACTAAAAAATGGTAGGGACAAGTTGATTTGTCAACTTGTTCCTAGTAATGCCAAAATTGATGAAACTTTCCCAGATTGTGCAACTGCACTTGTACTTCTCAGATCTAGAGTTGTAGCTCCGCAACCTATTCCAACACATAGAAAAATGGGGAAAAAGGTTGTGGAAAGGAGTTTTCCTTGGTCAAACCTTTGTTTCAGAATCAACCTTGGAATTGAATTAAAATTTCGTAAAGGAAAGTAATTTAAAAAAAGGTAAATTGTTGACTTACCTTGTATGAAAGTTTATGTTTCATTTTGAGATGTTATGAATATTCGTGGATTGGCTTATTCAAAAATTGCGTGGACAAAAATGTTATCTCGCTAATGTTATTGAAAAATAATTTACATAATATTGATAATAATAAAAATAAAAATAATAATTATTTTTAATTTGATTGGTAATGGGCCGAAGCCGATATCAATATGGGGCTCAAGTAGACTCAAACCCAAGACTTCCCAGATGAGAGGTTTGCAACTTACCATTGCATTGTAGAGTGCTCCCTATAATATTGATAATTATTAAATTATTACTTTAATACATATTAAAATTACATAGCTTAATCAAAAATTTATCTAATAATGTAAATATTTTATTTATGAAGTAAACATTCTTATTTATTATATTAAATACATATCCTTGTAATCTAAAATTATATAAAAAAAATTATCATTTTGTATAGAAATGAATTGTATAAAAGAAGAAACTATTTCCATTTTACATAAAGTAATCATGACAAAGATAAGTTTTAGGAAAAGAGTCTTTTAAATATTTAGAAACTAAATATTTTGATATTTACTCTAGCAATCACACCTTAGTGTGCAATGGGTACGTCGTAGAGTTATGGAAAGGTCATTTAAGTATTTGTCCCTTTGTTTTTCACTCCCTTTCATCCTCTTTAGATCTCCTTATCTTTGTATCAATATATCTCACCATCTATGTATCTTTATATCTCTTCCTCTCTGTGTCTCCCTTTGTATCTCCCCAGATCTCTTTCTATCTTTACCTCTCAATATATCTCTTCTCTCTATCTATTTTTCTCCCATCCTCCCACTCTATATTCATCTATATCTCTATCCATCCATCTCTCTCCACCAGCCTCTTCATATACCTTTTAATCTCTACATCTCCATATTTCTTCTCCCATCTCTCCCTCTATATCTATCTCTATCTTGTCATCTCTCTATCACTCTCTATCCCTATATATCTCCCCCTTTCTACCTCTCTCTCTCTCTATCACTTTCTACCTCTATCTTTATCTGTATATCTCTCCCTCTCTCATTCTCTAGATTTTTATATATTTACATCCTCTCTCTCTCTCTCTCTCTCTCTCTCTCTCTCTCTCTCTCTCTCTCTCTCTCTCTCTCTCTCTCTCTCTCTCTCTCTCTCTCTCTCTCTCTCCCCCTATTTATATATGTATCTCTCCCTCCACACACACGTGCGCACGTGCACACACACAACCTCTTGATCTTTTCCTATCCCTATAACCCTCTCTCTCTCTCTCTCTCTCTCTCTCTCTCTCTTTATATATAACTTCCTATCTCTATCTTCATAATAAACACGGGAACGTCTAAATAGTAAATTGAGATGCTAACCTTACCAAGGGGATACTTAGTTTATTTCTTTCAGTTCCCTTTTATATCATACCGGTTAGCTTGTTGAATAGCCACGGGTCTAAAACACCATCTGTCAAAAAAAGTTGTGGTTAAACAAACAACAGTTAAAAATACTAGAAAAAAGTGGAGGCAAATTCATGAAGCGATCTCGTGAAAGGAGAAACTGGTGGGCGAAAATAGTGGGAAAAGAAAAAATGAACGGGAAAAAGAGGAATGGATGAGATTCTTTGAATGATCCTCCATCATTTTTGAGTGATTCTGAACCATCGATTTCGAGATCAGGTTATCGTTGTCAAAGAGAAGAAGGAGAAGCCATGTTGCACGTGAGGTGGAATAAATAGAGTGAAGAAAATGGTGGTGACAAAAATCTCTCGGGAAATAATGGACTAGTGTAGGCGATGCAATGGTCGTCCAAGGGCCTCTATTCACGAAAAAAATAAATTCTTACACTAAATCTAATAATCATATTGTAAGGGGAGCTATGCCCTATTGATAGCGCATGTGCACACACATATCTCATCTAGTTAGGCATTTAGTTTCTTTCCCATTTCTTTTATAATCTTTACTTAATAATATTTTATAATATGATAACAAGAAATAAATAATTTAAATAGATTTAAATCATAAATCTAAAATAAAAATAAAATAAACTAAATATAAAATCAAAATATAATAAAATCTAAGAAAGATATTAATTTTAAAATACATATAAATAATAAAATAATAATATTGTAAAAATTACATATATATTATAATATATCTATTATTAAAATAATACATATAATATATATTTCACTATTTATATATTATATTTTAATATAATAATTATTGTAAAAAAAGAAAAAAAATATTATTTATAAAAATATATCTAAACTCTATTTATTATTTATATATTATAATTAATTTAAATTTTAAAAAAATTGAAAAGTTTGGGAGAGAAAAGAAATACATTAAATAAAAGTCGTGCATGAAATGACAAAATGTAGAGTTAACAACTAATTTTATTTTTCATTATTATTATTGAAATCGTCCAGCAAAATAGTATTCCAAAAAATAAATAAAATACTATTGGCTATATCACTTTGTCAGGGATATTTTTTATATTGGATGAAATTTTTGGGTGAACATTGGACGGAAATGAATGCAACTGTAGTACACGTCACCTTAGATTGTCCTCAAAATCTATGGTCAAGATGCTTGGAATGGTCGTGCATCTCCTATCAAATTGTCTACATCATCGATGCCTCAGATGAACTCGTTTCTTTCAGATAAAAATGCCCTATAAAGAGAAAAGGTCATCTTCTGCATATCAAATTATGGACGACAAAGATTGTCTCAGTGGTAGTCATTGCCTATTCCAGCAGCTACAACCGTTAGATGCAATAAATAGGTTCAGACTTTCCAAAATGGAAACACCTACGACGTAATTATCTTTTCTTTATCATTAGTTGGTGGTACCTTTTGAGATAGAATGCTTTCAGGATCCATTGCTTAGTTGTTTTGTTGTGTTGGATTTTGTGATTGTTATCCAAGTGGGGTATGTTGTTATCTCCTTAGCACGGTGGGAGTGGACCTTTGGTTCCACAAGGTCGGGTGGTAGTGATTCTTTTAACATATGAGATTTTGATGTTCCTGTACCTATGTTGGATGATCCTTGTAGCAGTTACCTTCTTGTTATTCATTGGAGGCTTGTTCATATCTATCTTATGATGTTATATTTGTACCCTGTATCAATGTTTCATATGTGATTCTTTTCGGATATTGTAGTATACTTTGTATTTGGTTATTGTACATACCCTACAACTTGTGCAGTGGATGTTGTTTCATTGTGTATATCTTATGGTATTGGTTTTATCTATGTTTCTTTTATAGGAGGTTGTACTCGTTATTCATTTGTATATGTAAGATTTGTAATTATACTTAATTATAATTAATTAATTAATGTATACGTAATTCTACGTCATGGAACCCTTGAGAGTTGTTAACTGTAATTGAGTTGTACTTATGTACTTGTTCGTATCTTATGTTGTATTGCTTCTAGATTGTTATCATTATTATTTTGTAAATTCTTAAGAAAAAAATTATTCTGTAAGTTCATAATAACATGTTTTAGTTTAAATTCTCCTGAGTTCCTGTTAGTCCAAGTTCAACACTTATACCTTTTTCTTTTTTGAGTCGACCTTGTTTGATATAAATCACCTTTCCCCCTTTAATCTTTTGAGTTTCCCTCAAGTTCAGTTGTTTATTAAAACCTTTAGTCTCTCGGGTCTTACCATGATTTAAAAAGGTGTCAAGTTCCTTTCTAACAAGTTTTCTTGAACACTCTTGAACACCCTTGAATAGGCTTGAACTTTGTTCAAGTCAGTTCAAGGTAGTTCAAGTTGGTTCATTAATTTTAAGAAATTTAGCAGGTATATAAGGATGACAGAGATGATTAACATGTCGATAAGTCACAAGAAATGCTGAGGCATCAATCATGGAATTATGACATGCCAGTGCAGTTGAATCACTAAAACGGTAAAACTGGAGATATGAGGGCCTGAACCATATTGAACAATCTTGAACGATCATGAACATTGTTCACTCATGTTCAAAGATATTCAAAAGAAGACAAGAATTTTAAAGGGTAAATCTTTTAACAACTCAGTAGTGGGTCCCACGGGAAGGTGTGTATTTAATGCTAAAGATAGTGGGGGAAAGTTGGCACTTCAGAGATGTCCAAATAATCATTAAATTTTCTGACATGGGGATTTGCGTAAATAGTAATTATGGATTGCATGCCTAAGATGTCAAATCATATCTTTTACCTTCACCTCTGTAAAGATTTGTAATTAATAATCGAGTTTCTCACACTCCTATTTAAGTTGATCTTTACACTCTAAGTTTAAATAACAACGTTATTGAGAAACAAGCAGATGAAGGTAAGGACATTGGAGCTCCAATGGTTAGTGAAATCTACAGAGTAAGGTGAGTTTGGCTGCCCTTTCATGGTATTTTCAAATTTAATAACAGAATAGAGAACTCGATAGGAAATACAAGTTGTTGAAGCTATGAAATCTAATTTTCATTTGTTTGGAAATGCATCAAGCCTGGTATGTGATGGTCCTTTAGTGACAGATACTGACCTAGAAAATTATAGTTTAGAAGGTTTACCAGATTGCCTTCTCAATTCCCTTGAGAGTACATCAGCTTTAGAGATTTTAATAGTGGGTTGTGCTTAGCTGCAACTTTCTCTCCTATTTTCATATGCCCATAACTGATCCTAGAGTGTATTAAAAATTATGATACACAGATTGAAATAATTATAAAGAAATATGGTAGTGTCTTGATGTTCGTTAATAGGGAATTTGTGTCTTTAGATCTAAAAATCCTAGAAAAAACCTTTTCTCCTACACACTCCATTGTTAAGTTTAATGAAAATGGGGATGAGAATCGAACTTCCATGGCTAAAAGCTGGTTACTGAATCCACAAAGAGGAGGTTCACAATTACACAAGAAGTTGAACATGGATCATGTGCACTCTTATATCAGTGATATCATGGTTATGTTGCACAGAGTAAGAGGGTCACAAGAAACCTATATTTTCTCCGAATGGATGTACTTTTATGTTCAGATTATCTTAGAAGGGAAACAAATTTGAGACTGGGCCAAGCTGATTGCTAGTTCTACGAGGGAGCAACTTAATATGTCCAAGTCGACTGGTAGTGGTTTCTTCATGTCCTCTTACCTTATGTATTGACTGGCTTGTAGTAGACAATGGTATGGAATGCCTCATGAACCTTGGGTTAATGATATGTGTGTCTATGAATACTACCCTATCTTACAAAAGGGAAATATAATAAAAGATTATAGAAGGGTACATGATACATTCAAGGGAAATTTTTGTTTTGAGCTAGTTGGGATCTCTGCTAAAAGAATCAACCCAGAAGCCCATGAATGTGTGACTAAATATGGAAGCTTTTATATCCAGTTTCCTAAATTTACCTATATAAGGGTTGGGGGTTTTGAAGACTCACCTATGAGGTTACCCAGATATGCTTTTGATTACTTTATTCTAGCCGAAGTTTGTAGACAACTTGCCACTATTCTAAAAAGATTTCTCCCTAAAGAGGAATGGGAAAAGGCCTTCCCCATCAAATTAGGTAAATTCTCATGTGGATCCATGGTGAATGTAGTAAGTATAGGAAGCGACCTTCGACACTTTGACTTCAAATTCTACACTGAGAGAACTAGGTTTGATAATAAAAATTATGCCAGTGGGAGTTTAGGGCTTAGGTCACACACGTTTCTTGCTCCTCACTTAGAAGATTTTTGGGAATATTGTAATGACGAATCTTAGGTAAAAGAAAGGGAACACAACAGGTAACATGTATATCACAAATCTTATCCATGAGACTGCAAATAAAGGTAGGAGTGAATGACAATGGTTCTAGTTTGATTGAGCCTAAGTTCAAGAAATCAACTAAACAAGATGAGTATGTCATTAATTGGGCTGAAGATGAGGAAGATAACATTGAACAAAGAACACAACATGTGATTCACCTGACCAAAGAATGGCTATTATAAAAAAGAAAACAAAAGTAGTCTAGATCTAAGTCAGATAAAGTTAGAGTTACTTCTTTACCTTCTCCGACCTCTATTTCTAACATTCCTACACCAATTGATAATGCATGCTCTTCAGGGAAACAACAAGTTACAGTCACTCAAAAGAAGGCTACAACAGATTGTTCACCAGTAGTTCCTCTCCAAAGGCTCAAATGATCAAAGACCATGTCTAGAATACAAAATAAGATGACTCAGGAGAATGTGCAAACTATCAATTTAGATGATGATAAACTCAAAGATATAAGTTACCAAATAGGTGAAGAAGAATAGGTGGACAAAGATCTCTTTGATCTTGATGATGTGACACTGGAGGTCATGAACACACCAATGAAGACACCTGAATAATCAAATGCATTTGATAAAACACCAAAATGGTTAACCTCTTATGTGAATAAGAAGCGTAGCTTGGTTCCTATTTCAGTTCCTATTCAAGATATTGTCAGTAAATATGTTCAGAAAACACCCAAGGCTAAAAAGGTGAAGAGCATAGCTCGAATGTTTACAAATGTAAAAATAGGGAAATGGACTGCTGAAGTAGCCACTTATAGGCCAAAGGAAGGAGAGCATGAAATCAAGGCTGAAGATTTTGAAGTCACTAAGGTTGAGTTGGGAACCACCGTGTAGGGAAGAATCACTTGTTCAAGGAAATAACCCAACAAATGTTGTTGACCTCTTGGAAAGATAACAAGGAAAAGAAAGAATTAAAGAAGACAATTGTGACGTTGTCCCAGTTCATAAACATCTTCTGCAGCTTCGATGCTACACCCTTGATCCAATCTCCACAGGTTTTTGATCTGAACTCTATTGAGAGCAAAAATTTGTTGAATCAAGTTCAACACAGCCAAGTCTTGGTCTCCACTGTAGATGAATGGATGAATGAAGTGATTAAAAGTGGTCTCAAGTATGTTAATTATTCCCAGGCCTTTCTTCATGATACTGAAGCCCCGGTGGGAGAATTATAGGCACAACGAAAAGTATGGAATAGAGAAGAAGAAAAATGGGTTGCTACTATGACAAAGTTCTTGGAAATTGAGAGGTATGGTTATACCAAGTTCTATATTGAGAAATCCTTGAAATCTTCTGATGAGTCAACTTTCTTTATTTTAAGAAAGAACATTAGCTGGTGTATTTCAACCATCAGGAATACCATAACTAAAATTAAGGATTGTGAAAATGAGGTCAAACAGATACAAAAAACTATGTTGAATGAGTTGAAAGTTATCAATTTCGCCTATACATATTCAACAAGCTATGGTGATCAAGATTTGAAAGGATCCCTGGAAGTATTTGAAGCCACCATGAACATAGTTAAGAATAAGGTTAACCCAAAAGCTATAGACTTCACACAGATGGCTAGGATTGAGTTCTTGTTGTACTTATGCATTGATCAACTTCCCGGGACAATTGAAAAAGTTAAAAAGTTGAAATGGACTAAAGAGGCCTCAATGACTAGAATTTTGAACATGAAAATTCCACATTTGCCGCTTGCTAAAGAACTTGTCCAAGCATACAAGCAATGAGAGTCAACTCATTTCGTTGTTGATGAAGGAGAAAGCCCCGTTGGAAGCGAAGAACGTGCCGTTGAAAAGGAGCCCGATTTCAAAATTTAGTTTCTTTTTACTTGCATGCAAACTATTAAGAACATGTGTCCTTTTTACTCTGGTTATACTTAAGTAACTATTTGTCCGCGAGGTCGGGTTTTCAGGGAGACCTCTCTGTTCGCTAAAACTATAAGTAGGACAGTTAGAGATTGTGAAAGGGTTCAAATTTTTTGTGAAGACTAGATAGTTTTCTGCTTTAGTTTATTATTGGTTAGAAAAGACTTGATGAATTTGGGTTTTACCGTTGAAATAATTATACACATTTTTTCCTGTGCTGCAATAGTGATTTACAGATACAATCGTATTTCAAATTTGTGTTGTTTGAAATGAATGAATGAATATTCTGTGCTGACATTTTAATTCGTTTCGTATTATGCTTTGAAATTTTCACAATATCTCAAATCATCTAGTCTTTTATCTTGTTTATTTCTTTTAAAAGAATATTTATATTTTAGTTTTAAAGCGGTTACAGGTAGTAGAAAACTGTGCATTTTCTGCTCTATTTTATCTTAAGTTTCTTTTCTTAAATGACGTTGAAGAGCTTATCATCCAATAATGATAAAGCAACCTTTTTAAGCTTTCTAGTTAAAAGCTGAACTCATAAATCAATATTTGAAATTCATTGAAGATCAATCCTAGGGAGCTGTACCTAAGATAAAATTCAGAGGGAAGTGATTAAGAGAACACTTACCCAACTGCTAGTGATTGTTTGTCTTTCAAACGAGTGGTAGAGTGATTTTGTAAGAAAGATATATCGAAGGACAAATCTGTTTACTAATAGTTCCCTAACGGGACATTACAATTGCAAACATGACATGAACCTCTCTCTCTTCCCCTTTCTCTCCATCTCCATCTCCTTACACCCCCTCTCCTTCTCTCTCTATTGCAAACATGACAGGAGCCTATTGCTAATGGAGCTTGATTATCTTTCCAATGTAGAGGTTTTATTTTCGGTGTGTCTAGATCCCTACAAGTGGACTCATACTTGACGTGAAGCTATCACTTCTCCATTAAGACCTTTATTGTACACACAACATCATTTGCTAAAGGACGCGACTAAGCTCTATCCACAACACACCTTTGACCAAATTTCAAAAAATGGAAAACACAACAAATTTTCATGAAATTTTCAGCATCTGTTCTTCATGATCTGCACATTTTGTGATCGAAAACCACAAAAAATTTGTAAAAAAAATCATTGTGTTTTTGCAAAACTGAAAAAAAAAAGTTTGACTTTTTTTCCGTTTTGGTGCATGTTGAATAGAGTTTAGCCACCACCTTTGCTAAATAGTCTTAAAATTAACCTTATTTACTATAGAAATATTTGTAAAAAAAAACTATTTTTATTTTCTAATTAACCTTCTTGAGTTAATTAGTGGTGGAGAATTTGTGCTCTTCAAAGAAAGGTCACGAGTTTCTCATTTGTAACAAGAGCTTTACAATGAATGCATTGAATTGAATTTGAGTGTAGAGAATACTCAATTTAGCTATCACACTTTTTTAATAAAAAAATTAAAATTTAAGTCTAGAATAAATAAATGTAATTTTTTTATTAATATTCTTTTCAATTTATTTTTTTTAGATTTTTTATGTTTATAATATAGAAAAATTACAATTAATTTATTAATTTCTTTAAATATTAAAAAAAGTTAAATTTATATTCAATATTAATATTCTTATATTTTCTGTAATTTAAATTGATTCTCGTATTTTTCACATATATTTTTTCAGCAGTTTATAAAAATTATATATATATTTTTTAACAAACATAGATGTTGAGATGTGGAAAGTAAAAAGCAAATGATGTCATCGGAAAAACAAATTCACGAGTGATAAGTAGGAGATATTAAAACAAGTGCCCTAGGATTACAAAGTTTCTGTTTGGAAATTCATATCCATTTTTAGCCTCGTGGATCTGATATAATTTATTCTTCTGAATTTCTCTGGCCATTGAATAGGAAGTTTCAGGTGAACGATTGAACTGTAAAGAATGGCGAATACACCGAAGGAGCCGAACACGGCGCCAGACCCCGAGAAATGGTATCCTTTCACGCTCGGTTCTTCCCTCACCGCTAACTCCAACACCAAATTCTGCTCCCTCAGATGTAAGTAATCGAAACTTACCTTTCCTCCAACTTCATCTCCAATTTCTGACAATTCTACTAAAACCCTACATTTCCAAAATTCAATACTTCTCGAAACCATAAATCCGTAAATTTTAAAATATCATATGATTTCAATCCTTCGGTTTGTGCAGATGAATTCAAGCCTGCTTCTATTGACTTAACCAGGCCGGGGTCCCTCCAGAAAAGCAAAGAGAACAAGGTTACCGTGGAGTTTAATAATAACCAGGCTGGAAAGCCTAAGTGTTCGTTTCAGGGCAGTGTTGAGGACTGTAAAGACTTAGACGCCGTTCTTTTCTTTGACGGGCAGAATTTCAGGTTAGAGCGCTTGCATAAGGCCGTCAAATGCCTCAGGTACGTCAGAGAGCCCGGTGAGTCAGCAGTCGCCGCCACGTCAGCACCGGCGGCGTCTACAGCGGGCAATGGCTTTGCTACCACGGCTGCAGAGTCGAGGTCGCCTCCGGCTAGGGCTTCCAAGGGTGCAGCCATTAGGACTACGCTCAATTCTGCACCAGTGAGTACTTTTAATCAGAAAATGGAAATTGCTTTTATATTTGTATATGTTGAAGATTTTGCTATGATTTGTTTTCCTTTTCCTAAAGAACTTTCAAATTTTTGTTAATAAGAAAATAAGTCTTGATAGCTGTTTAAAATTAAAAAACCAGCTTGAAAGTAATCGAGGTCCAACTCCATAACCAAATGACCAAAGTTGTATTATTGGCTAACCAGTACAACAGAGAGGACGAAAACACAAAAGCCTTCAAACCCCGATCACAGCCATCGTATTAAAAACAACTCCGAGAAGCCTACTGACCATGAATTTTTCTGCTGGCTTCTCTGGTGTGACTGCTTAATTTCAGCATATTATAAATTACACAACTCTTACAATGAGAATGCATGGAAAGTCAATACTTAAGAAAGCTAGACACTAACATTTGCAGCCCAGGTAGGTGTTTAACATGTTTACGGGAAACACATTGATTTGACGTAATTTCCTTGACAAATATTGATGCAAATATTTGTGGACAGATTTGAATATTTAATAGTGTCCTTATAAAAACTAAACACCAAGGCAAATATTTTTGATCTTTTAATTTTAGGGTTTGAATATTTAAAACCTAAACCTTAGAAATTGAAATGGAGATAATGTTTAGACGGCAGCATTATCAACCCCATATTCCCTTGAGTCTTTGACTTCATTATTTTACCCAAAACTAACGAACCCTAATCTATTCTGTCCAAATTTTACAAACCCAAAAAACACCTCCATTTTACATTTGCAGTCACATTAAATGCCTGTTATTACATGGATGTGTTCACAATAAGATAAGCAGCAGGTATATCACTTTAAACATATATGCAGATCTAGTAAACTAAGATTGTAAACACCACTTTGACTCCCTCAAACATGAAATTTAGAAGGGAGAAGAGAACTTCATTTGAAAGGGAGATAAGGATGGAAGAAGAAAGAAAGAATGGAAAATGTGAATCTTTAATGGAAGAGAAAAGAGGAACAAGAAGAAAATAAGAATTTGATTCCTTTAATTAGTAGAAATGATGAAGGGTAAAAACTGGTAATTATGAAAGGTTGTGACTCTCTCAAAGGGCATAAATGCTGGAAGATTAGGACTCTTTTAGAGTGTAATGTCCCTGTTTTTGGGTCCTCTAGCAGTGCAGTTGTTGCTGACATTCTGAGTTTGTGTCAGCATGATTCAAGGGGTGTTTTGATATTTCCAATGAGCTTAGATGGTTTAGAGGAGTTAAATGATGCTTTTAGATGTTATTTTCAACTTCCAATTTGGGCTCCAAGATTCTTGGAGGGAGCGTCTATTTTTGGTAAGTCACCTAGTCAGGTTCGTTTATCATCTTTCATTATCGAGATCACTCTTGTGCTCTCAGATTTCGATTCCGATGCTTTTTGGTCATTTCCACAAGTCAGGTGTGCTATTGGCTATAATTTAATTAAATTTACTAAGTGTGGATGTGTGTTTTATGACCACATTAATAGTAGAATAAGATATTGAAGTATCTTATCCTCTTGATCAAACTTTTGTGTATGCTAAGATTGCAAGTAAGATCACACAGATAATGTCCAAGGTTCCTTCTAGGTTGGATAAGCTCAATGGTTAATGTGATATGTTGGTAATCTAAGGGGCCTTATGTTTGAGTCATTCTTCACCTCTATTGGTTGGAACTCTTTCATCGGATATTGCAGTCTCGTGATGCTTCTTCTTTGAATAGACACATCTAAAATGAAGTGAAATTAAAGGGAAAAGGGTTAGAAGGATCCAAATCTACTCCTAAGGGCAATGATATTAATGGATAGTGTTTCAATGGACAAACTCCCAATAATCAAGCTCTACTTCTCCAAGATCAACTACAATTCTGTAAGAACTGGTGCAATCTTCTAAGGGTTATGCAAAGAATTTTCATATCACAATAAACACCATCATAATGAATAATGCACATTTAATGATAGAAGTTAAGCATCCATAAAAAAGGGGGCTTAGGCTAACTTTACGCAACAACTTACAATCAACAAACTACCAAAAGTATGAGCCACGAAAATTCATTGAACACCATTACATTCTCCTTTGAAATCAAAGCACTATATATGACAATTGAGAAACTAGAAAGATGCCATGCAATGAGTTGAAACAAACATGAACCCACCATATCTTAAATGAACCCACCATTCTCCTTTAAAATCAAAGCTCTACTTCTCCAAGATCAACTACAATTCTGTAAGAACTGGTGCAATCTTCTAAGGATTATGCAAATAATTTTCATATCACAATAAACACCATCATAATGAATAATGCACATTTAATGATAGAAGTTAAGCATCCATAAAAAAGGGGGCTCAGGCTAACTTTACGCAACAACTTACAATCAACAAACTACCAAAAGTATGAGCCACGGAAATTCATTGAACACCATTACATTCTCCTTTGAAATCAAAGCACTATATTTGACAATTGAGAAACTAGAAAGATGCCATGCAACGAGTTGAAACAAACATGAACCCACCATATCTTAAATGAAAACTGATTTTATTTCCCCAAGTCTTACAAGAATGTCTTCCCCTTCTACTCTACTTATACTCTAAGGAGCAAGAGCTAACTATTTGCCTTTATATATATGAATCTATTTAATCTAACGGATTTCAAATGAGAAGGCATGACCTTTATATAGATTCCAAATTACAATGTGCAGCGTAGATTGAAACAAAATAGAGGACCCAAAATTTGCCACCTCAACCCTAATTAGGGTTAGGGCAAGAGAGAATCCGTGTCATAAATGAGTGGGTCCACATGGACCAATCAGAAGAGGGGTGCCCACTTAGTGGGAGAGTGGTCAAAGATGACCTATAATGGTTGAAGGTTCCCACTAAGCATTAATTGGCCATCTGCCCAGAATAGCTTGTCATTTATTCCCTTTCTTCAACATGGAGAATCTGGACATGTCAATTTTGGAAGGTGATTGAGCGCCAATTTTGTTGACCATTCTATCATTGCTGAAGTTTTTCATACTTGAATTGAATCTCAGGATCTTGAATGTTTTCCTTGAACGTCTAGCATGGGAATTCTTCCTCCTTGTTCTTTCCTGACTAGGATCTTTGGATTTTCAGAGGAACTTCAAGATGTTACATTCTTCCTTCTACACTTGCACTTGAACTTTGATCTTTGAAGTCTTGAACCTTGCATGCTCTGAACTAGTTTGCTTGAAACTTGGACGTCTTCAACACCAGAATTGGAATTCTGGGACTTGTATGTCTTCCTTGAATGTTTGCAATTGGAATTCTTCCTCCTCCTTCTTCTTAAAAGCTCAGGCCTTCTCTTTCTAGAAACTCTTTCTCTCTCCTCAAAATTCACATCTTCCTCTTCTCATGCTTTGAATTCACTTTGTCTCGTTTTTTTCTTTTATTTTCCAAGAATTCCCTTTTGGCATTTATCTTCATCAACATTTCTCAACCCATGGGTGCACACTTGAAGAGGGTGAAATTTGAGATCTGGAGAGGGAATTTCCATACTTGCCAAATTTCATCTATTCCTTGCAATTTCTTCTTTGAGTGCACATGAGCTAGGAGGAGAAATTTTTCAACACGACCATTTTTTCAACTTTCCTTGTTCTCTGCAACTTGGGCACATATTAGACATGGAGGAGAAATTTTCCAACACTTAGCCATTTTTTTCATCTTTACTTGTTATCTTGAGCGCATTTGATACATGAAGGAGGAATTTTGAATTTTTGAAAAAGTTCCTTGCAGTCTAGGAATTCCCTTCCTGGGGGCAATTGGAGCATGGAGTATTTTTCCATTTTGAAGAAATTTCGTGAACTAAGAGAATACACTCTCTTGGGCACAGTTTTGAGGGTGGATGAAGATTTTTCCCACACTTCGTGAAATTTCATCTTGTTTCCTTTTTTGGATGTTTTTCAAAGACGTTCTTCATGCCTTTCTACTTTTGGATATTTCAAGGATGTTTCTAGACTTAACCATTTTCTGTTGAACTCTATCGTTTGCTTATTCTTCTGGATATAGAACTGGATGCCCTTTTGTCTCTTTATTAGCTAGAGCTCACATGTTGCCAAAATAGATCTGCCAAAAATAGACTTACTCAAAACAGTAAGTTGTTCCAAAGTCAAAATAAGGCCAATCTAGGATATCGTGAAATTTACTAAAAATAGACATTGCTAAAAATAGTAAGTTGTTCCAAAGTCAAAATAAGGCTAATTTGGATGCAGTGAAATTTACTAAAAGTAGACTTACTAAAAATAAAAACTTCCAAAATAGTAAGTTCATCAAAACACACAAAATTTCTCTGGCATGCCTTTTTGAAAGATTTTTCATTTCTATAGCCAATTTTTTTATATTTTTCTTGCCATTTAAATGCTTGGGTGCACTTTTGGGGTGGAGGATTTTTTTCTTTGAAAAAAAATTCCTTGCATGTGGAGAATTTTGTCACTTAGGTGCAATTTCACGACTATGGTGGATTTTGTTACTTGGGCACAATTCCTTGGTAGTGGAGGATTTTGTCACTTGGGTGCAATTCCTTGGTAGTGGAGGATTTTGTCACTTGGGCACGATTCTCTAACAGTGGAGGATTTTGTCACTTGGGTGCAGTTCCTTGGCAATGGAGGATTTTGATACTTGGGCACAATTCCACGACTGTGGAGGATTTTGTCACTTGGGCACAATTCCTTGCTAGTGGAGGATTTTGTCACTTGGGCGCAATTCTTTGGCAGTGGTGGATTTTGTTCACGACTTAGTCATTTTTCCAACTCTTATTGCAAATAAAATAAAACATTTAAGTATAAGAAAGGAATGTATTTCTTATACTTTTAAGTTATATTTTATATAAATATTGTCAAGATGTTTGAGAGTGGTTTTAGATTCCAGGAGTTATAATGGAGATTTTAGATTTTAGAAGATCCTAAAAATTTTTAGACTTAGCCAAATTTTAGTAGTCAACACTCTTCCATTAGTGTTCTTTTCCACAACTTGTTTTTCAAGATTTTTGATAAATTTGACATTGGAACAAGGATTTTCCAAGAATTTTCACATTTTTTCATTTGATTTCTATCTTTCACATTTGGGCACACATTAGGCATGTAGACGAAATTCTTCTCTACTTAGCCAATTTCCTCATTTGTTTCACCTTCTTGGACCAACACTTAGCCATTTTTCATGATATTCCATTTTGGGTGTTGATGGGATGGGATCAAGGAATTTTCCCATACTCACATTTGGGCACACATTAGGCATGCAGACAAAATTCTTCCCTACTTAGCCAATTTCCTCATTTGTTTCACCTTCTTGGACCAACACTTGGCCATTTTTCATGATATTCCATTTTGGGTGTTGATGGGATTGGATCAAGGAATTTTCCCATACTTAGTGAATTTTCATGCCATATCCTCGTTTGGTTGCCTTTTCATGTCTTTTCATGCCCTTTTAGAAATGTTTCCAGACTTGAACATTTTTCGCGCTTTTTAAGGTCTTTCCACTTTTAGGTGCTTTTTAGGAATGCTCTTTAGACTTAACCATTTTCATCATGCCTTTCCATTTTTGAACATTTTCAAACTTAGTGCATTTTAGACGAACTGCCTCATTCGATTACATTTCCGAAAATAGAACTGGGTACCTTGTGAGGTTTTCACACCACCACCCCATTGCAAATGGGAACCCCCTCTTTTTACTTGGGCAGTAGTAGTGGTCTTAGGTGGTTTTAGTTGGTAGCATTTTTTCGAGTGTCCAAGTTGAAAAGATGAGTTTGAGCAATCAAGTCTGTCTGGGATGTGAGCGAGAGCTGGGCAAAGTCTGTTAGTGATATAGTTGAAACCAAGTGATTTGTGATGAAATGAGTTAGAATCATTAGAAAATCCTTGTTCCAACTTTAATTTGATCTTGGAAAGCCACGAAAGGTTGTGGGAGATAACACTGCTTAAGGCGTGCTGAATTCTGAAATTTGGCTAAGTGTGGAATTTTTTGAAAACTCCCAAAATCTAGATTCTTTATTATAACTCCTATGAAGCTGAAACCTATCTCAAACATCTTGAGAGTATTTATGTAAGATATATCTTAAAGTATAAGAAAGGACATATGTTATATTTTATATAAATCCTCCCGTCCTCTGAGTTAAAGAAACTCACTTGCAAAATTTGGGAGTTAACTTGCAAATGAAAAATCCTGGCACTAGGTCGGAATTCGACCATGTCTTAAGATTCCAATCCTTTGACCCCCTAAATTTTGCCCCTTGTGAAAAACGAGTTTTAGGTGCAAATTGTGGAAAAAAAGGAAAATGCAAAATGATGTTTTGTTTTGATGAAGGTTTGAGGCAATGCAAGAATCCTCAGGTTGTGGTGGAATCCGACCTACCTCCTAAGATTCCCAATCCTCTGAGGGGTGAGATTTCCGCCCCCTTAGAACATGATCAAATTCAAAACAAACTCAACATTAGTCAAAATAAGATCAAATAGAGGCAAGGTAATGGAAGTTTTAAGGCTAAAAGAGGTGTGAAAACATGAGTTTGAATGAAGTAAAATCCTTGAGGGATGGTGGATACCGCCACCCTCCAAGGATTTCAAAATCCTTTGGACTACCTAAATTCCGCCTTACATAAGATGAGCAGCATGAAGTCATGGCGGATGAGAGAAATCGATCCAAGAGGCAAAGTTGATGATAACAAGACAAGTTTAGGAGATAGACTGATGTGAAATCAATAAAGGTGATCATAAAAATTCTCTAAGAGGCCAGAATTTCGCCTTGTGAATTAAAATCCTCTCCCCACCTTGAATTCCGCCCTCTCTTGGTTGCTCAAAATCCTGGCCCACTTCCCAACTCCGCCTATGGGAAAGTCCTTAAGGTGTTATTAGATGCAGATTTGGCATAGTTTAGAGGTCAAAACTTTAAGGAGAAGATGAAGGTCAGACTGTGAAGATGAAAATCAGAGTGAAAAGTGGAAGATGAGTATGAAATTAGAATTTTAAGTGGCCCAAATCAGATAGATTGGAATAAGCCTGGAACTCACTTTGGAAATAAATTCAGCGCTTAGTTGCACTTGATAAGATAAAAAGAGGCTTCAAAGGGGCCAAGAAACAAAGTTTAGGACCATGAAGTAATCCTTAGGAGGTAGTGGATTGTGTCACCCTCCTAGGATTATTTATCCTCTATAGGGTCAGATTTCCACCACCTTGGTCAAGGCAATTTGGTGAAAGGTTTGAGAGCATGATGGAAGACAAACACAATAAGGATGAAATCAGTACTGGGGAACCAAAATTGTAAATGATAAGGCAAGTGGGGGAAGAATTTAATCATGAAATTTGAGGATGAATAAGGAAGTGCAATACTACAATCATGGCTATGAGAAAATTTCCAAGAACGAAGATGAAGAAAACTTGCAAGGATGAAGAAAATTTGAGAAGATGAAGCAATTTGGGAATATGCCATCACAATCGAAGGCTTGATAATGTTGAGTATCAAGAGATATTTTCCCATCACTAAGAAATTGATTAAGTCTACATGATAAGGATGTTGAGGTGGTGCCTGCTTGTCTTCAACCAATCAGGAAATAATAGTCACACATGTTTCAATCATATTATGCCAAGTGTACAATTTTCTCATTGGCTCTTGAAAGCATTGTAATTTTCTTATTGGCCCATTGGGTGGTGCCTTCATGTAATTGGTTGATGGGGCGACAACCCTAATTAGGGTTTGTAGTGATAAATCTTGGCCCTTCATTGTAATTGAATAACTATAAATGGCCAAGGCCTTCTCATTTGTAGCCGTTAGACACTAAAGATTAGAGAAGAGATTAGTAGAAGTAGAGTAGGATTAGTTAATGCTATCAAAGTAATTGATGATTCATTGTTGGTCATGTTGGATTACTTAATGTTGCTTTGAAGTATTGCATGGTTTCTTCATTTCCTCATTTAGGATTTTATTTCATGTTAAGTAGAAGTAGTAGATGAATAGAAGACATTGTTGAATGGTGATTAATGGTGGAGCTAGTGTCCATACCTTTTGGTACTTGCTTATTGTAAGTAACAGTGCAAGGTTAGTCTGGGCCCAATTTGCAAGTGTTTAACTTCTATTGGAGATGTTCATTTAGATTGCGCCTTAATAGAGTATTTGGATGAATATTGACGATGTGAACATCATTCTTGCATCATTAGAAGTGTAATGTCCCTTCTTATTCTCCTTCTATAATTTCCTACAAAATCGACGTTAGTACACAATATCACACAAAATTTATATGACTCATACTCTACTCTAAGTAAGGGGGAAATTTGATCCTTAAGGCTGCCTCTAGGTCGGGCTTCACAGAATTCCTGGCTTGAGGGACTTTCGCTCCACTCTAAGCAATTGGGCTATTGACACGTCATCCCTAGAGCACTGCCCATAAGAATCTCTTGGAAGCAAGCTTAATGCATTCCAAGCCTACGCATATGCATATGACTGGTTTTCAGTATATATACTGCCTACGTGAGATAATAATCTCGAGACTACAGAAGTGTCTTAATTTCCTCTAGCCCCCTCCAGATACGGGGATCCATCCGTATCATCCAATGTTGAGATATTAAATCTCGAGACTAGGAAACTATCATAATTTCTTCTAGCCCCCTCCAGATATGGGGTCCATCTTTTAATGAATACATTATTCATTCTCTCTATGGCCTCATATCATCAACAATAAAACAATTTAAGTCATATAAATAATTCAATGCATGTGATGTCCATATAAATTGGTAAATTCTAATTGTATATAATTCCTTACACATCAATTATAATACAACCATTTTTTATTCATAAAAGAATACTAATATTCTGAGAGTTTAAATGTAAACATAAACATATATATATATATATATATATATATAATGACTAAAATAATATATTGGTTTCATACCTGATGGGACTGCAGCCTCTGCAGAATGTCCTTCGTAATTAATATTCTTTATTCCTTTATTTTCCTCTTTTTACTGTTTTTATTCTCTTTGATTTCTCTTTTTCTCCCTGGTCTCTTATTCTGGTCAAACCATATGCTTGACCCCTTGTACTTCTCTATGTTCTACGACAATTACTTATGTATATAATTAGATCTCTGTATATTATCTATTCTGATTTCCTATCCAATAAATATATATTTTTTGTTCCGTAACTATTCCTCTTTGCTGATCTGGTTATATATGTCTTTGTTTTCCTCCCTCCTCATAGGAATGTATTTGACATTCATTATATATCTTCCAAATTAAATGGATGGCACCTTTTGACAGTGATTAGTCACACCTTTTCTTGATTGGTTTTCTTCTTAAGTAGTTGAATTACTTATCACCGACTTTCATATATTCCTAAATCGATTAGTTATTCTCTTAATTGATAGTGGTTACTGTTCATAGCTCCTATCTCAAATAGTATACGTGGTTCCTTATCGAATGGTATGAGTTGAGAATTTATGAGGAACATTTGCAATATACGGGTGAGGACTATCATCTCCCAACTTCATTTTATGTTTGCCCGTCTCAACCATTTTATGGGGGTATAAATATTTGTAAGTTACTAAGTCTGACTTATAATAGATAAGAGACCCTTCTATTTTTCATCTGCCTGAACCATTAGATAGAAGAATATATTCGTTGTTATAGAAGAATGAATTACATACAGATTTATTGCTGTTGTAGACTACAGCCTTTCCTTCCTATTCCGATAATGATTGGCTCCTTCCTATCCCGTTTTATATATTGGTTTATACAATTTTCGTTACTTAGTGTTAACGGTATGTATATTAAGATTATTGCTATGGCTATTAACATATATTAATATTAACTATAAATTAATATTATAGATTAGCATTAATATAATGTTATAGACTTATTCATTAAATCTACGAGATTATATTAGTATTATTAATTATTATATTATAGATTAACAATATTAATAATATCGCTTAATTAATATATATATATATATATATATATAGATTAATAATAACAATTAACTATATTGTAATGTCTCTTCATTATGCTATTGTTCTTGACTATAAATCTTCGTTATTCGATTTGTAAATTATATATATTTATATATTAAGATATATTAATATATATCAATATCAATATATATATGTATAAAAGTATTCACTTATTATTATAATATATATTATATTATAATATTATGTCATTAAATGATTATAATATATATTTTATTAAAAATGATTATTATTAATAATAATATATTATAAATATATTTTCTTAAATGATTATTATTAATCATAACATTATTAATATATTATAATGTTTGATTTTCATAATAAATATATCTTTATTAATTTACTCTTATTAATAATAATAGCAACATATAATATTATGTATTAATAAGAAATAATTATTATTTGTATTTGTAATATTTAATTATATTTATTATTTTCGTTTGTCTGTTAATTTATTATTAATTTCTGGCTAAGGAAGGGGACATTACAAGGAGCTAGCACCCGCCTATGCCTACATGACACAGCGAAGCAAGGATTGGTTAGAGGCTCACCCCACCATCAACATTGTCTTGCATTCGTAGACTTAGATAGAATTCCTAAACCCTTTCTCCTTTGTCTTTTGTTTAGTTGGAAGTGATTGGAAGTTGTTGAAGTCAAGTTGATATCCATTGAATGAATAGCGTAAGTCCCTTTGCGATAACCAACATATCACATTAGTGAAATTGAGTGAAAGTCCACAACTGAAAGGAACCTTGAGGTTGTCCCATTTGATCACACAATTCATTTACATTGTTTAGCATATGAGCATCCTTATTCAAGAGAGAGTTGGAGATTTGGTGTTTCATCCTTGGAATACTAAGTATTTGATTTTGCATGTTGTAGTGGAACAAAACTCACATCAACAGTACCCTTTTTCCTTTTCCACAACCACAATTCATTAGTTACTAGAATTGACCTGCCAAAAATAGACTTGCTATAAATAGTAAGTTTGTTCAAACACAAAATTAGGCCAATTAGAGACACAATGAAATTTACTATAAATAGAGATACCAAAAATAGAAATTTCTAAAAATAGCAAGTATGTGAAAATGTTCAAGAGTTCACAGGCATTCTTTTTGAAAGATCAATTCACTGTTATACTTGGCCAAATTCATTGTTCTTCACAAGATTCAAAGGCAGAAGCTATTCAAATTCAGTCTTAGCCAATTTCACCCAAGTAGTTTAATGGTTGAGAAACAATAGTGACGGCAAAAAGAATTGGCTTATTCAACAAAAAGAGGGGGTCCCCATTTGCAATGGGGTGATGTGTGAATAGGTCGCAACACTAAGGCTGCTATTTTAATGAAAATTGTCTAATGGGTACCGTAGTGTTATAGCTCATTGGAACCAGCATGAGAAGTTTTAAATCTTGGGCACATAAAACAAGGACCTTGTGTGCCAAATTGTCATTATATTAATAAAAAGGCCATTTTTGGAGCAACGAGGAGTTAAAATTAATAAAGTAATTTTTTTATAATGCAAAGTTGCAGGGACATGGATACGGATATGACCACTTTTAAAGACCCCTAGTATGGATATAGCTAGATATGACATTAATAAAAAATACATACACATATTTAACACAATTTTCTAAGCTATTAGACGATATTTTCATTACTTCAAAAGCAATATAGAGACATAAAGGCTACATAAATAATTGAAAGTTAATTTAACACTTACAATCTGCAAAAATAGTAGAGTTGCATTGGAAATTAGCCCTCAAAAATGGGTCACTGATATAGAAAAACATTTCCTTTGTCTCTCTTATTTGGTGTAGGTTTTGTTTATACCGATTTATTTAAAAAAAATTGCATGAATGAAGTTTTCTAAAGTAAATTTGGAAAGATTGACATTAAAATTTTAAAAAAATCAAATCACATATTATTCAACACAGTTGGAAAATCGAGGCTTTTTGGGCACACATGGGTACAATATTGGATGTGTATCCGGGCCATATCAGATACATGTTCAAATCAGATGCGGGGATACATGCACTTGATGCAATGGTATTCTTGGGTCATCGGAAAATCTGCATGGTGTTGTGTTGAAGTGGTTATGTGTTGCTCGGTTGCAGCTTTAATCGACGATCTCGGTTATTGAAGAGGCTGGGTCATTGAAGGAACTCGGTAAAACTCTGGCTCTTGGTGGAACATGTACTCGGCGATGCCTGTGGTGCTCGGTCGATGTGCTTGCTCAGTGATGCTTAGCCTGCTCGGTTGTTTTACTGGTGCTCGGTAGTTCTGTTTTACCGACTGGAGTTCTTGGAGTTTTGGTTGGCCGACTTAGTGTATTTAATGTTGGTAGCTTGTGTTGTATTCTCCTATGTGGATCTTGAGGCCGACTCGGAGAATTAATTGTTTGTAAGGCTATTTGAGAGCCGATTGTTGTTGCATTTAATATTTGTTTGTAGTAGAAGCCGATTTGGCTAGGAGTTAATTGTTTCTTCCAACCGACTTGTGGTTGAAGAAATGTATTTAAGGAGTGTTTGGGTAGTTGTTTAGAAGTCAGGCAGTGGGAGTCAGAGTCAGTGAAGGACGAGGATAATAATTGGATCCTGCGAGATCTTGAAGATCAGATTGTTTATCTGATATTGTAATAGCAGAGCTTGTGGTTTGCATGCTTGGAGACAAGGAGATTGCTTGGTGGCTTGCGAGCTCAAGTTTAGATCTGCTTTAGTGTTTCCACCAGTTGCTGATGTGCTATAGAGTTGGACTAGCTAGGAGATTGCAGAAATATTGTTGTAAGTGATTGTATTTGGCCCTAACCCGGAAGGCCTTACAGCCGGGCATGTTGAATGAAATTCTATTTTGAAGCATTATATTGTTGTATTCCGCTGTGGTTGTTGTTGTTGTTATTGCTGGTGTAGACTTGGACTATCCATCTTGGGATTATCCTTGCCTGCCTTGCGTCAGCACTTGAGGGGGACAAAGGAGTTTCCGGCTACTCTATTATAATATCAACTTTAATTTATAACATAAAGTTTCTTTTGGAGAGAAAATAAAATAAAAAGTAAGTTTTAATCCCACATTGAGATTGGAGGCTCACCAATGGTTTGGGAAGTCTTTATAAAGGAGCCTCATCCTTCTCCAAAGGATATGTTATGGGATATATGCTAGTTGGTATTTCTCCACAGTTGTTGGTTTGACAATGACAACCATTTCTGAGGATGAAAACCCTTGGAAATTTTGTAGGGTGGATGAAAATCCAATTCTACCTATGAGGTGGACTCACTTAGGGTTCATCATTGAGCTGATTTGTAGAATTTTGAATAGATTTGTGGAAGTTACAGCTAGGGTTTGAACACGTTAATGGAATCATCTTGCAGGTTGAAGGTCACATGAATTCTATATGAAATTTTCTTCATTTTGGATGACTAAGGTTTGAGATAATTCGCATTTTGTGATCAGATTTCGTCAAGTTCATATCAGATTCCAGTTGCAAAGGTTTTGTGGCTCTTTTGGCATCATATTGGCTTTAGATCAGTGTAGGGTTTCATTGCGGCCATCTCTGCCCTAGGTACTTACATAGGAGGGGAACATTTGCATGCATTAAGGGCACTTAGAGGCTGCCATCACCTTCAATTTTGATCAGAATTGCTTCAGATGTCATTCCAACCACAACAAGTTGCATTTGGCATCATTTGGAGGCACACATGCAAGCAAATAAATCGGGTATGTTAAGGAATTGAATCAAACTTTGTATTGGCTATGTAATGCACTTTCATATGATGATTCAGTTTGAAAACATTTGTATCAGACCTGATAGTAAGTGTACTCAGAACTGATTTATACATAATGTGATATCAATTCTTTGAAATTATTTTGCCAAAATTTTATTCAATCATTGTCTATCATTTTCTATGAATTCCTATTCGATTTGGCAATGAATAAATACCCCAAAATACAAACAGTAATTAGAAAATGAGAGTACAGTGGGTTGTTTGCCAAGTGTTTTATGAATTGTCATACATCTTAAAATTGAGAAAATAGTTCAAAATTAGCAGGGGTTCTTACACTGGTATCAGAGCCTGAATCTTGTCAGCATGTTGGGTGAAATCAGTTGCATAAACTACTGTTTGGATTGGTTTTCAATTGGACAACAAGTTAATTCCATGGCTAGAATTAAGGATGGAAGACTGTTACCTACCTTCCTTCGTGCTCCACCAAAGATCTTAAATAAACACAACAACAGATCAATTGTGAATTGCAGCGTTTAGATGGTTCACTTTCAAGGAAAGGTGGGCACTCTAAGGTTTCTTCTCCAGCTACAATTACAAGTAAGAGACTTCATGCCATGGCAACACATGATGCAATTATGAGAAGCTACCATAATTATTGCTTTCTTCCTAAAAAGATACAAGACATCCTTTCCTTTACATGATTTTTGGGTATACCAGGTGAGGATGAAGATGACTTGATGTTTTCAAGTCCATATCAACAAGGAAAAAGAAAACAAATATCAAAAGATAGTAAAGAAAGCATTCGGAAAAGTAAAGAGTTAAATGTGCTTGAACAAGGAAGGGAAGAGGAACCACTTGGTTGTAAGTTCCAGCTTACGTGATCTCAATGAATGCAAAAATCAGTCATCATGTGGGAGTCCTGAAGAAGAAATAACTTTGGATCAAGAGGAGACACAAAATACACCATTGAGCCATCAAGTTGTTCACAAAGTGGAAGAGATTACAATCATGGGTCAGCCCATTATAGATGTTGAAATTAGGACACCAAGGTATGGCACGTATTATGGTTTTTGCAACAGCAGTTCTAATCATGAGGTAGCATCCATTTCGCATGAAGGTAATGATGTTGTTGAGTGTTCCTATGTTGTTACTCAATATTGTGGATTCAAGCCACAAGGGTTCCGATTTTCTATATCAAACCTTGGAAGATGTGAAAAAGACTCAAGAGATGTGTGATGGATGGTCACATAGAGCTAAGAAGGCCAAGATGCTTGCTGCCCAAGCAAGATAGCACTTGCTTGATGTCAAGGAAAGTTGCAGTAAGCTTGATAACACAAGAAGACAAAGGGAATCATACATTAGATCATTATTTCTTCCAAGAGATGAATGTATACAAGTTGAGTGTGCAAAGGAAGATCTTTTTGAGGTGAGAAAACAAGAAGAACATGTTGATGTGTGTGAACAAGAGAAGAGGTATGGTTCTGAAAATTCAGTTTGGGCATTAAGTTTGCATCATGAGATTCATGAGTTTCCTCTTTTAGAGTCTTTTGAAGGTTCAAAACTATGATGATAATGGACACACACTTGGTGGACCAACCACTAGTGTTATACCTATTTGTGTTTGATTCCGTTTTGATTGAACATGCGCATGCATAATGGAAGAACATTTGCCAAGATCATGAGGTATTTTGCCTTAGAGAGTTGATTATAGAGACTAAGAGGTTACTTACTAAGGATATCTTGCATTTTGATACTGTTTGGTCTGTTGTGCATACTACACCTTGGAATTTGCTAGTAATGGAAAACACACCAGTCATGGAGGTGATGGTATGGATTAGAAGATGGGACAACCATCTTTTGACATCGCATGAGCATGAATCCAAATTAGACGGCAGTGACAAAAATGTGGCATTGTTGACATTCATGAGAGAATAAATGAGCATGAGGTAATGGTGGGAACTTCTAGTTGCCAACAACTTGATGTTATAACAGCAGTTAGAGAAGAACATGAATCAATTTGTATGTTGATGCCTCACCTTTATGATGTTGACACTTTGATTGAGTATAAGGAAGTCATAGTTTCTAGATTTGACATGCTACAAGATTGGGTTGCCGAGTTTATGCAAGTTTGCTCTTGCATTGAAACTTTCCAAGGTAATGAAAGAAAGGGTACAATCAGTTCTAAATCTTTGATTAAGGACAACAAAGTTATGCTCTTTAATTAGCAAAATTGAGTTTTCAAATGTTGGTATACATGATGCATTGGCTAAGCATGGTTATTTTGATGATGCTTCTTCCAAGAGGACCAAATTTGTTTATTTTTAGAACAACGGTAATAAATTAGTCCAAAGAAATCCATGACATACACCATTCCATACAAAATAAGAAGCAAAACTTCTCTAATTCTGAGTTTATAATTGATGTTGACAATGTTATGAATGAGCATAGTAATTTTATGAGTGTTACTCTTAGTGGATCCGCCACTCATGAATTACTTTTGGGTGTTAAGGAAGACATCTACATTGAAAATTTAATGTTGGCACCTAATTCTTAGGGCTCATTGGTTGGTATTAGAGCCAAATGACATGTGTTATTTAGTGACAAGTTGCATGTGAGTTGCTTATGTTGATTTTTGGGCATGTGAGTTGCTTATCACATCCCATGGAGATATTAACTATGATGAGGTGTATACATCATTCCTACAACTATTTTAAGTGATGGATTAATGAGAACCATATTAACTCAATTGATTTACCATCCTTATATTCATAGCTTAATCCTTAATCATACTTAATATTCATTTCTAAGTACCTGTTCTCTCTTCCATTTACCCTGCAGGATGGCAAGATCATGCTCTGATACCACTGTAATGTCCCTTGTCGGGTCCTATGAAATTTGGACCAAATTCTTCCCTTGCAATCAATGTTGTCGTCTCTGATTTATACTTATGTGCTTGCAACCATATAAGCCAAATAGGCAATTGCTCAAATGAGCCGACCCAATTAAGGAATAAAGGTGAACAAGTTTCCCAGTCCCATCATCGTATTTGAATGAGTCTGAACTAGCTTGTATATTCCAAATCGAAAAGGTGGCAACCTCAGGGTTTGATCAATCACCTCTTTTCGATTGAACTCCTTCATAACAACTGTCTATTATTCCCAAGGTATTGGTACTAATTACTTCCTTTATACTCCTTGTTGTTGCATATAGCCACGATCAGATAAAATTATAATGGATATATCAATTAGAGAAATTCAAATATTATTGATCAGGTTAAAGAGGTATATGTATATATATATATATATATATATGATTTTCTTTATGATCAAATCAATTCGATAAACATGAGTATTGAATCGTAATTGGTATTGAATCGGTATCAATTGATTAGTATTGAAATCATAATTAGTATCGGTATCAACCCGATAACTATTGGTATTGATTTTTTATTGTGGATACTGATTAGTCACCAAGTGGGAGATTGTTAGCTTGTGGTGACTGATCAGGAAAGTACTGTACACTTTTCAGCGATTTTTTTGGGGCCGACATATTTTCGGCTATTTTTTGGGCGGACATGTTGTAACTCATTCTAACCCTAAAGCGGCAAAATATTGTATAATATGGCTTAGGGTTAGGGATTTCATAATGAATGGTTTTAGTACTTGCGGTGGAATCGAGCTGTAAGGGATTACGAATTGTAATCAGGTTGTAATCACTGGATAATAATAATATTGGACTCGTTGTTGGTGGACGTAGCCCAGGGATTGGGTGAACCACGTTAAATCTTTGTCTTCTGTTCTCTTCTGTGTGGTTTATGTTTTTTGCTGATATTGGTTATTTTTTGCATGTAATTGTTATTTCTGCCTTGTTAATCCTAACATTGATTCGGTATCAACCGATTAGTATTGAAATCATAATTAGTATCAGTACCAACCCGATAACTATTGGTATTGAATCGGTATCAACCCGATTAGTATTGAAGCGGTTTTATGTTTCAAAAGTAGTGTATTACCAAAGGATGTGACAATAAGTCACGCCTATCCTCAAGTAGTCACATCTATCATAGACGTGACCATTCACCATCGGCATGTATTAATATTGATCGGACTGTTCAGTACTAGCACCGAAATCAGTAAGTGTGAAGTACAGTGAACAGCAATGCAGTTTTGTATATATTCCTTCATTGCAATTTAAGCATAGTCGAATTACAAGTTTATTGCATTTACATACATTCAGTTTTATACTCCTGCAAATAAACATCAGCACTGTTAGGTACAAGAAACATATATAATTAGCATTGCATATATAGATAAAAGAAAATTGAAATTTGAATAATAAGTTTGCCTTGAATTAACACTCCTCATTATCAAATTGTTTGTATATAATAAACCTCTGATGCTTTATCACACCCTTTCATTAGTGCATGACTTAACAATCATTCTTCATAACCTGGAATGTATGCCTTTTCATAACTTATTCAATAATCACTATCTTCGTTACATAATTATTATCGACGACTAACTGCTGGATTATGAATGATGTGGAGAGAATTGCTATAAATGAGTAAACCAATTGTCTTAGTCGATTCGTTCTTTATAATCATATTTAATTGTTGTCATCGATGACTAGTCGTTGTCTTTGATAATTACCACCCTTAATCATTGTAAGTGATTCCTCAAATGATATCCTCAATTGCAGTTCCTCCCCTACAACTTTAATACTATTATTTGTACTTCAAAGGATATATCATGTGGTGATTCTTCTCGTCGACTCTTTTCCTGTGAATGATCTCCCAATAGCTGATTGTGTATTTGAGAGATTCTTAGTTTCTCTTGATTTGATTATAATATTCATTCATTATAAAATAATATTATAATATTGAATAATTAATTAATTTATTAACTATTAATAATCTAATTATAATTAATTTATTGAATTCAATCTCAGAAATGCGGGACATGACTAAATAATTGCACTTTTCTTGGTATACTTTATATGAGTAACTTTCATCTTAAGAATAATGAAAAATTCAAACTATAACACCCTGTGGAGAATGCACTCTGCAGGCAGGTCTTTAGAGGATTAATTATAGTCATGAGCAAATTAGTGGCACTGGAACAGATGTAGTGTGTTCTGGCAATAATAATATACCTGTTTTAGAATATTGATTATAGTCATGAGCAAATTAGTGGCACTGGAACAGACATAGGTTTACATAGACAATACCATGATGCAATTGAAATAGTTTGCATCTTTCATGTGTTTAGATTTAACATTTTTTTGTTTGTATTCTTCTGTTAGCATTAGTCATTCCAGTCCATGAAGGGCACACTAGTTTCAAAATAAAATTATTTTAGGAATTTAATGTTCATGCTTTTGTGGTGGGATTTTTCTTTTCCAATGGCTGTACTGTGATGTGGATCTGTATGGTTATGATTTTAAATTATTGTTTTCTTAACAGGTTGCTATCGAGCGAATTGACATTGGCGAGCCTGGTAATTCAAGCCCAGGTATTTCTATTCACCTTTAGTTGGAGCATTTTGTGTTTATCTGTAAAGGAAGCTTATTAAATAGCTGTTATTTGTTTGCATAGCTGCCTCTTTATGTAATGTGATAAATCATTTAAAAGTAAATGATTTTTATACTTAGATTTTTCTTTTGACATCATTCAATTTTTTATTTTTCCCATAAGCTTTTTTACTCCATGTTATAATGCTTCTACTTGTCTGATGTAGCCTAGGCAAGGGGCTCCAATGAAAGACCACCTAAACCTAGCAGCCTGCCTCCTCTCTCAAATAACCACATAGCCAATTGAAGTAAAATTGTTTCTCTTTGCATTAATTCAAAAATTTCGTCCTTTTCAAAGACTACAAACACGTTGAAAGGATAAAATAAAATGTTTACACAACTCAGAATTTATCCCCAATTACCATTCATGGCTTCAATGGATGAACTATGTATTGTATCTATGTTACACCAAGTTTTCAAGGTGGGTATGACAAGAAATAGAGAGATGTATATCTGGGATAGTAGGCTATGCATTTTTAAGAGTAGTGTCAAGTGACGAGACACCGGACAATTGGACCTTATTTCAAGGGATGATAAAAATGGCAATTGCAAAATAGGAGAAATTTAAAAATCTAAAAAATTTCAAATATTCATATTAAGGCATTTACCATATATTATATAACCTTATTATGAAACATTAGATCTGAATTGAAAATTTATGAGTCGACATAGAAATAAACAAAATTTCAATGTTTAATCATTTTTAAATTTTCATTACCAAAGTGCGTACACAACAAAATGAAAAGGTTGAATGGCTACAACTTTAAAATGACAAAATGTTGACAACTAGATCACTTGCTATACCTTTGCTTCAATCTTCTTCTAGATGAAAACCTAACTCTGAATCTGACTAACTGCCAATATGAGGGATTATCTCATCCAATGGAACCACCTCCAATCTCTCTTGTACCTCCTCATTAATTTGTGTGGCATCTTCATGGTCAACATCTCGCCATACAGATGGAGTTCGTTGATACTTTTGAGTCTTTTGAAGTTGCAAGGCACTATGAATGGCCACTAACTTGCTCTTTGAGAGTTAAGGTTGTTCCTCTTGATAGAGGGGATGATGTAGTATGTGGACAATTCCTCTTTGCAACAATAAATTGATAACCTGTGAAAGGAGGTGAATCGCAGGAATTCTCAACTTTGGTGCACCCTTACCATGCCCTGTCCACCATTGAATAGTTTTGGGTTGAGTCAATGCAGCTCTATCCATCGTCACCTCTACTTTTTTGAATTCTAGACCATGAAGATTGACAGAGGCAATCCTCCATGTCTGAAGTAAAGTCACCTTAACAATATACATCTTTGAAATGGCCTTCACTTTTATTTTTTCATCGTCATGAGAATCCAGGACCTTGGTACATTGCATTTGGGATTTAGAGAATAAGCTGCCATATGGAGTGGAGTGTTCATATAAGAGTTATTGATCAATTCTATAGAAGCCCAAAGCTCACCTGCCACTGAAAGTACTTTTCATAAGAGAGAAGCAATGAAAATGCTACAAAGCCAAAAAAATCATTAGATGCATAAGTGAAACTGATACAATAGACAAAGAGGAAACCTTTGTTATACAGACAAGGATGAAACCCTAGGACATGCAGTACATGTCATTCTTGATTGTTAATCAATCTCGTTCATTTTTTTTTTTTTGTATCCTTGAGTTCTGATATGCAATTGTGAGTTGTTGCATTTTGCTGCATGGTTGCACAATTCTATATTTGAATCCTCCATATGCCTGCAATGTAAACCTCATGCTTGCCTTTCCACTTAAAATGATTGGCCTCCAAATACAAAATATATGTTCAAAGAATGGCTACAAATCAAAATGACGTGGTTATGGATCCTTATGTTAAAGAAAACACATTTACCTCTATGCTAGTGTATTGAATGAGTGATGTAAGTCAGGTAATCAATGCAAAGTCAAATTGAATAGTTGATGCACTTTTTAGCTACAATAGGTTATACTTCATGCAAGATTTGTTTCCTTTAAGTTTTTTAGATCTTCTAAGTTAACATAAAGTAGTCCCAGGACATCTATGTATATGCTTTGGAATATTTTCTTGGGCTTAGAGAGTTGATATGCTAATGGCATTATATGATCAGTGAGGTTGTTGAATGCATAGTCAAGCAGCTGTTTCCCAATCAAGGGGTGAGTTGTGGTGATGAATATGAAGATGCCTAGCAATTGACTAGGATGGTGGCAGTACAGTTATATTTCGTTGCCAAAATGGTGAAGCTTTCTTGAAGGGCTGTCCTTTCTTCCTGACCGAAATATATCTTTCAAAAAAAGGTCCACTTCTGATTTTGGCGACTAGTTATGTGGGACAGAATCACATAATCTGAGCCACAAGATTAACTGCCATTTTAATTCAAATATCCTATGTTTGAAGTAATGATCTATCATCCAACCTTTATGATGCTTATGCAAAAGCTGATATATTTTTTTTTAATAATACAAAGAGCCATAGCTTGCTATGAGACGAAATGATTCATATTACAACCCGTTCACCATTGCAATGGTAAAATTGAGGATGCTGTGAGGTAAAAAATAATAGATTGTTGATATAAGCTGTTTTTGACCATGATCAAATGCAATTCATATTGGCCCATGTGCAACTTGCTAGTGAAATGGAGTTATTATTCAGCACTAGATCATTATTATAGACAATGGCATGCTCACTTTTACCTTCAACTCTAATCGGCCTGGTGAAATCCAGATAAACTCATAATGCAGTGATCAGTATTCACACAATCACTAACAATATAAAAGAGTCTATAGAATTTGGAACAAAGATATTTGAGCTAGACGTATAAGATCACTATATTTCATGCACAGATTTTATACACAACCGTATTATAAGCACTCTAACAAATTTTACTAAGTTGTTAAACTTAAAGGATTATCATAACACATCACTACTAAGGAAAAGAACCTTCAGGAACAACAGGCATGATCCTTTGATTAATTAGAAATATGCACATTACAACTTTTAGCAAGATTCCCACACTGAAGATTTAATAGTTTGCTTGTTTCTCCAAAATTCTTAACCTCTAAAATTGCTTTAAAAAACACAATAAATAGCCTCTTTTAGGCATCTCAATCACCCATTACAAAAGAATGTTGGCCTAGATTTCACAAGTTCCCACAGTTGTGTTCTTTACATTAAATGCATGATTAACTCCAGCCTCAAAAAATAGATGGTCCAATTAAGGGATAAAACACTAAGGAAGAAGGAGATGATGATTTGATCTTGTGGTTATAATTTGATTTGCACTTATTGCTGTAGGAACTGCACCTAGAACTGATTTGATTCCTCCACTATCAAATTGGAATCCAGGGCAGTTGTGTATAAGACTTTAATTCTCTTAGCCAAGAGACATTTTCAAACTGATTCCATTGTTTCCCTGATCTCCAGTATGCTGTCTCAGAAAACATTGAAATTCACCTGCATCCTCATCAACGTGAACTCATTGATTAAGTCCTCAGTGAGCTGTTCTCTCACCATCCCAACAAATTCTTTACTGATGTCACTTGGGGGAAAATCTTGTTAAGATTTTCTCACTAGGTACAAGGAATAGGCTCAATAAAGCTTTTTCCTTTATTTGGTCATAACAATAAGAGCTGCATATTTCCCCATGGCCAGTTTTTTATTTTCGGACACTTTCAACATCTTTAGCCTTTACTTGTGGCATGAAACCACTCTATGTGCACTCTTGGATTACAAACCTGATAATACATTTTTACTATGCAACTCCTGAAACGATATCCTGTCCATTTTCATCAACAAGGGCAAGTGATCTTCCAGTTGGGTGAGTTCCTAATCTAGCAGTATTTTAAACTCGGCCTTTGCACTAACCTAATCACTCATCTTGTGATATGACTGGATTGCCTCCTTGATAATACTACTTTCCGTTTCCAGTGAATTTCTCCAGGCATTAGTAGCATTGATCACATCACCAGCATCTTGCTTGTGTTTATCTTTACTGAATCATTCCAGAATTCTAGGAGCAGCTGAACTTGCATCAATTGGACCAATAAGGTAGTTGATACAGGCCTTTAGATCACTGACCTGAGCTTTGAGTTCTCTCTCAGTTTTAACATCCTTATCCATATTGCTTAGGATTGCAAATACTGAATTATTGAGAGATTGACTCTCTTCCTCATTTGGCTAATGGTTCAAATGGACTATTTGCACTTGGTAGTCTGTAGGCTGCATATCCTCTTCATCCTGGCTCTTTTTTTTCTTTGGTTGAGCTCAGAACACTTCTATCAATTTAGAGAAACCTTTTGTTGCAGGTTTGTATTACTTTTGTCTTTTCTGGATAGCGGTATTCAATGACATTGGCATACCAATGTCTCTAGAGGTTTCACCTGTGTCAGCTCTAGGTGAAGATGATGGTATTTTTGGAGGAGAAATGGTAGGAGGTATTGGAGAAGTGGAAGCTTTTGTCAGACTAGACCTGGAGAAGAAGGCGGTGAAGGTGTTAATGTAAGAATCAACCTTGGAAGATTAGTCAATACCTGAATTGCACTTCCCTCTTGAACTTTTATAGGAATTTGCATCTCCTTTTGAATGGATCTGGCCTGTTGCCCTTGACTACATCTTCTTTCTTGGTTGCTCTGAAACATCAGATTGTAGATGGGAAGAGATTGGATTGGATGGCAGTGGAAAAAGATTAGAAGGAACTAGAGATGAAATGGGAGGAGCGGGTAGTGCATGAGTATTGTGACTTTTCCCTTATTTCCTCTTGAGCAACAAAAGATTATCTGGTTTGTGCTCTTCTCTGCAGTAGGCAACAGGCTCTAATTCATCTACAACTTTCTTGCCTATGGTGCCTCAACTTTCCTCTTCTTGACTTGGCTTAGCACAACAATAGTCAACGTTGCATGTACACGGATTCAGATACAAATACGGATATGGTAGTGGATATGGATATGGCCTTTTTTGAAGACCCCTACTGTGGATATGGCTGGATACAACATTCGTGAAAAACACACATACACTTAACACAATTTATTTAGTTAGAGGAGATTCTCTTTTACTTCAAAAGCAACATAGACACGTAATTGCTACATAAATAATTAGAAATTGATTCAACAATTTGCAATATACAAACCAGGACCTACAATTAAACTATCAATAATGTTATTTAAATCTAAATTAAAATAAAATAAAGTGATATATATATATATAAAATTTAAAATTTGAATATAACGAGATAAACAATAATAATCTAAACATAAAAAATAAACAATTGACAAAAACACAAAAATATAATAAAAGTTGCATGAATGGAAGTTTTTAAAATTAAGTTTAGAAAGGCTCATGCCAAACTTTCTAAGATCAAATAACACGATATTCGACATGGCTGGAAAATTAGTCTTTTTTGAGCATGTGTGGATATGGTATTCAAGCTGTATCTGTATCAGGTACAACGATAGACGTGCTTGAGGAGGGGCATGAGTGTATCCATCTACTTTGTTATTGTAGAAGATTTTCATTGTGCCTTATTTTTTGCAAGAGCTTGGGCAGATTTATGTTGTTGTAGGTGTGGTTCATCTATGCTATAAGAATCCCTTAGCCACCTCCTTGTTCTAACAATGACAACTTTCATTCTGTTCTCAATGGAAGCATCCTCAAGGATCAACCAATCTGCGCTGCTCTTTGATTGATTATAGACTTTGTCATTAATTGTAGGATGTCTCCATAACCTTGCCATTTTCATGCATTGGCTTCAGGACCTTTAAATTGCAGCTCTTAATTGAAGGAAGAGACATCTCGTAGTAGTCCTTCATCAAGAGTCAAGACAATCAACCCAAAAAATTTTAATTGTTGGCACATACACAAAGAATGATCCAATCAGAGGTCAGATTCTCCCAATGGGATCAAATCTATCTCGAGGCTCATACATATGCATGGTTGAAAGAGCCATCTCAAACTTTAGTAGATTTGGCATTTTGGTTGCTAGAGCATGAATATTCACCCACTGTTATTGGGAGAGAAATCCTAGCCTTGTGCTTGTTGGCTATCAAATTCTAATTTTCAACTACTTGCCTGCATGTTTCTAGCAAATATAATCTTGTCACTTGGGTGTTTGGGTAGTTTATAAAGTGCTTTGTGAAAGGTTTGAACTAATGAACCAGTGCCACAAGCCAGCTACAAGATAATCTTTTAGAATAATCATTGTCCAAATACATGATCATGGCAAATGAAAAAGCATCGTTGGCTCTATAATATTGCTTCTAGTTTTCCTTAAGTTCTAGCTGGGTATTGCGATCATAGACTTTCATTTCACCCAGCTGTAGTGCACCCACCTGGTTTAGTCTTGGAAAGTTAGCTTGAAGAGCTAGAGGATACGCTAGTTAAGAGGTCATTTGGAAACTATTGATTTCTATTAGTTTTGATAGCTGTTCATGCAGTGTATCATCATCACTGATACGGGTAGCTCAATCTATTCACTTCTCAGTGCAATTTTGTAAAATGTAATAGCACATCCAAGGGTAAGAGTTCTTAACATTTGGAAATTGAAACACTTTGCCGAGTAGAGTAATGGCATCCTATGGATCTTCCTTAAACTCAGTTGTGTGCAACAGAAGGGTGTCGTCTACAAAGTTAATCACTTGTGCAGTGTGATTTTATAGTATTTAAGAGCTTCCTTCATGATGAACTTATCACATTCAACTTAAGTAGGAAACCCAAATAGTCTCTCAATTATCTCATTATTGATGTCTAAGATAGTTTGACGGTTGACTTATAGGGCCAAACACCTTTTTTTCACTTTGGTTATATTCTTTTGCAGAAGCCAAAACTAACCTGTTGTTTGTGTTACCCTGTTTTTGAACTTTTTTGATTTTTTTAAAACATCTTGCTCAAGATTCACTTCTTGAGTCAGTTTGACCAATGTGCATTTCAAGCATTTCCGGATTGTGTTCATAGGCATCCTTCTGAGTGGAAGACAAAAGCCAACGAGTCAGAAGAGGACTGCAACGTCAAAGTCTTTTTGTCACCATGAGTCAAAAGGGTGTTCACTAGTCCTAAAAGCAATGCAACATATTGATGAAAAGTGCAAAAAATGATTGTATGTTAAAAGTTATGACTCAGTCTATTAATTCTATTTGTAGGACCAATCTTAATAGTATTCCAAGCAATCTGGCCAGTTTTCAAATTGACCTAGCTCACAGATTAAGAGATTTTAAAGCTTCTATTTTTTATGCCCTAAGCTCGAAACTCATTAAGATCAAAGTTTTGTCATCTTGAAACCTGCTTCATATTTCTTGGTTCTTCTCATTATCACATTCTGGACCCCCGACAAAATTGTGGCAAAATGATAAACAGTTTAAAAGCTATCAATGTTTTTCTCCTATGAGCTCTTGGAGTTCTTGGTCGCAAAGTGTGAAAGCACAAAAAAATCATCCTTTTTTGTACCTGATAGCATAAAAGAAGCATGTGGGCAATATGGTGAGTATCTCTTAGAGGGATATTATCTCATGGGATGCAATAACCATTATCTGCCACCATAGCGAAATGGTAGCAATTACAATTGGTTCATTGAAGATGATCCCTCATAACAACCTTGTGAATTTTAAGAACCTTAAAAGTACAGTTTGATTCCTACAACGCATCTTAGTTCATCTCCAACATTGTGATCAAAAGCAAAGGGAAAAGTAAATCAAATTGGTGAGTTGTTATATTTTAATATTTATTAAAGCACCAAATAAAGTTAGACCTCTCCAAGACGATAACAAGTAAAATATCATTGATTTGCCATGTCACTAATTCATTCAAGTGCTCTAACATGCAGATAATGGTATGTTTGCCAGTTTGTTAGATTGGTGCCTTGTATGTTTCCAAAGAGGCCAATATATACTCATATAAGCAACAAGTTGGTTTAGTTGCTTAAATATTTTAACATGTCGACAATGATATTGTTTTGTTTATTTGGTTCTCAAAGTTATTTCAAAAGCTGATTGGAAGAGATATTATTATCAATTTCCTCTTTCGCCTTGTTGGTAAAATAAAGCAAGATAGGGATTCATTTATGGATCATAATTGTTCCACCAAAAAAGGAGAGGCTGTTCGGTGAATTTGTGTTGGAATAAAGAAGCAATGCATTTCTATTAAATAGCCAATTATCATTTTTCAGCAAATGGGAGAAGTTAGCTAAGCTGATTAAAGCACCAACATATTCTCACTATCCATTCATCGGTGATTCATATAACTTGTCCAAGTATTTTAAACAGCAATGCATTCTTTGTGGGGGAGTTAGTTATTGTAACTAATCTTAAAACTGCCTAAAGGCTTTTCTTTCTTTATCTGTTGAAGCGGCTTTAGAAACTATCCATTGTACAATCAAATTCAACAACCTTTGCCATTATCCTCTTTGCGTAGTGTTGGATTAATCGGCTTGGTAAATGAAAGTGGAGCAGTATTTCCAGAATCAAGAAATTTAATTATTTATCAGCTGCCATAGTGAAGAATAACTTGGTTTGCTAAATATGACTCTTCGAACAACTCTTTGAGAGCAACAATTGCAGGTTCTGCACAGAATTGATTTATCGAAGATGGTTTAGAAACTTTCTAGTATATGCAAATAGCGTAAAGTCAAATTTCATAACCTTTCTCCATCCTTTATGCCTGTGCGCAGTGCGAGCACTGGAAGAAGCAATTGACACCAGCAACACTCAACATTCAAACTGATTTTTATCAGATATTTTTGTTAGGAATGCGCTGGCAGACATGTACACCATAAATGGGATCATGGACAAAGCACCTAAAATGTTTGTCAAATGCCTCAAATATCATCTCGTGGTGTGCTATGTTGAAGAACACGCACAAAATGGGTGTGCTGAAATGCACATAGCTGTTGACAAACTGCGTCAAAGAGACAGTCATCAAATGTAATGATTGCAAGATTTGCAGAAAATGAGTTTGAAGAAATAACTTAAGAAACTTTCAAGCAATTGCAAACAGCAAGTTTGAAGTCAAATAAAAAACCTTTACTAGCATAGTCCCAATCCGCTCAAAATGAGAAGAGCCTTAGAGCAGTTTATGGACATCCATCGAAAGCATCAAGATAAAGATTTGTACAAAAGAATATGGTTGGAAATGCAACCGTGGACATGCTCGCAGAGTATGGAAGGAACTAAGCAAAATGTGGAGGTGTAGACAGGGCCCCTAAGCTGCTCGAGAAAAAGCCTCAAAGAATTGTCATCTCATGGAATGTAATCATTGTGGTGTAAACATGAAATGTATTTGTTATAATGGGTCTCAAAATACCTAAGCAAATGCATTTAACAGTTGTAATGATGCTACTCTACAACCTCTACAAGCTTTCCCCCTGCTGTGGCAAAAGTGAGTCTTTGCTATAGGGTACTGGCACCCATCAATGCATATTAGAAAGGAAATTTTTGTCAGATATGGTAGCCGCTACCTTGCTGGACACCCATTGGATGTGCAAGAGAAATTTGTTGGATAGATTTTAAGTAAATACAATTGGTGTGTAAAGTCAAATTCCTTCGCCAAATTCTCCAAGTCGCACAATGTATTGGATGTGCATATAATGTATTTGTTTAAATAAAGATCTTTAGAAACTCCGAAGAAAATGCAAGTGGTTGGTACAAAGCCAAATCCATATTGCACTCACCTCGATGCAGCCATCAACAATCTAACACTATTCAATTAAATGGATTTTCATGTTGATGAGGAGAAGAAGCCTCTGTTCCAAGGCTTTCAAAATAGAACGAGCTTGGTTAAAAAGCGATGAAAAAGTTATTCAGGGAACCATTCCACATTGCAATTACGGATGTTGATTTAGTTGATGTAGAGGACTTACAATATGAGTACTACATAAAACTGTTACAAATTTGTTAAAGATGTCATGAGAACATTCTAACAAAGATAAGTGGAGAAATATATGAACTTACTGTAATGCCTCCTTTCACTTGAAGAGAATATTATCAATATAGTCTATTTGAAATGTTATTTACTATGGTAGATGGTTTATATCACATGGGAAGTTCTTCTTGAGGTTTTTAAAACTGGTTACTGGATAGACGATGAAGGTAGAAATCCTTGGTAAAAATAAATTAAATAATGGATTTTGTGGTCAGAGAAGGATGTCTCTCTATTACAAGAAGAAATGTTGGATGCTCTGATTAGAAACAATTTCCAAAGAAAAGAAGTGTAAATGGTGATAAGTGGCAAATAAGATCTCTCTCTCGATGTGGTTGCAAGTGCTTTGTTTGTTTCCGACAATAAGCTTTACAGAAAGTCCACTCTTTTAGTGACTCTTGCATGGGAAGATTATGTGTGTATAGAGCAATGTCCATATAGTTCTATTGAAGAAAGCCTAGTAATTGAAGAGGAGGAATGCCACAATTTGGAATGTCATAAAGGGTATCATGATTGCAAAAAGAGAAACCATACATGTGGAAAGATTTGTTCTTTAAATGAGAAAGCATCTAATTGCACTACTGCATGTTGTCTTAATTAGGGATGAAGACCCTCACAAATGCAATTCACTACAACATATGTGCAAGAGGAAGTGTTCTCTTAAAAGCTATAAAAAACTCTTGTGTTCTTGTGAGGTGCCAATTGAGCTTAGGGTACATGAGGAACATGCTTGTGAGTAAGTGTCTTGAAAGTATCAAAGCCAAAGCAAGTGAAGATGGAAAACCACCCCAACAATAATGGTGACTTTCTCCTCCTTTCAAAAGTTACAAGTATACACTTATCTTTTTGTAAAAGTAACTCATGACACTTATTGTAACTTAAAGTTAGGTTTTGAGGTGTATTTCTGCAAAAGTTAAGTAAATCCAAACTTTTCTCTAGAAAGGTAGTTATTAGAAGTAATCACTTAGGTAGTTAAGCTAAGAGGTTATCCTTATTGGTTATTGTGACTGTGTTGTTGACATGACGCAACAACAAAGGATAAGAAGATCAAATCCTTCTCTTGAAAGAGCGGAATTAATTGCTCCCAAAGTTCTGGATAGTTGGGTCGCAACCACGTTGGACAGATCACTGAAGATAATGTGTAACTTCACAAGGTAGGCCTTTGCTGGTTCGTTAAGCTAGTGACTGGAAAACTGCACTTCACTCTTTTTTGGAGTTTTCAAAATCTGCTAAAGCTGAAATTAATGCTAACAATTATTTTAACACTAGATTTCAACAAAATTCAAAAGGTAGAGGGTAACGAGAAATAATAAAGAAATAACATGAAATCAATTCCTAAGGACATTAACCACAAGAAAACTCAGGTTTGTATAAGGATGATTAGATTTGATCTTTAAACTTATGATAAAATAAATCAGACATCCATAATTTATAATATTAAAGTGCTATCATCAAATGAAACGGTGAAGTAAGATTTCTCAGAATTCATCAAATTACAAATCTATACCTATCATGCACACATGTAAGATGTGTTAGTTAATAGATAGGCCTTTTTATAACATTGACTCAAACCCTCGCTAAATCCCTCTCTATTAACAATAGTTGAACAAACTGAAACAAATGGTGACAGTTTGATCTCTGAATTTGACAGGTACAGCTCCCTGTGACAAATCTTCAATGAATATGTTTTGTATTTTCTGAATATAAAAGTGGGTATGCTCTTAACCCGAGAGCAGAAGAGGCTTCTAATGGACATACATCGCCATGTTATATCCATGCATAAATATAAAATGATAACAGAAAGATACTGTGTTCTTTTCCACAACTATGAAAATAAAACACAACTCAACTAATATGAAGATCGCAGCATGTACACCTCCACAGCTATGAAAGTCGTACACACCAGAAAACGTATAAAGGAGTGCTGATTCTTTTAAATAGAATAGATATGATAAAGGAAAACAAAACAATGACTCATGGATCATCTAATAATCATAGATCTTAAGAACACAACTCAATATCTAAGATTAACTGACTTCATCTATCATTCATGCATTCCTTCAACAGTAAATGTTTGCAACTATAAATGAACAATCACCATAGTTTTTACCCTCAAGTCACGCTCAATTGTCACAACAAAAGGGGGAGAGCTAAAACCAAAATTACCAATCCTTAATAAAATGTTCAACTGAGATATAAATAGTCCCTTCGTCTTCCATGACGGTTACAACAACAATTCTTGAAAATTAATTGAAATAGTCTCATGACAGATGTCAATATCAGAAAAGAGTAAAAACAGAAAAATAAATATGCTAAAAGCTTTATAGCCTTTGCATCTTCCTCTTTATCAACCGATGCATCTATAGAGGCCTTTTGGCTAGATTCGTATTGCTGAAGTGCCATAATGACACGTACTATCTCCTCATCCTTTGATACTCGCAGTTCTTGTGGTGTTTCGAAACATCAACTATTGTTATATAAAACTTTGCAATCGGCACTTCAACACCACTGACCTGGACTCTTCTTCTCTTTGTTAGGCGGAATTTTGCATATGTTGCTTCAGAATCTGCCGATGGAGCAGCTATGATGAAATTTTCCAAAGCCCATCTTCCACTTCGTAAATGTCGGAAACCAACCTTCATGAGTTCCCATTTTCGGTATTCCGGGAATTGAACTTCCCCCCTTCACTTTCTGATGAATGCATGCTTCAATCGTCCTTTTCTTGAACAAAGGAGTTCCGTCAAGTTTATAAGTCTTTTCATCATTCATCAGTCGGGAATCTATTGATTAACTTCTTTTGTCATCTTTCAATCCGCCCCTGACTTCACAGAGTGTGGGTCCCAACATTTCTTCGGAGTTTTGGGAATTCTATCACCAGGCTTCCATTTTCGATCACCTTAGCATCCTTGGCATCAATTCTTTGCAATAGAACACTTAGTGTTTCTTTGAAGTTCAAACTTGCCACTAATATGTCGGATTCCGACGAGACTTAGGACTAAAAGGACAAAGACTTGCTTGACCAAACACGAGCAACCATCTTCCCGACATCTCGAATAAAGATAAGGACTCAAACTCAAGCTATGCGGATAAAAACTAAAACCACATGAGAACCCATATTCCCAAAATCATGATTGCACCCAAATCCCGAATATCTGATGGACAACTAGTGCTTTGAAAAGCCTGATACTTAGAGACTTAAACGTAAAAATTAACTTTTACCTAGACTTAAAAAATTTCAATGCCAATTTTACACAAAGGGACTAAAATATGGCAACAACTGGCTCTGATTTGGGACAACTTTTTCATGCAAAAAGAAGAGAACTCCAGAATCTTTGGCAAAGATTAGTGCTAAAATCCATTGGGCAACAGAGTTAGAGAGCATGAGTATAGGGAGTTGCTTTGCAAGTGGGTGGTGGGGAATAAGGCACAAGCAAAACCAAACAACCCAAAACTTCCTACATCCTACGAAAAACCCAAATTTTATTTACAAAGGGATAAACCTGGCAGGCGTTTACCTCAAGCAGAGCCCTAGATAGGTTATGTAAAACCATTTATAGGCTGGGAGAAGTATAACCCATTGCGGAAAAGGAATATGCACGCATGAAGCATCTGCAAACTTAACAACATGCAACCCCAATGAAGGATCAATTTATATAAAGACCTTTTGTATATCCAGATGTGACCAAAGAGCCATTCTTCATCATATACTTCTTGATCACGGCCAGCCACAACTTCATGTTTTGTTCTGAACAAAAAGGAGCCATCTACTTGGAAGAAAGCTAATTGTGCACGCGAATACAAATCACTCTCCATTTGACAAAAGTTTGGAATATTAGCTTTGTCAATCATGAAATCACTGCCTAATAGAGATGCCAAACTTACAACAGTTGTTTCAGCCTGCATGTTTTCTTCGAGCACTATTTCAGAGTCTTTCATCTTATCAGCTGGAAGATCTAACAATTCATCTCTGGATCTTGATTTGGAGAATCAATAGCATGGATATATATTCTTTCCGTTTGTTCTAGTTCAACACATGTATGATCTCCTTCATGTGATATAGATATTGAATAATTATCAAATTCAGAATTCTTCTCAAAGTTGCCCTTTGTTCTTCACACTATTGTAGCATCTTTTCGCATTTCATCGTTAACCATAACTTTTTTTGAGCAGCTCACAAATTTCTCAGAAATAAATTCTTTATTTTGCAAATCATGAAATGAATTAAGATTTGTATTTGTTGATTTTTGCGTACCATATTCTATGAGCATAGGATCGAATTTTACAAGAGGGGCTTCATCTTTTTGCTTTCTTATATAACCAAAAACTTCATTGGAAGGAGGTGAAGACTGCAAATATAAATCATCCATACCTTGACCAGCATCAATTGGAGCATCCTTTTGTGCAGATATCTCTTCCTCATGTAAAACCTTTTCTTTAATCTTACTCCAGGCGGTTTAAATGATGGCACTTTTGTATCTCTTTGGGAGCCACTAGCATTACAGGGAAATGTATTTGCTTCAACTTCAACGATGTCTCCATTTTCATTTATAATTCCACAGTGGAAGTCATCTTTTGCGTCCATTAAAGACCAACTTGGAATTAAAATAACTTAGTCTTTATCTTGCAATTCCTCATTGGGAGGGGCGAATGGTTGCTCTTTAAATTTTGCCTGTGCATTGGTAGAAAAAGATTTAGTCTCTTCATCTTCTGCATGCTGGAAACATTCTTTTTGCTGCTGGTTTTGGCTCCAAGGAATTAATGATTCTATTAATTTTGATGTCAAATCTTGATCTCTAGAAATAGAAAAGTTATAAGTTGCTGGCTCTTGTTTTCCAAAATTTTCTTTGAATCTTTTTTCTGCATCCCAACGCTCTTGTTCAATGCTTTTGAGATGATAATATCTCTCATGTACCCTTTTCAACAATAGTGCAGATTGATGGTCTTTGGTAGGACACAAATTATTCCTTACGACCTCGCTTATGCTTTCTTTATAAGCACTCCAAAGATGTTGAAGCATCTGATCATCTTCAATAGTGATTTCTTCAATTGATGGCACAAATCTTTTTTTTAACTTATTAAGATTTCTTTGTTGAGTCTGGTCTTGATTTATTTTTCTGATATTGTCAACTGAAATAGAGTCGCCAACCTTCAATTGATAGTATCTCTGATGTACCCTTTTCAACAATTGTGCAGATTGGCGATCTTTGGTTGGGCACAAATTATTCCTTTCACCTTCATAGATACTTTCTTTGAGACCATTCCATAGAGTTCGAATTATGGGGTCTTTTATGGGAAGAATTTCTTTGATTGTAGGTACAAATCTTTTTTTGGACCAGGTTTTTGATCGGGCCTGGCTTGGAATCATTTTTTGAGATCATTCACTAAAACAGAGTTGCCAGCCTTTAATCTGGGTATGGCACTTTCAAATTTTTAGAATGAAAACCAAAGCGCTAGAACTTCGATTCTCTCCCCTGCAGAGTCGCCAAAAATCTATTAGTTAATAGGCTTTTTATAATATTGACTCAAACCTTCGCTAAAGCCCTCTCTATTAAAAATAGTTGAACAAACTGAAACAAATGGGACAGTTTGATCTCTGAATTTGACAAGTATAGCTCCCTGTGACAAATCTTCAATGAATATGTTTTGTATTTTCTGAAAATAAAAGGGGGTATACTCTTAACCTGAGAGTAGAAGAGGCTTCTAAGGGGCATACATTACCATGTTATGTCCACACATAAATATAAAATGATAACAGAAAGATACTGTATTCTTTTCCACAGCTATGAATATAAAACACAACTAAACTAATATGAAGATCGCAACATGTACACCTCCACAGCTATGAAATTCATACACACCATAAAACGTATAAAGGAGTGTTGACTCTGTTACATAGAACATATATGATAAAGGAAAACCAACAATGACTCACAGATCATCTAATAATCATAGATCTTAAGAACACAACTCAATATCTAAGATTAATTGACTTCATCTATCATTCACCCATTCCTTCAACAGTAAATGTTTGCAACTATAAATGGACAACCATAGTTTTTGCACTTGATTAACACTCAATTGTCACAACAAAAAGGGGAGAGCTAAAACCAAAATTTCCGATCCTTGGTAAAATGTTCAACTGAGATATAAATAGTCCCTTTGTCATCCATGACGATTACAACAACAATTCTTGAAAATTAATTGAAATAGTCTCATGACAAATGTCAATAACAGAAAAGTGTAAAAATAGAAAAATAAATATGCTAAAAGCTATATAGCCTTTGCATCTTCCTCTTTATCTACTGATGCATCTATAGAGGCCTTTTGGCTAGATTCGTATTGTTGAAGTGTCGTAATGACATGTGCTATCTACTCGTCTTTTGATACTCGCAATTCTTGTGGTGTTTGGGAATATCAACTATTGTTATATTAAACTTCGAAATTGGCACTTCAACACCACTAACCTAGACTCTTCTTCTCTTTGTTATGCAAAATTTTGCATACCTTGCTTTGGAATCCGCCGATGGAGCACCTACGATGAAAATTTTCCGAAGCCCATCTTCCACTTCGCAAATGTCGGAGACCAACCTTCATGAGTTCCCATTTTTCGTATTTCGGGAATTGAACTTCCACCCTTCACTTTGTGATGAATGCATACTTCAAACGTCCTTTTCCCGAACAAAGGAGTTCCGTCAAGGTAATTAGTCTTTTCATCATTCATCAATTGGGAATCTATTGAGTTAACTTCTTTTGTCATCTTTCAATCGGCCCCTGACTTTACATAGCATGGTTCCTAGCATTTCTTCTTATTTTCGGGAATTCTACCACTAGGCTTCCATTTCCGATCACATTAGCATCCTGGGCATCAATTCTCCGCAATAGAGTACTTAGTGTTTCTTTGAAGTTCAAACTGGCCACTAATATGTTGGATTCCAACAAGACTCAAGACTAAAAGGACGAAGACTTGACCAAACACGAGCAACCATCTTCCTGACATCCCGAATAAAGATAAGGACTCAAACTCAAGCTATGAGGATACAAACTAAAACCACATGGGAACCCATATTCTCGAAATCCCGACTGCACTCAAATCTCGAATATTCGACAGGCAGCCAGTTCTTTGAAAATCCTGACACTTAGAGACTTAAACGTAAAAATGAACTTTCAACCAAACTTTAAAATGTTCAATGCCAATTCTACATAGAGGGACTAAAATATGGCAACAACTGGCTTCGATTGGGGATGGCTTTTTCATGCAAAAAGTAGAGAACTCCAGAATCTTTGGCATAGATCAGTGCTAAAATCCATTGGGCAACAGAGTGAGAGAGCATGAGTACAAGGAGTTGCTTTGCACGTGGGTGGTGGGGAATAGGACACAAGCAAAAAGAAACAACCCGAAACTTCCTACATCCTATGACAAACCAAAATTTTATTTACAAAGGGACAAACCCAACAGCCCCTCACCTCAAGAAGAGCCCCAAATAGGCTATGCAAAACCATTTATAGGCTGGGAGAAGTATAACCCATTGCAGAAAAGGAATGTGCACGCATGAAGCATCTGCAAACTTAACAGCAACATTCAGCCCCAATGAAGGATCGACTTATATGAAGACCTTTTGTATATCCATATGTGACCAAAGAGCCATTCTTCATCATATACTTCTTGATCATGGCCAGCCACAACTTCATGTTTTGTTCCATACAAAAAGGAGCCATCTACCTAGAAGAAAGCTGATTGTGCACGTGAATACAAATCACCCTCCATTTGACAAAAGTTTGGAATATTAACTTTGTCAATCATGAAATCACTGCCTAATAGAGATGCCAAACTTACAACAATTTTTTCAGCCTAATGTTTTCTTCGAGCACTTTTTCAGAGTCTTTCATTTTATCAGTTGGAAGTTCTAACAATTCATCTGTGAATAAATCATCATTCAAGAAAGCCTGTGGGTCTTGATTTGAGGAATTGATAGCATGGATATATATTCTTTCCGTTTGTTCTGGTTCAACACATGTATGATTTTCTTCATGTGATATAGATATTGAATAATTATCAAATTCAGAATTCTTCTCAAAGTTGCCCTTTGTTCTTCCCACTATTGTAGCATCTTTTCGCATTTTATCGTTAACCATAACTTCTTTTGAGCAGCTCGCAGATTTATCAGAAATAAATTCTTTATTTTGGAAATCATGAAATGAATTAAGATTTGTATTTGTTGATTCTTGAGTACCATATTCTATGAGCATATGATCGAATTTTACAAGAGGGGCTTCATCTTTTTGCTTTCTCATATAACCAAAAACTTCATTGGAAGGAGGTGAAGACTGCAAATATAAATCATCCATACCTTGACCAGCATCAATTGGAGCGTCCTTTTGTGCAGATATCTCTTCCTCATGTAAACCTTTTATTCAATCTTTACTCCAGGCGGTTTAAATGGTGGCACATTCGTATCTCTTTGGGAGCTACTAGTATTACAGGTAAATGTATCCACTTCAACTTCAACGTTGTCACCATTTTCATTTATAATCCCATGGCGGAAGTCATCTTTTGCGTCCATTAAAGACCAACTTGGAATTAAAACAACTTTGTCTTTATCTTGCAATTCCTCATTGCGAGGGGCAAATGTTTGCTCTTTAACTTCTGCCTGTGCATTGGTAGAAAAAGATTTAGTCTCTTCATCTTCCACTTGCTGGAAACATTCTTTTTGCTGCTGGTTTTGTCTCAAAGGAATTGATGATTCTATTAATTTTGATGTCAAATCTTGATCTAAGGAAATAGAAAAGTTATAAGATGCTGGCTCTTTATTTCCAGAATTTTCTTTAAATCTTTTTGCTGCATCCCAACGCTCTCGTTCAATGCTTTTGAGATGATAATATCTCTCATGTACCCTTTTCAATAATAGTGCAGATTGATGGTCTTTGGTAGGACAAAAATTATTCCTAACAACCTCGCTTATGCTTTCTTTATAAGCACTCCAAAGATGTTGAAGCATATGATCATCTTCAACAGTGATTTCTTCAATTGATGGCACAAATCTTTTCTTTAACTTATTAAGATTTCTTTGCTGAGTCTGGTCTTGATTCATTTTTCTAAGATCTTCAACTGAAATAGAGTCACCGGCCTTCAATTGATAGTATCTCTGATGTACCCTTTTCAACAATAGTGTAGATTGGTGATCTTTGGTCGGGCACAAATTATTCCTTTCACCTTCACAGATACTTTCTTTGAGACCATTCCATAGAGTTTGAATTATGGGGTTTTTTATGGGAAGAATTTATTTGATTGTTGTTACAAATCTTTTTCTGGACCAGGTTTTTGATTGGGCCTTTGAATCATTTTTTGAGAACTTTCACTAAAACAGAGTTGTCAGCCTTCGATTTTGAAAAGGCACTTTCAAATTTTTAGAATGAAAACCAAAGCACCAGCACTTCGATTCTCTCCCTAGCAGAGTCGCCAAAAATCTATTAGTTAACAGATAGGCATTTTTAAAATATTGACTCAAACCCTCGCTAGAGTTCTCTCTATTAACAATAGTTGAACAAACTGAAACAAATGGTGACAATTTGATCTCTGAATTTGACAGGTACAACTCCCTGTGACTAATCTTCAATGAATATGTTTTGTATTTTCTGGATATAAAAGTGAGTATGCTCTTATCTTGAGAGCAAAAAAGGCTTCTAATGGACATACATTACCATGTTATATCCACACATAAATATAAAATGATAACAGAAAGATACTGTATTGTTTTCCACAACTATGAAAATAAAACACAACTAAACTAATATGAAGATCGCAACATGTACACCTCCATAGCTATGAAAGTCATATGCACCATAAAATGTATAAAGGAGTGTTGATTCTGTTACATAGAATAGATATGATAAAGGAAAGCCAACAATGACTCACAAATCATCTAATAATCATAGATCTTAAGAGAACAAGTCAATAACTAAGATTAACTGACTTCATCTATGACTGTAAATGTTTGCAACTATAAATGAACAACCATAGTTTTTACCCTCTATTCACACTCAATTGTCACAACAAAAAGGGGATAGCTGAAACCAAAATTGTCGATCCTTAATAAAATGTTCAACAGAGATATAAATAGTTCCTTCGTCTTCCATGACGGTTATAACAACAATTCTTTAAAATTAACTGAAATAGTCTCATGACAGATGTCAATATCAGAAAAGAGTAAAAATAGAAAAATAAATATGCGAAAAGCTATATAGCCTTTGCATCTTCCTCTTTATCAACCGATGCATCTATAGAGGCCTTTTGGCTAGATTCGTATTGCTGATGTGCCTTAATGACACTTGCTATCTTCTCGTCCTTTGATACACTTAGTTCTTGTGATGTTTCAGAACATCAACTATTGTTATGTGAAACTTCAGATTTGACACTTCAACACCATTGACCCCGACTCTTCTTCTCTTTGTTAGGTGTAATTTTGCATACCTTCAAAATCCGTTGGTGGAGCAGCTACGATGAAAATTTTCCAAAGCCCATCTTCCACTTCGCAAATGTCAGAAACCAACCTTCATGAGTTCCCATTTTCGGTATTTCGGGAATTGAACTTCCCCCCTTACTTTCTGATGAATGCATTCTGCAAACATCCTTTTCCCGAACAAAGGAGTTCCATCAAGGTAATAAGTCTTTTCATCATTCATCAATTGGGAATCTACCGAGTTAACTTCCTTTGTCATCTTTCAATCCGTCCCTAACTTCACATAATGTGGGTCCTAACATTTCTTTGGAGTTTCAGGAATTCTACCACCAGGTTTCCATTTCCAATTACCCTAGCATCCTGGGCATCAATTCTCCGCAATAGAACAGAGTGTTTCTTCGAAGTTAAAACTTGCCATTAATTTGTCGGATTCCGACGAGACTCAAGACTAAAAGGACGAAAACTTACTTGACCAAACACGAGCAACCATCTTCTTGACATCCCGAATAAATATAAGGACTCAAACTCAAGCTATGAGGATAAAAACTAAAACCACATGGGGACCCATATTCCCGAAACCCCAACTGCACCCAAATCCCAAATATCCGACGGGTATTCAGTTCTTTAAAAATCCCGACACTTAGAGACTTAAATGTAAAAATGAACTTTTAACCAGACTTAACCTTTTCAATGCCAATTTTACACAAAGGGAGTAAAATATGGCAACAAGATGAATTCATCCTTTAGAACATGAAATTGTTCAAACCAAGTTATCCATCACCCTGAGCTAACACCACCAAATTCAATGGCAAAGGAACTTCTCAATGAACACACAAAAGGCTCTTGATTTTTGAATTTTCTATTCAAACTCACAACATCAGCAGCTATACACACTAAGATTGCAACACCAATTGTATATAGAGTTCTATTGAAAAGATCTCAACTCTTATTACATAACAAAACTGGGTTTAAATAGTTTTTATAACTTCTAAATTGCCAAACTCATAACTAGGGTTATTGGGTGTTATTATTGGCATAACAAAAATAAAACTAAAGATTAACAAGCCAAAATACTCCTAAACTACTACATTATGGACTGACTTCGAGTTCCATATGTTTATGACCCAAAATGAACTCCATTGGAGCCAAAATGTGCCCTAAATTTTTGGGTTGAACTCCAATTTGAACAACAAAAGATGGATGGCCAAATCTTGTTTTTTCAGCTTATTCTTTGAGTTTAATCATGAGAAAATTGCCTTATCTGATTAGCTCAACCCCATAGAAGACTGAAGACACAAAAACATGAATCCAAGGGAAGATTCCATCCCAAAACTGCCACATGTCAAGAAAAACGTGGCCACTTCATCCCTGCGTTTTTTATTTACGAGCTGCTTGAAAATCTGTAAATAATTATCTCTGATGCATTTCACTTATTTACAAGTGTGCCATGAGCTTGGGAAATGCTTGATCAAAGACATGAACTGCTTTATTGATATCATCTATATCAGGAAGGAATTGGATGTAAGTGGATTTTTAAGACTAAGGCAGATGGTAGTATATATAAACATAAGGTCAGTAGAAGGAGGAGGAGAAGGAGAAGGAGAAGAAAACTTTTAGCCAAGGGTTATGCTCATAAAGAAGGGATAGACTATGAGGAAACATTCACTCCACCACAAAAACTAAAACCTTAGAATGTTTTTTTCTTTCGCTGTCTAATTTGGATGGAAACTATAACAAATGGATGTAAAAGTGCATTTCTTAATGGGGACCTTAAGGAGTAGGTCTACATGTCCCAACTAGAAGGATATATTACACCTAGTAAAGAAGAAAAGGTATGCAAACTTGTTAAGTCCCTATATGGTTTCAAATAGGCTCCTAGAGCCTGCTATATTAAAATTGATGAACATTTGCTACAACATGGTTTCAATAGGCATCCATATGATCCAAATCTCTATCTCAAGGATCAAGTGGGAGAGAATGTGATAATCAATGTATATGTGGATGACCTATTTATCATAGATAGCTCAGAAGCAATGGTTGAGACAACCAAGAATGATGCCATGAAATCATTTTTGACAGATTGTGGGCTACTACACTATTGTCCAGGCTTAAAGGTATGGCAAACAAATCACCATATCTTTGTATCACAAAGAATGCCAAGACATTGCTTGAGAAGTTCAGAATGATGGATTCCAAGCCCGTGTCTACACCTATGGAATCAGGCTTACAGTTATCTATTTCTAATCTATGGACAAATCATTGGAGGCTTACACTAGACCAGATATTAGTTATGCTGTTAATTGTCTTTCAAGGTTCATGCAAGAACCAAAGATATGTCATTGGAAAGCAGCAAAATGGGTCTTAAGGTATATACATGGTACAATGGATCATGGTTTGGAATATAAAATGAATGATCAAACTCTTCTTGACAAGAGACATAAATGCAAACTTTGCAGAGTGAGTTGATAGGAAATCCATATTTGGATTCGTTTGCTTCTTAGGTTTAGGGCCTATTTCTCGGGGAAGTAAGAAGCAAGCCACAATTGCTCCTTCCTCAATAGAAGCATAATATTGTACAAGTGCAACAGTTTGTGAAGCCACAAGTTGTCATACGAGAACATGTTCAACAAAACAACATTCAACTCCAACTTTGCTCAACTCAGGAACATGTCGACATCTTCACCAAGACTCTTACCCGTGTGAAGTTTGAAAGTTTTGAAGACTCTTTAATTAATACTCTAAAATGTTGATTTTGTCCTCTTTTAGCCACAAGCATTGATCTTCCCACCCAACCATAGACAATACCCGATTGTCTCCCCCGAGCACTGCTTATTCTCAATAAAGCAAATTATGTGTAATGTATATTATTTTTGAGACAGCAAGATTAATCTTCCTTTATACCTTTTGTGGTGTCCCTTCACCTAGGGGGACGCCACTCTTCCAAGTGGCTCCAATTATTATATTATTAATATAATATAATAATTATCAATATTTTATATTATGTAATAATTATATTATTACATAATAATATAATTATATTATTACATAATAATATAATTATATTATTTCACAATAATAACATAATAATTATATTATCAATATAATTATTATAATATCAATCACAATAACTTTATCAATATAACTATTAAATCATAATAATTATATTATCACAACCTTTATGTTATCTATGTCAGCCTGAAGGAATCCGTCTGTAGCTACAATAACATTAACACTCCCTCTTAGTTAGGGAGGAATCCTTCTTGATAACTTCTAATTTGTCCTCCCGACGCTAACATCAACACTCCCTCTTAGCTAGGCCTCATCTTCTCAGATATTTGAGTTATAATGTCCACCATGGCTACTCCTAGAGGGTGGCTCCATCATGGCTGCTCCCATGAATGGAAAATGCAAACAAAAACAAGTGTTCATCACGGAATCACTCCCGCGATGTCGTCATCTCACGATAGCGTTCACCATAGCTACTCCTAGAGGGTGATTCAACACAAGTGTTTAGTCTTGGAGTCACTCACATGACCTTCACCATGGCTACTCCTAGAGGGTGGTTCCGTCATGGCTACTCCTAGGAATGGAAATATAAATGAGCACAAGCGCCCATCACGGAATCACTCAAGGTGATGTCATCTCATCATGACGGTCAGCATAGCTACTCCTAGAGGGTGAATAAACACAAGTGCTAATTCATGGATTATCTCACATGACATCCACCATAGCTACTCCTAGAGGGTGGATCTACCATAGCCACTTCCAGAGGGTGGAACAAGGGCTTTCACCTCAAAATTTTCTCTCACATAGAAGAATGCATTAATAAGGGTTGATACCTCAAATTTCTCCATGTCAGAGAAAAAATGCTACAAGGGCTGATACCTCAAATTTCTCTGTCTCAGAGAAAAATGCTACAAGGGCTTGCACCTCAAACTTCTCTCATAGAGAAGAATGCATTAGAGTACATCTTCAAGGAATCACTGATGCTGAGACTCCCTCTCAACAAGGGCTTCATTCTCCACAACTCCAAGCTTGTCTTGAAAATGCACAAACTTCACTCTGGCAAGGGGCTTGGTTAGATTATTGGCCGTCTGATCATCAGTGCTGATGTACCTCAACTGAATAGTATTCCTTTGCACTATATCATGAAATACAAGGTTGGAGTCTGTGTCACTCGTGATGAATCCCAAGCTCACCAAGTATCCATTTATCAGGAATATCACGACCTAGGTGTCAGCATAAAGGCCTTCCAGCCTACACACATGGAACTCTATCTCATAAACCATAGTCCTCTGACTGCTGATCACTACAGAAACCATCTCGACATGGTCCACTCCCTCGGAACCAATATGACCAAGATCCTTGGATGTCAACTGAAGAAGATCCTCTAGCTGTTCCCTCTGACACGGAAGCGTACCCTTCTCATATGGTCCCAATCATGGAAGATATCTTGCTCCAAAAATGCAATCAGGTCTGAATTATCTCCAATGACGGGCGAATCAGCCTGCTCCACTACTGCTGTCACTGTAAGGTTCCCAATGGAATTCCAACCAAATTAAGAAATACAAGTCCATAAGTCACATGGAAATTATAAGAATCCTGAAACCTTTTAGAGAATCAATCTATCAATAACCTAGAGCCAAATACAGGCAGCTGCTTCTAAATCACAAGGTTCTTGTAACTCTCCCCTGATTCCAAGCCTGATTGCTGATGCTGGATAGGTGCAAATATCATCTCCAGATTGTTCACTATGAATGCAAGCAACTCTCAATCGTACCAAACTTCCCGTCCTGTAATATGAATGGTTGGTTTGCCGTCAGCTATATATATCGGCCCCAGCAGTTCCTGCTTCTTAATGAGTATTGAAGCTAGAAACTGGAAATGATGGCCCGAGTAGCGCTGTCAATCATGAATAGAAAAACACACCTCGAATGGTTTTCCAGACACCTTCCCCGCACAGGCATGGATCTCCCTGCGTACTCCGAGACCTTGGTGGTAGCTCACATAAGCAGTAGGACTGATATCTGATACAAACTTTTTTCCACCTTTAGAACATGCTGCGGAATCAATACACTCTCAGAAATATTGCAGAAGGAACATAGTATATTCTCAATTTCATATCTGATATAAAACTTCTCTTTTCAACACTGCAACCTCAAATTTGATTTGTATATTAAATCTGTCATATTGAACTTTTGTTTGCATAGAATATTAATCAATTCAGATATCAATGATTGAGTATTTCAGATACAGTTACTCTGATGATTTGTATATCTTCATTGAACTAACAAATACTTCCACCCTGTATTGGTCTCATTTATACTTTCATCTACAATCAATCAAACATTGATGTGTACTTCTATAAGTATATCCAAGGGTTCATCTTTGATCCTCGATTAAGTATACTGTTTACAAATAACACCGAAGCATTGAATCTGCGTATCTATGATAAGTGGTGAAGTATACTAATATAGCTCTTGCTCGAACGTGGTTATTATCTGGATTCAAACAACTCACGATACCCAAGCTCTCAGTACAGTTATTTAGACAAGTTTTCAATATTGCAATTGAACGGAGAGGCAACTGCGATATTGTTTTTCTGTAGTATTTGAATTGGCAAAGTGCTCCTTATTTCCACTGAACCTCATGTTAAATGATGTCTCATTCTTGGTTCCGCTATTGAATCATAATTTGACTCTTCCACAGTTCGATTAATTTCTCTAGTATTGCCGCCCAGACTCGACGAGATCATAAATATTATTTCTCCCTCCGTCCATCTTCAGACTCCCGTGTCGACCACAAACTATTTTAGTGTATTCAGTTCCAAATGTTACTCCAACTATCGACGAATGTATATAACATTCTCTTGGTCGATATGATTATGAACGTGTCAGCAAAAACATCAAAACTTTATGCTGCATCCGTATGTTTTAATCAGTTTTTATATTTACAATCAGAATCGCAAGTGTCGGGTGCATACCCTTCAACACATTTGTTTTGTGCAACTCCTGCAATAATAGTGTTCATGGGATCACATTTTATAGAGGCATCTGTGCTTACATGTCCCATTTGCTCTTTTGTAGTTAATCATGATTGCAGCCGAAGCATATTAGCGCCAAAGCATATCTACTAAAAACTTACATTGCTTGTGACAAAAATAAATGACATCACATATCTGTCCAAATGGTTTGCACACACTCTCTATACATTGGCAAATATCCACGATCTATTTTGCATATTCCATTTGGTACTAGCTAACATAAAACCTTAATCCATTTTTCATTCAGTGAATACCTTAGGACACAACCTTCCTTTTCGGATCAGGGATATTTCCAATCACATGTTGCCTCTCATTTTGGATCACCCCGCAACATCAATAGAGCTCACTTGGCTTCAACAAAGAGCCACTCAGACATATAGTTCTTAGTCCCACACGATCAAAACAACCCCATGACAGTCATGAGTTTTGGACTCCTGGCGACAAGAGATCAAAATTAGAGAACGTGCCCTATTTTTCGGCGGTCACTAAATCCCTCAACTGGCAACAACATTACCTTTTACAGTGTGGTGGTTTTGTTTTAAGTGGCGATCATAGAAATAGCAGTGCCATGTCATAGGGAGGACTACACTAAATAAGCAATGATCACATTCCAATTCATAGGTGTGTTATAGATACCAATAATATTGTATTTAGTGTCCGGTGACACTGCCTAGAAGCTTGAAGAAAATCGACTAGACACATACAGTCATCTGGACTCACACACGGAGTAGAACTGACATAGATCGAAATTATCTTCCCACAGTAGTTTGCGATAGTTTAACATAAATAAATGTCATCTTACCGTTTGGTATTTTGTAATTGCTTTATTAAGATCTTCCTAGGCTTTGCTTTGATACCATGTTCATTTTGTGCTCATTTGGCCGCGGGCGCCGATCTGCCCACCCAACCATAGACAATACCCGATTGTCTCCCCCGAGCACTACTTATTCTCAATAAAGCAGATTATGTGTAATGTATATTATTTTCAAGAGAGAAAGATTAATCTTCCTTTATACCTTTTGTGGTTCCCCTTCACCAAGGGACGCCACTCTTCCAAGTGGCTCCAATTATTATATTATTAATATAATATAATAATAATTATATTATTATATAATATAATTATATTATCTCAGAATAATAATATAATAATTATATTATCAATCACACTAATTTTATCAATATAATTATTATATCATAATAATTATACTATCACAACCTTTATGTTACCTATGTCGGCCTGAAGGAATCTGTCGATAGCTACAATAACATTAACACTCCCTCTTAGCTAGGGAGGAATCCTTCTCGATAACTTCTGGTTCGTCCTCCCCACACTAACATCAACATAAAACAATAATGTAATAAGGGAGGAATGTTGGATATTCCAACATTCTCCACCCATAGATAGTTTGTTACTTTTTGTTTTGATTTGTTATTGTTTGATAGTGTATCTACGGATTTATTTAGTAATTACTAATCTATGGAACCTGTCACTACCAGCATCTACATGGGTTTCTCATTTCTCTATTTATAAATTCATGTCATCTACAGCAATAAGAGGTGAACCAGGTTTAACGCTTTTGATATGAAGGTATTGTCCTTCTATAAGAATTGTTGGACATTCTTGTCCTAGATTTGGATCCCCAATGTTATTCCATGGGGAGGATACCTTAGAAGCCATTTGGTATCTTTTATATTCTAACTTCATGTCTTTTTGAGGCCCATGGCTTTCTTGCATTTGCATTACCAAGCACACATGGAATCATTATAGACATTTAGGAAAATTTTGTTTAATCATATGCTAATGATCCATTTAATAGAATTGAATTAAGTCATTTAAAGTGGTTTCAATTAGTTTGAAGGAGACATATTTGCTTGGAAATGTAGTATTCCCCTTCAAAATAACCATCATGGAATTGAGAAACATATTCTAGAACTAAGGAAAATAGACCTTTAAGAAGCCTTAAGGTTCATGAAATGGGGATACTAATAAATATGTACTTTGAAGAAGAGAAGTTCGACTATGCAAGGAATAAAGCATTGTCGACTTGTCAAGATCAAACCTCAGGTTTACTGTTAATAGGGTGCTTAGATAAAGAAATATTGGAAGACTAACTTTTTAAGGATATAACTATGAATTCTATCAGGATCAAACTTTGGAGTGACCCTTAATGAAGAACCACAGTATGGAGATTATGAAACCACTATTGGCATAACTGATGATGTGATGGTTCAGATTTGGTGATTGAGATGATTAGTTATTGCGTTGTCATTGATGTCAAGTATTGACCTAGTGTTCTAAGTGTGTTGCCAATGATAATGGGAGAAGGATGAATAGTGGTTCCAGTGGTCGTGATTCTTAAGGGAGACTTGGGGATGTCTCTAGATGTTAGCTGTACGATCGCAACTGTTGAATGTATTATTTGTGCAAGTTATGATTGATTGAAGTATGACAAGGCAACTGTTAGAACGGTTTGTGACAGGCAATGAGTGATTTGATTGATTTGTCAAATCTATGATGAGTTAGACGATGCAATCATAGTATGATATTGTTAACTATGTACTGATGCTATGATTATGACCGCAACTGATTTGGATGACCGGTATGCATGTTTTTTGGGTACAAAAGTTGATTTAGTGACCGATGATAGTGTTCTTGAGCTACCGATGGTAAATCTTTGATCGGTGATTGTGTTGCGATGATTTATGTGTGTTCTAGCTGTCATGATGACGCGTCTAAATTAATTTGTGGTGACGTGTTGGCGTTACATTGATCGAGGTAGACGTTTTATCAAGATGAAGGTTGTTTGGTCAAAACGTGTTTGATTGTTCTTGATAAAATAAATTGTAAGGGTCTATCCACTGGCCGACTTGTTTGTTAAAGATGTTTGTTATATCGGGATGTGTGTTTTGGCGCGATCTCTTTGAGCACGCAGATTGGAAAAAGTGTTTTCAATTGTGATTGGATGAGTTTTAGGTCGGTGGTAGTTTTAGGGCTTGAGTAGTGATATTTATATCATGAAATCAAAAATTTGTGTGTAGATCGTGATTGTGACAGTGTGGTCAAGCCAGGGTATTCCAGAGATTTTTGATGAAAGATTGAATGCGCTACAAAGGATCTGATTAAGCAAAGGAGTTGCTATTTCCAGATCACAAGACCCTAATAGGTTTCATATATCTAAATCCCTTAACCGGGTAGATCCTAACTGATCTTTTATGTAAATCCTTTTATAGGGTGACACTTTAGCTAGTGTTTGAAATCTCCTAATAGAGTTACTCTTGGCAGGGTAAAGCTCCTAACAAGGCTAGAGGTAAATCCCATAACTGGGTGGCATCTAACAATGTCTTTTGTAAATCCTAACAGGGCGTACTTTAGAAGAGTACAAAATTTGTGAGTCTCATCTCACACGTGGTTTTCACCCATTTGGGTTTCCACGGGAAAAATCTATGTTATGTGATGCATTCATTGTGGTGGTTGTGTTTAACTTTATTTGGTTAAGTTTTATTTTCTTATCAATCAGTATACTTGTGAATGTTGGTTTTGGGTTAAAGAAGTGAAAAATCATCAAATATCTTGGATTACTGATTCACCCCCGCTCCCCCCCCCCCCCCTCTCAGTAATCTTGGACCCTTAGGGCTAACAACCATGACTTCATAAAGAATATAATGATTAACTTTAGTGGGGTTAGACTTTGAAATAACTCCTAACAAGCTACTTAAATAAGGAAATCTCAAAAGCTCAACATTAAAGAGATTTAAAGTTTTTCAAGTATCAAATTGGTTAGAGCTCTTAGGAATGACGTTAGTAGCAAATGATTGTATGAAATTTTGATAGATGAATGATGTAAGAAAAAATACTCATGGCTAGTAACGTTGACAAAATAAGCATACAACATAGGGTTGGCATTGGGGTTATGGGAAAGACATCTTAGTCATATCAAAGAGACTAACTCCGAAATGGGTTGACATCAACAAGAAAAACAACTCCCAACTTGACAAGTAGATTTGTAAAAGTGTCAAAAACAAAAATCTAGTGCTTGCAAAAATGATATGGACAAAAAGAAAAATTCAAACAAAACAAGGAAAAGACTAGAAAAGACAAAAGCAAGGGCACACACAACCCTAATCACATGAGGAACCAACAAAAGCTCCAACAATGTGAAAGAACAAAAAAAAAACGTAGGAAAACTGAAGAAATCACCAATGACAGGTCAGTTTTAGAAACTCTACCTAGCAAGTTGATGATAAGAAACCACAAAGAAGGCAAAGAACACTCCTCGCAATCAATTGTTGGCTATATGCGATGAGATACAAAAATCTGCCGCAAAGCAAGGTTGAATCTGATCAATTATGGCAAAGAGATTGCAAAGGGTGTGGGTAGTAGAGTGTGAAGAGAAACAACTACAAACTAGAAAGGCTACATGAAACATTAAAAGGGGGTGAGCGAGGAGGAACAAGTGTGAAAAGCTTGACATTAATGTAGAGCAAAAGGGTAGCTTAGGGTGACATCACATCCTCTATTGGAATGACCAACTTCGAAGGTCCGATAGTATGATGCATTTGGCTTATCAAGTCCAATTTGCGAAAAGGAATATTAGGGTTTCAGAGTTTCCACTCATGACAGAATGATCAACTTCAAAAGTCCTATATAGGAAAAATACCTCAAAAAACTAATGAAAAAGCAATAAACAAACAAACAAAATGGCTACCAAAAGGCAAATAAACAAATAAAGCTAAAGAAACAAAGGAAAGGAAAAAGGGAGTCCCTATTGAAGCGAAATGGGACGTGTTTGTATATGACACAATAGAAAGAAGGGGAGAAAGAAGATATTTGTGAAATTCAAGTTCTTGACATGTTTGTGTATATAAATATTACAACTTTTCTCATTAGTGAATGGGGTTTTTGTGGGATTCTTTACTTGAAAGGGTTTTCTGTAATGTGCTTTCTTATGTTTTCTTCAATTTTGTTTCAGGTTTTATGTTTCCAATCTATATGTAATGATTAATTGCCTATCAATTCTATTTCTCAACATTTATTAGAGCCAAATTGGCTATGCTAATCATTTTACAGGAGAAACTATTGCTAAAAAGTTAAAAACTAATTAGTATTTATACAATTTTTCATAAAATAGTATTACAGTACTACTACCAGCAGTTGATTTGTAGGCATAGAAATAACTATCATTATATCAAAATTGCAATTTACAGAAAAACTCACTGTTTGAGTTGAGTATTGGAGATTAGGATCTGGTAGTACAACGTTTTTTGAACTTGACATAAATTATCCATTTTTATAAAGTAGAATATATAGAGAACTGTGGTACTCATTACCAGGTATATACTTTGACACTATGTTAGGTCAAAATTATGTGATTGCCATTTGAATATGTAAAATGATGAATGTGGGAAGGCTGAGTTTGAACCATTATAGGGGATTATTGTTGTTGACATTTTGACTGACTTTGTAAATAACATTTTATTTTTGATGGAGAGATCTTCATCCACAAAGTCGTTTTAGCTACCGAATACGGGAGCACGAGTAACAAGATAAGAGTTACTTTGTGTAAGGCCTTTTGGTGGGTTCATTTATTCAGAAAAGCTTCTTGACTTATCAATGTGATTCCTTGGATCAACTTTGCCACCACCCTCTATGATAAAAACTTGGTTAGGGATTTGTTCAAGTCACTTCATTAGTAGAATTATTTAGGATAAGTGTTTTGAATTGGATTATGAAGTGTCAACAAACTTACATCAACTAAGTAATTTTTTTTAAGAAGATTGAATGTAACTTGTAAGGCACTTCTGAGTGATTGTTTTCATATGTTTAGTCGAATGACTAGTTACTCTTTGACCTACATTTTGTTGAAATCCCATGCCTTAATGATCTTGATCAAAGTGGATAGACCATTGTTATCATTTTGAGGAGTGTCAAGATGTCATAACTATGTTATTTTCATATAAATAAGTAAATTGAACCAATAAACGGAGATAAGAAATTTAAGTACTCTTCATCATTTGGATTGACTATATGTTAGTTCATTTATAAGCATCTCAATGCAAAGTGTACACTTAAAAATCTTATACGCTTCCATTATTTGTTATCAAGAGTAATATTCATCCCACTTTGATAGCATCATGGGAAATAGGCTTTTTTTAAAAAAACTGGACAATCTAGATCAAACAATATCTATATAGTAGATATTTTAATTTACATTTGCATAGGACTCTAAATGGATCATTGAAGATTGAAAAATGTACATTAAAAGTAAAGGTATAAATTAATTATGGTCTTCATTATTCTTGCACCAAGATTAAAATTTATTTGAATTTTATGTTATTATGTTGATGATCCTATAGATACAACATATATGAAAGGCTATGTTTTGAAAATAATGGTGCATGTGTTGTTACATGGATGGAGTAATATTTAACATGACAAACTTCTATGACTCTTTAATCAATAGAGGCTGAATACAAAAGTAGCTACAAAACAATCAACGTGGCCTAGGAGATTATTGGAAGGGTTCCGTTTGGTTACTAGTAAAAGTCCCACTATATTATATGAAAATCAAAGCAATTTTCTCTTGCCAAAATTTATGATCAAACATCTAGAAAAAAGCACCTCGAAGTTCATAGGCACTTCATTCAAGAGACATATATAATGATTAAGAACTAGGCTAGAATTACCTCTGGGCATTTGTAAGACTTACGAGCATTAGATAAGACCTAAGGGCACATGTAAGACTTATGGGTGTTGTAAGATCTATGGGATTGTATGTGATACTCATGGGCATTTTGCATGCTATATATGTAAGACTGTGGGCATCTCTATATGCTTATATATAAGTCCCATGGGCACTATGTATCACTTCGTCTATATTCCTTCTTTCGTTTGTAAAAGCATTGTATATAAGACTTACGAGCATTGTGTATAATATCTGTGGGAATTATTACTGTAACAAGAATTTGGGTGGCTAAATTGAGGATCTGGGCTCCAGCAAAAACTAATTAAGACCTCATTGAAGGATCATTGGGAGGAAACTGGGATCTAATTATGACAAGATTTTTATCATGTAGTTGGAATGCATGATCTTCATCTTGGCCTACAATTTTTTGTCTTGTGATATGCTCATCAAAGGAATCTTGTATTATTGAGGAGCACCCTATAAACTTTAAAGGGGAATATTGGGGCATAATATTTATTTGAGGATTACATTTAATGTAAGTGCTCCTAAATAACATTTATAAGACTTCAACCTATAAAATTTTATTGTCATAAAATAAAATATGGGGTAATTTATAAAGTTTAAATGATTGATTTATTAATTAAATGTATAACCAAAAGCTTATATGGTGAAAAGTTGTGATCTATTCACCAACCTTGTAGATTGTTTTAAATATAGGCAATGATAAACCATTTCATATTGTTGTGAGTATACACCACATACATTGGTATGTGTTAGAGGCAAGATTTAACAAGAGGTATATTAGTATTGTATATGAACGCGAGGCATTACAAAGAAGGGGAGGAAGAATCCAGGTTCTTGATATGTTTGAGTACACCTATTATTTTGAGTTTTCTCAATAGTTACTGGTGTTTTGATGGGGTGTTTTCGCTGAAAGGGGTTTCCCATGTACAGTCTGTGTAATGCGGTTTTCTTTATGCTTTTTGTAACTTTATTTTAGTTAGTCTTATCTATATGTAATGATTAGTTGCTTATTGATCCTATTTCTTGACATAGCCTTACAATCGAGTCTTTATATTTGATTGCAGATCAAATATTCTTCATACGTATATAAATGACTATTTATGTTCAAAAGAAGGGGTTCTCTTCTAAAATCTGTATGCTAGTAACATCATTTACAATTTGTATGGTACAATGCTTTTGGATTTCTAACAATAAATTTGTTCATGCAGCCGGAAAGAAAAATGGCAAGAGAACAGCAGATGAAATGAATGCACCATCACCTCTTTTAGCATCTCCTGAAGAAAAAAGTAATGATGATGAGGAACATGTGGATGTGGATGATGATGAAGATGTACAAGTAAACCATGACATGTTGAGTGACACCCTTGAGGCTAATGTGAACATTGATGACAATGTATCTAATGGTAGTGACAGTGATGATGAGATTGCTGATGTAGATCTTACTGATGATGAGGCTGATAAAGGGCCAAATGCTGCTGAAGCTTTGAGAGCTCAAGTTGATGCTGAGCAGAATGAGAAACAGCAAACCTCTAGTTCAAGTGGCACTAGCAGTGGAAGCAGTGGCAGTGGCACTGGTAGTAGCAGCAGTGACAGTGAAGGCAGTGATGATGATTCAGCTAGCTCAGGTGGAGATAACTGAATGTTGGAAATGGTACTAAATCATTATTCATATATTGGAGGGCATACAAAGATGTCCTTAAAGATAGAGTACCTCTGGTCTTGTAAGCTGCCAAAATTAAAATTCCACCGAAGTGCCCATAATTATAGTAACATGATGGTGGAGAAAAACCAAAATTCAAAATAATAAGAGGTATGTAGACGTACAGAGGTTAGATGAAGAAATTGAGGATTTATGAATAAATTAAGTGGAACTATCCTCTTCAATCTGTAGGAAAATAATTGCTGGCCTGCCTCCTCCTAGTCAGTTGAAGTGACTTGTTGGGGGTCCAAATGCTATCTGGTGTTACTACTTTCTCCAAAAAATTGTCACTTGTTAAAGTATGAATTGGAGAAACCCCTGGCTTTGAAATGTTGGGAGTGAAGTTTGATTGCATAGTTACTAGAAAACTGTACAACTGTTCTAGCAACTATGCTAGACACAGCAATAGGAATATTGCATTTGTGTGTATTTATATTAGCGTGCACCCTTCTACCAACTATATAGAAATTGTTTTTTCACTCTCAAGAATATATTTACTAGTGAGACAGGAATGAGGAAAAGGGAATGAATATTAATCTTTGTCATGTATGTAGCCTTTCAAGATCTTCAGGAATGATTATTTATCTTTGATCAAACTGTAACCTTTAAATTCTGAACTTTTATCATTTATATCTTTTGTTTGAAAATAGTTGCAGTTGTTTGATGAAGTCAAAGAAAGGGTTCCAATTAAGGTCCGCATAATTCTTGCAACCTAAGTAAATTCCCTCAAGATAACACACCAAGCTGCCAGCATAATCACAAACAGTTCTGAAAGAGTTCGCCAACACAAACATTTACGAATATGGATTCTATTATTGTTTACTGCTCTTGTTACATCACAAAATCTATGATTAGCGTGTAGGAAATCTCACTGAGCTACAACAATTATTGAATGTATAAAAGGGAAGAAATTACAAAATCACACGTGCCACTTCAATCTCTTTTCCATTTGCTAACAGATCAGCATGAACAAGAACAATATTCAGCAAAGCGCTAAAATAGTTCACCATTTCCATGAATGATCAGAGCTTGGTTGCATGACTTTTCTGCCTTTGCAAACTTCTTAACTTCATCAACAACTAGAGAGGGGCATATATATATCTTTTGTTTTCATACTTTTAGATAAATAAACTCTCAGCGCAGTTATTTCAGAGGACAACATTGTCACAAAAGAATAAGCCAATACTCATTCATTCTAGTGCACATAAAGGAGGAGCTCCTATGTTTTTGGCAGCCTTCAAATGCTTGCATCTCACAATCGATTACTGCTGTACAAGAACCAAGAAAGGCTCTTGATCTTTACAGTTAGATTAAGAAAGACTTCTTTAAAGATTTTCATTGTGAATATTTTCAAAATTTTGTCCATTTTTCATGGCTTCTCTCCAACTTGATTCCCTCTTCTGCTGCCACCTGGGTTTCTACCTTTATTGGAATAATCAATCCCCTTAGAAATTAGTTCCGTCCCTCCTTTATTGAGTGCAGTACATATCGTTTGCTCCAGATGACAATTTCAGTGACGTAACACTGAAAAACAGTTTGTTGTCCCCTTAAATGTATTATTTCCTTTGTTCACAAGTTGTAGGCGATTATTTTTAAATCCTCCAAAACAAACAGTACATTGTCTTCAAGTAGTTTTATCCATGACGCTACAATTAGGTGAGGTCATTAAAAGTACACCACCATTGTCTCATCACAAAATCTATGATTAATGTGCAGAAAATCACAGTGAGCTACAACAATGAGCATTGGAAATAAAAAGAGAAACAATTACAGAAGCCACACATGCCACTTTAATCTCTTTTCCATTTGCTAATGGAACTGCACTACTCTGAACAATATTCGGCAAAGCTCTCTCGTGATCACCTTTTCCAGAAATGTTCAGAGTGGTTACACAGCTCATCTGCCTCTATGAACTGCATGATTCTATAAACGAAGAGGGAGTCATTTTTTCTTTCCTTCTCTACTTGTAGATAGATAACTACCTCTAGAGATAATTATAAGATTGTTAGGATCTCCACCCTTGCAAACACCCACAAATAATAAGTCAAAGCTAAGTAGAATAATCCAATTTTTAGGATAAAACAAAAAGAAGAGAAGACAAAGGATGGAACTCTAAGAGTTATTAACAAGAAAAATGACCTCCTAGACAAATTAAGGACATATTGCTTAAGCAGTAAAAGAAAATATCCAAGATCGATAATTGGTACTTAGTTCACAACATAGGTAGTCAATATTGTGTTTGCGCCCAAAGAGCCCTTTATAATGCTACAAAGGAAATTCTTGGATCAACATGACATTTTTTTAAGCATCATGAGCAAACACACACATACGAAATAATAAATTAACTTTCCACACTTGATTTTTACTCGCCTCACCTCTGCAAGAGACTTTGGATACATAACTTACTGTAGAGGGCTAACCTTTGCAAAAGACTTGGTATATGTAATTGTAGAAATTTACTAACCATTTGAAAATATGCCAACCATACCAACCTTTATGGAAGACTTGTGCCACATAATTAATTGTAGAAATGCACTAACTGTTCAACCACACACACAACACCACTGCACTTTAGAGTAGAAGGAAGATGCCTAACCATTGGGCTAACTGCACTTGTGTAAAACTATCACAAGATAAACTAGGGTTCAAGGTTGCTGCCTATTTGCAATATCTCACTCAAAGAAAGAAAATCAAAGAGAGGCACATATGTTATTTGGCCTTCAATGAAAGAGGCACATACAAGAATGCCATCTCGGTAAGCCCAAAGTGCAAGAGAGACTGCCCATTCTCGTGAATTGGCCTTTAATTTTGCCTAGACTATTGACGAACTTCCCTTCTTCCTTCTTGACAATGAGTCCCTAAATGTGAAGATAAGAATAAGTTTTAGGATTATGGAGTAGTGATTTTGGGGCGCAACAAAATGACTCCATTGCCAATTATATATTTTGTTGGTGTGTTAGTGGGATGCCAAATTAGGAGATGTATATGGGTTGAAATAAAATTGAAGACTTTGCTTGTAAGGTGAAACTAAATGTATGTATTGCTTTGGAGGCCTTAAGTGCTTCAAGGATTTTCTCTTTTGAAAGAGCTGGTGACTTTTCTATTCAAACAGAACACAATTTATTGATGTTTTCCTTTTTCTATTCGTAGTGTTTTTGGAACACATCTCGATCCTACAATAGTTAATAATGAGAGATACATGTGTTTTTATTCCTACTTATGAATTATACAAATTTGTGAAACCTCACTTTCTACCCTTGCATGCTAGTATATGTTAGTCATGAGTGATTGGTATAGAAATAATGCTCCCTTGGGTGTTTCTCCAAGTGCCTCTTATTTTTTATACTAGGAACTATATTGAATTAGCTATTTGTGACTCTTTTAGTAATGCTCCCCAATGCTATTTCTATATCTATGATTCTTATCAAAAGCTACGCCAAGATTTATAGACATTTATACAAGAAATCAATTGAAAAATTAGTGAACTTTGTAGAATGCCTAGAGAATGTGAAGAATGAATCAAGATATTGCACTTTAATGTCTACCTCGCTGTTGTTAAAAACCAAGTTGCGCCATCCCATGGTTTGTAATGTCTTAAAAAAAGACCCCTAAATTTGATGGGTGTGATATTAATGGAGGGGAAGCAAATGTTGAGGCATTTCTAAAATTTATAGAAAAGTTTTAGCTTGAAATTTTTTGTAAAGTTTTTATGCAAATGGGCATGGAGAAGGTATACATTTTCTTCTTGGAATGACCTTATGGTTTTATTTGAAAATGAATCTGCACTTAGTGTGGACCTTGTTCTTGTCCAAGAATTGGTAATTATCAATGACAATTTGGAGAGTCTACTACGGTATCTAGTCACAAGTTTGTGACCTCTCTTTCTAGGACTCTAAATGCTTTGTAACACATTTGCCTATACTGACATTTTTCATGGCATATAACATTGGTTTGTGTCATGTTGATCTCTTGATGCATTTGGGTTGTGGTTGTATAAGGGACCACCCTTGTTTTGTTGTTGATTTTAATAAAAAAACATTGGTTTGAGTTTAGGGTGAGAGATGTTAAATTGACAAATATGTAGCATGATTATGCTTCACTCAAAGTGAGGAATGCTTGCATTGCAAATAAACTTCTCAAGTGTATGTATTGTTGGTAATGAATAAGTGGTTGAGTAGTAATCAAATGGATGTGACATATGAAGTGAATAGAATGATAGATCACTATGAGACTGCACACAAGAATGGAAGATGGTAACGGTGCATCTGTGTCGATGAAGATAACGATGTATGCCCATACCTTCAATTGGACCTGGCATTTGTTGGTGAATGAAATGATAAATAATTTGATAATATTTTTCTAAAAATGAGGCATATGAATTTGTTATTTGTAATAGTGGGATGGATAAAGGGGAAGAGGTATGCTCAAATGATTGGTTAAATGAATTCCCTTGAATATGATTGTGGGGAAGAGTCTAGATTTATGATGTAAAGGATGAAGATGAAACTAGTTTCTTGCTTCACATATTTCCATCTTTTGCCCATGTTTTTGATAATTAAGCTACCATTTTTTGTGTGCACAAGAATGATGTACATGTGAGTACACTCAGTGAAACAATTAAAATAAATATTAGTGATGTCAATACTTTTTTAATGCAAAAATTAAATATTAGTGATATTGATAATTTTTTTTGATGTAAATACTTTTACCTTGATTGTAAAGATGGTGACTATGTTGAAGCATATGAGAACCAATTTCTTTGTTGCATGACTTGTTTTCCTCATGAAAATGTGCTTTAATTGGGTCACATAAAAATCTTGTCCAATTACTATGGAAGAAGATGTGTCATAGACAAGATTTTAGTAGTTCACATGACACAATAGCTTGCTAAAATGAGCATGAAATAAGAAGATAATTTGAAAAACTTGGTTCTTCATTTGAAGTGTCTTATACTAGTTTTATTTTTGTGTCGATGGTGTGAATTGCACCCTAATTATACTCATGATATAAACATTGAAAAATGCATCAGACATGTGGAAGTGATGTATGTTGGTAAAGGTTGCAGAGAAGTCATGCTTGCTAGCATTTCCTTGAGGAATTATGAATCAATTTGCATTCATGGCGCAGACCTCGTGACAGAGTTTTGAAAGACAAGATGTTTGCGTAGTGAATAGAATTGAGTGGCATTGAGTTAGCAGATTTAAATAGAATGGTTTAAATGGATAGATATTTTGAAAAGAATCTGTACCTAAATCTCTTTTTTTTTTCACTTTTGTTTTCAAATTTACTATTTATGCGCCCAAATGTAGGGAGTACGGTGAATCAGAGGTTTACACATTGATATTAAAATTGATAGACTTTTTACTAATTGCATAGAATTGGAAAGCATTTTAGAGAATTTGGGTAAGCTCATTAATTACCCTCTTTACAAAAATTTTTAAATGCATTAATGGGCTCAATACTACACATTCAAGTTAGATGTGAAGAAATAATCTTACATACATATGTATTAATGTGAAAGTCACCAAATTTTAGTGGTGATTAAACAAACTTTGAAGATTGAGTATATAAAACATGAGGTTGGTATTTCCCTTGAAGATTGGAGAAGTAAGATTTGTTATTAAATTATAGGGATTTGAAGTATGATTATGTCATTGCGTTTCCTTTTGGGTCAAATTTTGAGACAAGTACATTGTATGGAAAGCTAGGTTATAAAATAATTGATAAGGGTGGTAGTTTCCATAATTACAAATCTATACTAAAATGGAAATATTAAGTTCTCTAGTTTTAACCCTTATAGTTTGATGCTTATGCAATTTGTTAGGATATATTTTAGGGGTTGAATACATGTGGGAGTGTCATACGATGCATGTGTTAATTATCACATTTAGAGTGATTGATCTAGAATAATTTATTAGTTATCCCTCAATTGGACATTGCAATGCGTTGTCTAGTGCTACTTTTGGAGAGCAAGAACTCAAAAAATTCATTTTTGGAGGTTGACAACACTAGAGGATCAAGGAATTTTCATCATCTCAAGCTACCTTCTCACTTTGAAATGGTGCTTTATATTTTTTTGCTTTTCTTTTATGTTTTCTATTTTTCCTTCTTTGTTGATGTTGACAAATTGAAGAATGCATGGATTGTGTAAAGGTATGTTTTGGAGACAGGTTTGGGGTTTGGTAAAGAGCTCAAGTATGATAAGTAGGAGATATTTTTTCACAGCAAGTCAAATTGTGGTGTTATCAGTATTAACTTGTGTAGTATTTGAGTCAAACTTATTGACCCATGTTTCATGAGTAGTGGTTCACAAGAACCAATCTCTCATGAGAATGAATGGAACACTTAGCACTCATTGCATCTAGGTGATGCTCACAGGGGTGAAGCTTCGGGTTTTCTCGGGAGGTCACCATCCCAGTATTGCTCCAACTTAAGCGCACCTAGCCATGGAGTTTCCTCCAAGGTTAAGCCTTGTTAGCTTGCTATTGTATTTGCAAAACCTTCAACTAGTGTTGTGTCTTATGAATCATTCATTATAGAGCCCATTTAGCTCATCAATCGATAAGCATGAGATATTTTCCACAAGTCATATTATGAAATCGCTATCTGGATTAAGTGTGTAGTATTCGAGTTAAAATCATTGACCCATTTTCATTAGCAGTGGTTCACAAGAACTCATCTCTCATGAGAATGAATGGAACATTTAGCACTCATTGCATCTAGGTGATGCTCAAAGGTGTAAAGCATCGAGCTTTCCTAGGAAGTCACCCATCCTACTATATATACCCATGTTTCATGAGTTGTGGTTCACAAGAACCCATCACTCATGAGAATGAATAGAACATTTAACATTCATTGCATCTAGGTGATGCTCACAAAGGTAAAGCATCAAGATTTCCCAAGAAGTCACACACACACACACACACACACACGTACGTATGTACCTACACACATATACATATACATATATGTTGAACAGTCTGGATAATTGAGGGGGGGTGAGGTTGAATTAGTTAGCATATAACAATTTTCTCAATCTTAATTAATCCAAAACAATCTTAAACCAATCATATAATTAAAACAAATATGAACATGAAAGCACATAAACACCATAAACCATGAACAATGGAATTTACGTGGAAACCCGAGATGGGAAAACCCATATAGAAACTAACTCTCATGAATAAAAACTCTGGTTAAGGTGATTTTTACAAGGGATCACTATTCGGTTTCTCATTGCAGGTAACGCTCACTGTCGGTGGCTAATTGTCCTAATATAGAAACAACTAATTACAAAGTGGTCTTACAAACAAAAGTGAACTGATAAAGCTGCATCTTAATATGCATGAAGCTAGTTTTGGTTAAGATCACAATAACAATTGTCTATAGTAGATCTACTTAGGAATCTTTTTGCCAACCTTCAACCACCTCTACAATACTGAACACTTCTTCCTGTCACTTTCCTTCTACTTGCTTCTCTAAACCTTGTCATATTACTTCATAACCCTTCATATACATTTCTCTATTCGTACACTCCACCGCGTACATCTACTCACACTCACATCCAAAAAGATGATCAATATATATACCCGTAATATAAATCAGTCGACCTAGCAAAACATGTTGGCTTGAACACTGTGTACTAGGATAAGTATCTTCATAGGGTTAATATTGTCAATAACTCAAAATAACAAGTAAATTATCACAAATAACAATCTAATTAAGCAAATTAAATGACAATTGAGCACTCTATGGCTCTCTAATTAGGTTTGCTAATGCAAAGCTCTCATCAAGCTTCCATTAGTGATAGTCCTAATATGAGAAAGAATGATAAACAAGCTAAAAGATTAATTCCAAAAGAAATTATGCCTATTTAGCTCTAGATTTGCCTTTCTAGCTTAAAATTACAAGAGGTTTGATGTTATTCAAATATTTGTGGATCCTTATTGATTGAATTATGCCTCGCTTTTATAGATTTTGGCAAGGGTGGCGGGTAGAGTTGATTTGATCATGGTTTGATTAGGGTTAAGTCCATCGTTCCACCTTTGGAGACCATTTAAATATTTTGTCCTCAAAGCTTGGGACAAGAGGACAAAATAGGTGGACAAGATTCGTTCTCCTTATGTGTGATGGAGATTCGTTGTGAGCTTGATCCATGTGAGCTTGGTTCTCAAATCCTATTGGTTGATGCATTTTCCTCTCATTTGGTGGTTGAGGGAAAATTAGGATTTATTAATTAAATTTATTTAATATGTTTAGCCATGTGTGCCCGTTGAATGGGTTGATTTGATTTAAATGAACTATGCAATTAATTAGATTAATTACACAATTAATTAATTTTATTTGATTTATTCAATTTAAATTGATTTAATGGCTTTCGATTTTTCAATTAAATTTGGATTATGGATTGATTGCAATGTTGCTTTGATTTTAGCTTGATTTGATTTAATTGCCTTGATTTTGCCTTGGTTGCTCACTTAATTGATCTTGTCCATTTTCAGGTGATTACAAATGCCCCTCTTTGAATCGATGCACGAAGCGTATCAGTTCAAAGAATGTCTTGATTGTTTTGATGCAAAGTCCTGATTAACTTTGATGTTTGATTCGATGCTTGATAGAAGATGTGGATTTTGATGATAAAACTGATGCGGTTCTAATTGATTTTAGGTCCTTGATGGTCGATCTGATGATAGGTTGTCTGATATGTTGCTTGATTTGATATGATTTGATTTTTTATGCCCCTTTCGATTGATAAGCGAAAATTTTCTAATAAAAGATTAAGCTTTGATTTGATGGTCGTGCCCCTGATTCACTGATTATGATATCAGTCCTGATTGTTTGAGTGTATGCCCCTCAGAAATAAAATGAAATTTGAGTTTAGGTGAAAGTTATTATGTTTTCAATCAATTTGCGTTGAATGAATTCAATTAATAATGAATTTCAATTTCATTTTTGATACTGAATTTGTGATGATGTGATGTCAAATGCCGCTGATTTGGCTAAACGGGTGAAATTTTTGGGACCCTGGTCATTTTCTGCTAAACAACGCCCTTTTAGGTCAAAATGGGCTATATATAGGGCTAAAAGGTCTTTTTACTATTCATTTTTACCTCCCCTTTTGACTTTTTGCTCTGACCCCTTTCTAAGCTTTTCGACGATGATGATCCCGATTCGTGAGCATAGGTTCGAGCGAGGTCGTCATATCTGCGTCCACCTGGCTACGAACCTTCAGTATGTACTCCGGCAACCTATTTTGTCAAATTTTGCATTTAATTTGAAAAAAAAATGGATTTTTCTAGGGAAAACTATATTTTTCTCCTTTTTCAAATTTAATAACGCGTACGCAAGTTTTAATAGCGCATACAACCTTTATGTTGCGCATCTACGGTTTTTTGCAACGCATACACAACTTTTAGCAGCGCTTTTAAACACTAGAACTAGGGCATAAATCGCAATCGCCCTTTCCTGCAGCGCATATAATTTAAATTGTGCATTTAAACTTTTTAGTAGCGTGTACAGGGGTTTCCTGTAGCACGTACTAACTTTGGCAACGCTTACACTTTGTTATTGCGCATTTGATAATTTCTACAACACTTTTAATACTTTATGTTGCACTTTTGATTTTCAACACTTTTAAGAAATTAAATAGCGCATACACCCTGTTTGGTGAAATTTGCGAGCTTCTGAGTCAGTTTTCTGATCCGTCTGGTGTCGTCAATCAGTCGATTGGCTTAGGTATCAAGTCCGGTTGATAGCAAGTTGTATGATGTCAGTTCTAGTCATGTCATATTGAATGTTTGATGGTCAATCTTGATTTAGCTGATGGATGATGATAAATATTCCGTCCTCTCTGAATAGAATCAGGAAAATTGATTGTGGTTTCATTAGGTTTTCATTGTTCGATTGACTTAAGATGATCCAATATGTGATGATTTTGATTATTGATGTGTTTAAACTTGCTTTTGCAGGCCGAGCTTAAAAAGCTCAGTGTCTGTGGCCTGTACCCATTGCCATTCAATATGCTAGATGACTTGAGCAGAGCGGAGCGTCGAGTCATTAGCTGATGTGGTTTGTCATTTCTTCTCTCTCTCCCTTGATTTTGCGTGAATCGAGGTTTACTTATAGCTATGGCAGAGCAATGGCACTCTGACTACAACACTTTCCACTTGTCGATGGGGAGATGACCATCACCCCCGAGGATGTGTATCGGTTACTTCGCATCCCTACTCATGGGGAGCTGATATACTATGATCAGGTGTACGATGGGACAACATGCAAGCGGGTATTTGATGATCCTACTATTGGGGATGAGAGTATTTAGTGGGCACAGTTTCCATCCTTTCCAGTGCTTCCTGCGATTCTTGGTGCTCTCATTGGTGGTTTCCTTGTACCTGATCAGTGGGGTCACAAATTTGTCATTGGTTGGGGGAGGATCTTGGAGGATATGATTGCGTAGCCTCATAGATTTAATTGGGGATCTTGCGTCCTAGCTCAGTTGTATCATGAGCTTCATGATATGGTGTATCGGTGTGGGGCTACTCTTTCTGCTGGGGTGTTCCTACTACAATTGTGGACATGGGAGCACATCCTGGTCACTCAACCTATCTCTATCTGACATCGTGATCCAGGTTGGCCCTTCGCATGGATGTACGAGGGTATGGTGGTGCAGGCCCATTTGGGCAAGTTAGATTACTGGCGCCGCATTATAGATGACATTGATTAGGTCATTTGGTGACCATACATTGGTTGTGAGGCATGGTCGGAGGATGTAGTTGAGTTGCCATTTAAATACATGCCTCATTGGATGATAGGGCCGACGCCCTTGATTATTGAGAGATTCTGCTTCTTGAGGGTCCTACGCCAGTTCAGCCGTATCTAGGGTATGCCATAGGGATTGGCTTTATATGCTTGAGTACAGGTGGAGAGGTCCTTATGGGGCCCTTAGATTGACTATCAGATTGCTCGCGAGGAGTTGTTGCAGCTGCCCCACCTTGCATGGGATATGAGAGACCACATAGTAGATGTAGGGATGACTTATGACTACGCAACGTGATTCGCTCTGAACCCTTTTCTGAGATTTAAAGATCTAGCTGAGCAAGTGCTAGGGATCGAGGAGGAGTCCAATGATGATGGTGGGGATGGTGATGGTGATGGTGGTGGTTAGAGACGAGGTCATCAGGGATGACAGGGTTGACTGGGTGATAGAGGAGGCAAGATTGTTATACTTGTTATTGTTGATTTTCCTATTCCTCCCAGGAGTGGTGTACAGATGAGGGGTGGATGGGTGAGGATCAGGGGTGGACCTTACAAAGCCCTACATCAGGTGGGTGTCGACAGATTGGCCAGATGGGGCCAACACAGAGTGCGGGTTTATAGGCAGGTGGGTGCACAGGTTATTGCTAATGTGGATGCCCAAGCTGCACAGATTTTGTTAGATTAGGCACAGTGTCCTCCGACACCTCCACCTCCACAGGCTCCTCTTGCATAGGCTTCTTCTTCTTCTTCCATGCCATCTTCTTATGCTCTTCCATCTTCTTCTATTCCATCTACTTCGATTCTCTCTTTGTCTATTCCATCTTCTTCTATGGCTCTGCCACAGGCTCCTCCCACAGAGGCTCCAACGTCTGCTGCTGATGTTCGGGTTCTATAGTCTGATGTATCAAAGATTAGACAGTGGGTCAGTCAGCTGGGTAGCATGATGCAGGCCTTCATGGCTGCCATGAGTCAGCACAGGCTACATGCTAGCTCGAGCCGAGGTCCTGATCCTGATGGTGTCGGTGGTTCTAGCAGTTGAGCTTATATGATTTATCCATTCGCTTGATGTATATTATGATGATTCATTTTTTATCTCGAGACATTGGACTCGCATTATTCTTTTATCAGATGATGTTGTTTATGAACTTTGATTCCCATATTCTGATGGACTTTGATCTTTATTGATAGATTTACTTTATATGATGTCGTCATGTCTTGGAGTTTTTATTTTTTTATAAGTGTTTTATATGATATGCCGATCTACATGATTTTATCTCTATATGCATTGTTTTTATGCTTTTTCAAATGCAGTTGATATGAATGCACATGTTTATTCTTCTATTGATGCAAATGATTGTCTTATTTATGACATAGAATAGATGGATGTATGTGACACATGGTTTAATGTTTATGATATATGATGATGTATAATGATGAATATGTAATGGTTTAATGATTAATGTTATGTGATGGTACTTATGGATGCATTTATTTGATGTTATGGATGTATGCAATATAATGTGATGGATGTAAATGTGATGTAAATGTAATGGATTCAGATGATATATAAATGTGATGCAAATGTGATGTACTTATATGATGCAATGTATGGATATTGATGTTTTAATGATTAATGATAAATATGATGATAAATGATACATGGATTAATGATGAGGATGTAAATGTAATGACCTAACACACTTAAGTTTGAATATAATTCAAAGTTTAAATGTAATGAATTTTGATGAATGCACCTAGATGAAAAATGCAATGTACTAATGAGATGACATGCAATGTTTAAAATGAACTTAAGGGAATGCAATTAACAATGTCTTAATGATGAATTTGGAATGATGTAATTAATGCAACTAAATGATGAGATTTTAAGGTGAATGCAAACTTAATGTGAATCATAATTAAATTGAATGCAACTTAATGCAAATGCAATCTTAATAGAACTTAATGATAAGATGAATGATACTGAATAGAATGACCTATATGTATGCAAACTAATGCAATTTTAAAATGAACTTAATGATAAGGATGAATCATAAGGACAATGGAATGATTTGATTTTTTAAAAATGAACTTAATGATATGAAAACTATAATGAACAAAGGTTAATGCCCTAAATGAATGCAAGATGGTAATGATATGCAATGAACCTAAATGTAGCATGATTTAAATGCAATTAATCTAATGCAAGGCACCTTTTTGTTTTTTGTTTTTGATTTCCAACACACTCTATCACATATAGTTTTTGGTGAACATTTGATTTTTGATTCAACTCCACCCCCTTTCTGTTTCTCTTTTTTCAAATTTGTTTTCAAGCTAAGAAAGGCAAATACCTTAAATGCATTTAATCTAGGATGTATGCAGCTAGCTATCACTATTCACAAATTAGGAGCTTATATTCATCATTGAGCAGTTTTGAAACCCGAAAATTATTACAACCATCACTGGTTCAACCATGATGATATATTAGGATTGAGACTGATTGGGTAAGTGTATCACTTGTGCTTTGATGAGTTGATTTGGCATCAGCTTGATGTTTTCTTTGATGTGATTGTGTTGTGGGACTTGGGACAATTTGCAGATTAGATTGGTGACGAAATCTTTAGGTACTTGCAAATGCAACTGTGGGGTTTTATTATGCAATATATACAAATGTTGGCGAATGCAATATTTACAAGGATGACCACTAGGCATGAGATTGACTTGGACTTTCAATGGTGCATGTTTACACCAGGTTTTCACCGATTGAAAGGATTTGCTCTTTTTTTCTTTTTTTTCAAGATTTTTTCTTTTTTTGCTACCAAGGTGCCTATTTGCTAGGTTTTCACCAAGGCACTTTTTATCTTTTTTCATTTTTTTGTATTTTTCTCTTTTTTCAATTTATTTTTTTAATTTTATATTATCACGGCACCTATTTTCTAGGTTTTCACCAAGACAACATCTTTTTGAGGATAATTTCTGAATGTTTTTAGATTTCTTCAGGCTCAATTTTCCACTATTTTTTTTATCTTTTTTGCTTTTCAATGTTTTTGAATTTTTTAGGATCTCTTTTGACTATATACAATAAATAGGATTCTCTTTCATTTGATACTCTTTTTCTTTTTATCCTTTTTCAATTGCTTCATGTGTAGAACCTTTTCAGTTGTATACTATTGATTGGCTCTTGCAACTCTTCTCCTTCATAATTAGCTAGTTTATAGGTGCCTGTCCCAAAAGACGAAGTGATCACAAAGGGTCCTAACCAGTTTTCTTCCCATTTTCCTTTCTTTTATCTTTCTGCTTGATTATTGGGATTTTCTTGCAATACTAGATCACCTATTTGGAATGCCCTTGGTTTGATATGCTTTTTATAATTTCTGGTCATTTGATTTTGATACACTTTTAATTGGTCAAAAGATTGTTGTTTTCTTTCATCTAATAGCTCCAGTTCGTGCAACCTAGCTACCCTATAGTCTTCTTCACTTAGTAAACCATGTAATGAGACTCTTAAAGACAAAATTTCTACCTCCAAAGGTAAAACTGCTTCTGCTCCATAAACTAGGGAGAATGGTGTAGCTCTTGTTGGTGTTCTAATACTTGTCCTATAAGCCCATAGAGTAGGGTTTATTTGAATGTGCCAATCTCTACCTGGATTATCCACAGTTCTCTTCAATATTTTTAGGATGTTCTTGTTTGTTGCTTCTGCTTGTCCATTACCTTGTGGGTAATATATTGAAGATGAGTGGTGTACCACATGAAATTTTGTACAGAGTTCTTTCAAATCCCTATTTTTGAAATGTTTTGCATTATCTGTTATGATGGCATGAGGAACATCATATCTGCAGATTATGTGATTTAATATGAGAAAGGATATTTGCTTTCTTGTGGCAGTGGATAAGGGTACAACTTCCACCCATTTGGTAAAATACTCTATTGCAGTGATGATAAATTTATGACCATTTGAATATGGTGGATAAATCATACCTATCAAATCCAAACCTCATTGATAAAAAGACCAAGGTGTAGTCATAGGATGAAGCTCTTGTGCTGGCACGTGGATCAAGTTCCCATGGTATTGACATTTACGATAGGTTTTTGCAAAGTGACAAGTGTCCTTTTCCATAGAAGGCCAAAAATATCCTATCCTAAGGAGTTTCTTAGCTAGGGTTAAACCATTCGAATGTGACCCAAAAATTCCCTCATGAATTTATTGTAAGGTTTAGTTGATTCCTCTTTCTCTAGACACATTAGAAGCATTCCATCTAGACTTTTGCAATACAACGTGTCAGATACCAAGGTGTAGCGAGAGGCTTGTCAGATAAAGCTTTTCTTTTGATTTTTAGTTTGGTCTAAGGGTAAGATTTGATCTTTCAAGTAGGTGTAAATGGCTCCATACCAAGGTGATTCATGTCCCGTTAGTAAGCAAATAGTATGAGGATGGGCAGGGTCAAATGCAGGTTGCTCAAATTCTTCTACCAAGAATTCATATCTGGCACTTTGATTTGGTATTTGGAGAAGTGATGCCAATGTAGCCATTGCATTTTCTGCTTTATTCTTATCCCTCGGTACGTGCTCAAATGTAATTAAAGTGAAGTATTTCTTAAGATTCTCAATCATGTTCTTGTAGGGTATCAATTTATCATCTTTAGTTTGATACTCGTCATTGATTTGATTAATAACCAATTAGGAATCTCCATAGATGTGTAGCTCTGTTACTTTCCATTCTAATGCCAACTTTATGCCAATGATCAATGTTTCATATTTAGCTATATTATTTGTGCATGGGAATAGCAATTTGTATGATATTTGAATTGTGGACCCTTGAGGAGTAATCAATAAAATCCCTACTCCTGACCCATGTTGTGTATAGGAACCATCAAAATATAATTTCCATGTCTTTGCTTCAACATTAATAATTTCAGAATCTGGAAATTCCATTTGGATTGGATGTTCATCTTGTAAAGGTGATTGTGCTAATTGATCAGCTATTACTTGGCCTTTGATAGATTTCCAGTCCACATACTCTATGTCAAACTCACTTAAGACCATGACCCATTTGGCCAATCTTCCATTTAATGTTGTTTTTCTAAGGTATTTCAAAGGATCAATCTTTGCAATGCGTCGGATTTTGTGGGATAACATCTAATGGCGTAGTTTTTGGGAAGCAAAAACTATGGCCAAACATGCTCTTTCAATGAAGGTGTAATTCAACTCATACTTCACCAATGTTATGCTTATTTAGTATATGGCCTTTTCATTTCCAGCTTCGTCCTCTTTAGCCAAGAGTGCCCCTAATGCATGTTCTGTCGCTAAGATGTATAAAATTAAGGGCTTGCCTCTGATTGGTGGCATCAAATTTGGAGGATTCATTAAGTACTTCTTCAATAAGGTGAATGCTTCTTCACATTTCTCATCCCATTTGAAAACTGTGTCCTTGTGAAGGAGTTGAGTGAAATTGTGGCACTTTTCTGCTAATTGGGAGATGAACCTTCAGATGGATTGAATCCTACCTTGAAGGGATCTCATTTGACTGATATTTCGAGGTGCCCCCATTTCCATGATTTCCTTTACTTTGGCAGGGTCTACCTCTATTCCTTTGGTGGAAACTATGTACCCTAATAACTTTCCTGATTGTACATTGAATGCACATTTCTTTGGATTTAATCTTACAAATATTCTTTCTAGGATGGGTAGATGTTCCTCCCTTGAGTGGGATTTAGCAAGTATATCATCTACATAGTCCTCCATGAATTTGTGCATCATGTCATGAAATATGGTCATCATGGCTCTTTGATAAGTCACTCTAGCATTCTTTAGACCAAAGGGCATAACATTCCAGCAGAATGTCCCCCACGTGCATGTAAATATCATCTTGTCTTGATCCTCAGGTGTTATCTTTATTTGATTATAACCACTAAACTCATCCATAAGTGAGAACATGGAATGTCCTGCTATTAGATCTATGATGGTGTCTATGCTTGGTAGAGGAAAATCATCTTTAGGACATGCAAGGTTAACATCTCTAAAGTCTATCCAAATTCTGATGGATTTATTTGCTTTGGAAATCGGTACAATGTTTGAAATCCACTCGGCATAATAAATGGCTCTTATAAACCCTACTTTCAACAATTTTTCTAACTCCACTTTCACAAGTAATGCTATGTGTGGATGCATCTTTCTCATTTTTTTTTTCACCGGTCTCACTCCTTCTCTAATATTCAAATGATGCATGATTAAATTCAAATCTAGTCTGGGCATATCATCGTATGACCATGCAAAATTGATTTGTTTCTCTTTGAAGAATTTGATGAAATCCTTTCTTTCTTCACTAGATAAAGATGATGCTAGGTGTATGATTCTTGGCTTTGATTCTGATCCAATGTTCACTTTCTCTATTGGTTCAATTAAGATAGGTGATCTTTCCTCGTAGTGCTCGGGAAAATTATCCAACCTTTCTTCCTTAGGTGCCTTTGTTGGGTTTTCACCTTCGGAAATGTTCTTTATTTCTTTTTCTTTTTGATTTAATGTTGCCACAATGTGGTTTTCAACATTAGATTCTTTCCATTAATTGTTTTTTTTTGTATTTGTTCACTTTTTTCCGAACTGAAAGGTTGAATACTCCCCTTTGTCACTTCTTCTTGATATTCCATGGTAGAAGAAGGTTCAACCGCATTAAGGTATTGGGATACCAAGTTATCATTCAAGAAAGTAGGGAGGATGGTAGGTTTGATGGAATCTCATTCAATTAGGTCTGGATAGATAAGGGACAAGGGATTGAAGTTTTGGGTTGGTTCGATAGGGTTTAAGGACATGACCTCATTTGAAGGTTCAAACATTGTATCGCTTAAATCTATGATATGTGCTTCTTCTAGATGTTCTAGAGAACTAGGGTCAAAATTTTCTTCACTTGAATCCTCTTGGGTCTCTAATGGGTAAACATCTCTTGGATTAAATCTAGAGTTAGATTCCCCTGTAGTAGGTATCCATGATGGTACATAAGGCTCTCCTACCCATTGATTTCCTTCAATTTCCTGAGTTGGAACATTATCTAAGACCTCTTGGCTAGAACTTGAAGCTTGATTATGATTTGATCTGGAGGTTTGTTCCTTTCCCTTGCTAGGAGTGTAAGTATGGATGACATCAACCTCTTTACCTTGACATGACTCACTTGACAATGATTCCCATTCCCAATTGTTCGAATCCGCATCACTTTGGGAACCTAGTTGTAAGATTTGGTCATAAATCCTAGGATACTTCTTTTTTAGTGTACCCTTGTTCTAGGTAACCCAGTCCAGTCTTCTCTTTACTATCTCTCCATGACATTTCAATAGGTTCTATTAGTCCTTCATTTCTTGTACCTAAAGGCCCTTATCCTTTATATCCCATTTTTTGCATTATTTGAAATCCTTTGCCATATTGATGAGTGGGAATGCTTATGTTTTGAATGTGTTTTACATGTGCACTTGATTCCTCATCTTTATATAGCCAATTTAATATTTCATTATCTTCCTCATACATGGATGAAGAAGTACTTGCCCTCACAAAGTGGTCATTGTATTTATGAGGTAGATGGGATGGTCTTCCATAGGATTTGGGAGATAAGGGTAGATCCATCATAGATAATGAATATTCACCTACACCTTTTTGTTTGATTTGGAATTGCTTTTCAAAATTCTTCATCATGTGGTCCATCTTTTGAGAATGGGAATCCTTGTTGTAAATTTGGATAGATCTTGCTTGGTCTTCTTTATGTTCCTCATGAGCACTTTCCTCACTAACCTTTTCTTTTCCTTTAGTCGATGTAGTTAGGCTAGTGGGAATTTGATAATTTTCAACAACAACACTTTCTTTTTCTTCCTTTTCTTTTCGTTTCAAAGATGGGAGATATTTTGAGCTTTTTCCTTGTTCTATTCTTTGAGAAATAGACCCTTATGTATTATGTGGGACTAAGGAGTCATTAATAGGCTTCATGTTATTACAATATTGAAAGGGGTTTGAATCCCCGCTTACCATGACTTCTTGTCCCATGTAGGGAAATTTGAGGCATTGATGGTAGGTTGAAAGTACGGTCTGCATTTCATGGATCCATGGCCTTCCTAATAGGATGTTGTAAGTCAATTTTAGGTCAAGGACTTGAAAAATGGTCTCCTTTTGCATTGGACCAACTCGGATAGGAAGTACTATGACACCTTTGGAAGCTCTTTCTTCATCATCATAGGCTTTTATGGTTATCTTTTTCTTTGGGTCAATAGCTTCCTCATAAAATCCTAAGGCTTTAACCAAGTTTAAAGTACAAATATTTAGGTTGACTCCCCCATCAATGAGAACTCTTTTTACTCTATGCTTGTGGATCAAGACCTCTATATGAAAAGGCAGATTTTACGAGTGATTTAAAGACATCTCATCTTGTTCTGAAAAGGATAGACAATGGGGTGCAACAAGATGGCCTACCATGTTTTGGAATTTATCTATATCTAAATTTAAAGTCACATTAGTCTCTATTAAGGCTTTTTCTATAATCTCCTTATGAGTTGGTGAAAGCTTGAGTAATTCTAGGATGGACATTTGAGCAAGGGTTCTTTGCAATTGGTCTACCAAATAATATTGCTTTGAAGATGAAGATGATGTTTGATTTGGTAAGACAATTCTTGGGGCACCTCCTGATAAAGTGATCTTTGATGCTTGCCCCCTAGTTACAACATTAGATGTTGCTTCCCTTGGCTTCTCTTTTACCACTATCACATTTATGGTGTTTTCCTCACCACTTAGAGTATTGATGGTATTATCATAAGTATGTGCGAAGTTAACCTTCTCGTTACCTCTTTTTTTGTTATGATTGGTATTTGATGACTCCCCTTTTTCATGGTCTAGGAAAGGGTTTTTGAAAGCCGTATGGTCCTCATTATTTTGAGGCCCTTCCACTTATATGGTTCCATCATCGATTAGATCTTGGACAAGGTGTTTTAATTTCATGCATTCATTTGTTTTATGTCCTTTGTTGCGATGGTATTTGCAATGATGAGAATCATTCCACCGATTGGGCTTGACTTGGGGTTCATATGACCTCGATTCGGGTAGGGTAATAATTTTATTAGCCACCAAAGTCCTTAATGCATTTTCCAAAGGTTCACCTAAGAAGGGGAATTTTCTCTTTTGATAAGTGGAAAAGAATGGTTTAGGTTTGTTGACATTGGAATTATTAAAGGGATTGTTGTTGTTGTTGTTGGCATTGTTGTTGGTGTTGTTGTTATAAGGAACTTTGGTCGTTTGGTTAACATTATACATTGGATTTGACCCGCTCGATAAGTTAAAGGGAGTAGCCTTTAAGTTGTGGGCTTCCACAACTCCATCATTCACAAGAGTTTTATTGTTGTTTTTCAACCAAAGTCTTGGTTTATCATTGTGATTGTTGGCCCCTTTATTATTGTTATAATTAGATAAGTTATGATTGTTATTAGTGTTGGTATAGGGTTTATTATCTTTGAATAATTTTATTTTCCCTCTCTTAACCAACACCTCTTCAATTTTTATCCCATTTTCGATGAGCTTTTCAAAAGTAGGGGGACATTGAAGATGGAGCCTATAATTCATCTCCACATTTAAGTTATTCATAAATATCTCCATTTTTTTCCTTTTCGGATATGCTTCGTGGATATCTTGCAAAGACTATTCTCCACCTTTGAAGAAACCCTGGGAAAGATTCACCATCTCATTGTTTAGTGTCACATAGGTTAAGCATGGTGATCTCGTGCTCAATGTTGTAGGAATAGTGAGTCAAATTTGGAGTCTAATTCCTCAAATTTCTTTATCCCTTGTGGAATTTTTGAAAACCATTCCATGGCTTGGCCTCCTAAACTTCTTAGAAAAAGCATCATTAGATAGGTTGTGTCATGCATGAATTTGATACTTAGAGAACAAAACTCTCTAAGATGGTCTAGTGGGTCTGATTTACCCATATATTTGTCATATTTTGGAAAGACCACATTTATTGGGAAAGGTTCCATAACCAAGATCTTATCAAAAGGAAATGGGCACAAGGCATTGATGGAAAATGGCTTAGGTTCAGTTGCCTTCTTCATTAGGTCAATCTGTGCTTGAAACATTTTTAATTATTTATTCATTGCACCTATTGGATTATCATCTTCCTTATCTTTCTTGAGTTGGTCAACATCGTAATCATGTAGAAGTTTCACCCCTGCTTGGGATAAATTAAGGAAATACCTTTCCCTATCTCTTTCTGTTAGTTTGTCCATAACTTCAAGGAATTCAATGTCTTGAGCCTCCCTATTGGCTTTGTTTTCTAGTGTTTCTTTAGGCCCTTGATTGGCATGGTTAATGTTTCCTTGATTTTCATCATTTCCTCCATGGATGTAATCGTGAAATGTGGAGTTTCTATCCGTTGGATCAATTCTCTTTTCAAAAAGATTTGGAAGACTATCCCCTTGGTTGTGATTTATGAAAGAGTTTTGAGATTCAAATTCAGGGACCTCTTTTGCTATGCAGGTGTCGTCTTCTTGTAAAGATAGTTTGAGTTTATGAGATTGTGTAGAAACCGGCATTCAACGAAGGTTTGATTTAGGATTGTTTTCCCCAAACTTGGTAATTGTTTATTTTATGAAGAGATTAAAAGTATAAGATGAATTTTCAAAATGGATGTCTCTTACTTGTTTTACGTATTCTTCAAACAAAGCAATCACAAATACACTTGTTTTTTTTTTAAACCCTATACACAAAAAGTGTTTGAATATGGAAGGACGTTATCACGGGTTTTTCACAAAAAAAACTTCAAGCAATCTACCTAGTTCACAGTTCGTAAACATGGCTTTACAAGGTAGGTTTTCTAATTTAACAAGGAATTTAATCAAGATTTCGTTCAAAATGGACATTAAGTTTTTATCCCCCAAAATTAGGAGGCTTCCCACGGCCAGTATATCAGAGTTTTGCGCAATCCCGAAGGACTACTCGAGGAAGTTTGAAAGCTTAATATCCTTTTGTCACACACCCCATTAAGGATGCATGTATTTCATTTTATAGTGGGTTTGATTTTTGTAACAAATCTCCCTCTCACCGGCCTTGTTAAGGTGAATCTCAGAAGGCGAGCCCACTAAAGATCTAGCATATTCATGAGTAAAGCAATAAAATGGATTTAAGAGATAGGTTTTGGGAATTTGATTCACCAAAAGGTGAAGAGCATATCCCCATCTATTCTTATTTCCCAAGCACTATTAACAATGTTCAATTTCCAAAACCCACTAACTAATGGGAATTGAGTATTTCTACTATTTTCCACAAACAAGGGGTTGTTTGATTTAGTGCTTGATTTTATCCTTTATGCTATGTTACTTACTAGATTTTAGCAAAATCACAAATCCACAATTTAAAGAAAAAATGACCAAGTTTAGGCTTACCTTCAATTGAAGCTAGCAAAGGCTAGTGGCATTTTTTTTTCTTTTTTTTCCATGATTTGGACTCACCTAGTGGCGATCGTTCCTTCCTTTTAGTCTCCCCTCCAACAAGTTAGTCAACAGAAACAAGCAAAATGAAGAAAACAAGAGTAAAATTGAAATCTAAGCCTTATTTATCAACTTTGAAACAAATTGATTAAGGCAAGTAAATCCAATTTAATGAGGCAAATTTTGATTTGTAGGCTTCTACAATTTTCAAATAATGTTCGTATACCTCAGTTTCTTGCTGTGAATTTTCCAAAACCAACTTGATGTTGGCTATGTTCTATTTTTTGTTTCTTTTGGCCAAAGCTTTCTCCTCAATGTTAAATCTGGTTTCTGGATTTTTAACTCTTTTATGACTAGTCATCCTGTAGACACAGAAAAATCATTTTCTGAAAGTTAGATTATGTCAATTTGCAATTTAATTGAAAGCGCAACATAACTAATTGAAAGCGCTGCTAAATTAATTAAAAGCGATGTTAAAAATTCTAAATGCATTGTAGGAAAAACTTGAAAGCGCTGAAACAGAGATTAAACACGCTATTTTAATGAGCAAAGGCGCTTAGAGGAAACATCAAACGTGTTGCAGAATAATTTGAACACGCTCTGGAGTTAGGGTGCACACGCGCTGAAAGAAGGATAGACAAGATGATATAAGGATTAAAAGCATTGAAAGCCTATGCAAAGGCACACAACTTTATCATGGAAGCATTGATTCAGACCTCACACGCGTTGTAGGAATAGGTGTACGCACTGCAGAAACTAGTAAACGCGCTGAAAAACCTGCAAAATAGAGAACAATACAAAGATATACAAGAAAAAATTAATTTCTCTGAATTTAAAATGAGTGAAGCCTATTGCCCCACGGTGGGCGCCATTTTGTGTACTAGGATAAGTACCTTCATAGGGTTAATATTGTCAATAACTCAAAATAACAACTAAGTTACCACAAATAGCTATCTAATTAAGCAAATTAAATGACAATTGAGCACTCTATGGCTCTCTAATTAGGTTTGCTAATGTAAAGCTCTCAACAAGCTTCCATTAGTGATAGTCCTAATATGAGAAAGAATGATAAACAAGCTAAAAGATTAATTCCAAAAGAAATTATGCCTATTTAGCTCTAGATTTGCCTTTCTAGCTTAAAATTGCAAGAGGTTTGATGCTATTCAAATATTTGTGGATCCTTATTGATTGAATTATGCCTTGCTTTTATAGATTTTGGCAAGGGTAGGGGTAGAGTTGATTTGATCATGGTTTGATTAGGGTTAAGTCCATGGTTCCACCTTTGGAGACAATTTAAATATTTTGTCCTCAAAGTTTGGGACAAGAGGACAAAATGGGTGGACAAGATTCTTTCTCCTTATGTGTGATGGAGATCCGATGTGAGCTTGATCCATGTGAGCTTGGTTCTCAAATCCTATTGGTTGATGCATTTTCTTCTCATTTGGTGGTTGAGGGAAAATCAAGATTTATTAATTGAATTTATTTAATATGTTTAGCCATGTGTATCCCTTGAATGGGTTGATTTGATTTAAATGAACTATGTAATTAATGAGATTAATTGATAATTAATTGATTTTATTTGATTTATTCGATTTAAATTGATTTAATGGATTTCAATTTTTCATTTAAATTTGGATTATGGCTTGATTGCAATTTTGCTTTGATTTTAGCTTGATTTGATTTAATTGCCTTGATTTTGCCTTGGTTTCTCACTTAATTGATCTTGTCCATTTTCAGGTGATTACAAACACAAAATGCAATTTGGAGATATTCATAAGGTTCAACACTCTCACAGCAGGCCCAAAAGATAGGTCGCACATAAGGAATCTCCATACCACATTACCACGAGACCCATAGATAGGTCATACATAAGGTAAGCATGTTACATAACATAATTACAAAAAATGTCAACATGAGGTATATTCTGAAGCTAATGGGAATGCCACGACCAAAACTAAGTCTTGATCTCCACAAAATTCAGCATCAACTAGAAGACTGCAAAAAATAGCATTTGTCATAAAATAAATAAAGCGACATACCAAAAACTTGCAACATACTGTATGAATGTTTGAATAGAAAAGATACCCAAAATAAGCTTTGAACACATCAACTAATATCAAACCTTTGATCATCATTATTCTGCACTCACTATCTTCCATAGATGTCCCAAAACGATAAACTTCCATGTTCAAAACAAGGATAACATCCACATAATTCATCACCATAACATACTGCATAGGATAGATCATTCAGCAATATCTGGAGAAAAATCATCCAGAGCATAGGTTTTGATATCAATGACAACAACGTCAAATTATCTTCAACAACTTCTCAACACACACACACACATATTGAGCTTTCTTGGGAGGTCACCCATCGCAGTATTGGTGCAACTCAAGCACACTTAACCATGGAGTTTCCTCCAAGTTTAAGCCCATTTAGCTTGCTACCCTATTTGCAAAACATTTAGGAAGTGTTTTGCTTATGAACCATTCATTATAGAGCCCCTTTAGCTCATTAATTGATAAGTAGGAGATATTTTCCACAACAAGTCAAATTGTGAAATTGCTATCAGGATTCAACTGTGTAGTACTCGAGTCAAACTCATTGACCCATGTTTCATGAGTAGTAGTTCACAAGAACTCATATCTCATGAGAATGGATGAAATATTTAACACTTATTGCATCTAGGTGATGTTCATAGGGATAAAGCATCAGGGCTTCCCAAGTGCTCACCCATTGTAATATTGCTCCAAATCAAGCACGTTTAACCATGGAGTTTCCTCTAAGGTCAAGCCCACTTAGCTTGCTACTCCATTTGCAAAATAAAAAATTGAGTCCTGATAGCAATATCACAATTTGACTTATGGAAAATATCTTTCTTATCAATTGATGAGCTAAAGGGGCTCTGTAATGAATGGTTCATAAAGTATAGCACTTGCTTAAGGTTTTGCAAATGGGGTAGCAAGCTAACTAGGCTTAACATTGGAGGAAACTCCATAGTTAAGTGCACTTGAGTTGGAGAAACCACTCCTAGTTCTGCAAAGTATCTCTACAGTGATCATATGGCATCCTGTGGGTTGGGTTTGGAAACCTGCATGTATTCATCCTACATAACTCATTCAATATCATCTCTTGCACCCATATCCTTCTATAAAGAGATGTTGTTCTGGTGTGTACTCTCTTTTTAATTTTCAATTACCTCCTCTTTCTATTAGTACCACCTCCTAATCTTTTGAGAGATCCTCCACCTACGGTCTTTGGCTCAAACTGAGTGTCTATTTGTTGAGAATGTTGAACCATCAATAAAGAGGTAGGAGAGGAGGTGGGATTGTTAGAAATGGTAACAAGCAATTGAGAGGGGGGTGGGGTGGGTGAATCAGTTGCTCCCAAATATAAAACTCAAAACCCCTTAAAACCCTTAAATCAGTAAACTCTTATTCGTGTATGCTTTATTACTAATATGCATAGAATAAAACATGTAAACATAAATTAGTAAGAAGTAAACACCACATAACATAAATATTTTTATCGTGGAAACCCAAATAGGGTGAAACCACAGTGGGGTTGATACCCACAATAAGTCTACTACCGTGTTAGAAGTATACCTTATTACAATAAGGGGAATGCATAAGCATTCTGACACATTTCCTAGAGCACACTACTCAATCACCTTAGACACACACCCAAAGAATTCTCACTGATTTACAAACACAATACACACTACAATTTGTTACATGAAATGAACTATAATTAGCATCTTATTATGCCTAATCAGTTCTTTTGAAGTACAACCAGATCTATTACTACAATTCTTTTTGCCACATGTAAACAAGCAATTCAGCATTCAGTAGATATAAAAAACAAACTAAAAAATGAACCCTTAGCATCAACAACAAAAACATCTCCTGCGCAACACACGAATTCAAGCCCTTCATCATATTTATCAAGAACTAGGTTGACAAAACCTAATTTCCAAACATCTAACTCATAGTGCCAAAATTGACCATTAGGATCATTGTGTGCTTTCCAAACATATCCCTAATCCATCACAAACACCTCGAGATCGTAACCACAACCCTAAAATATTTTATTGATCTCTCATATGTCATTTTATAATCTTCTTTTAGCATGTCATCCTAGAACAAAAATGTTTCTTCAAATTCATTGAACTTGGTCACCTTGATCAATGTAAACAAAGTAGACTGCCAACACAATAGACACATAATATTAGATCATCCTAAGATAACATTAAAGATCAAATATATAAACAAATTCGTCACCCTTTACAAATTTTCTAGTAATTCTTTCCCTTGCATCAGGAACACAGTTATCCTCCATTGGAACACTTGTAACTGCCTTGTAGATTATCAAAATCACAAACCATTTGAATGGTAGACACATTGCAATGTCCTTTACACGTTCCTAGCTGTGTGACCAAAGATCTTATCACATGTCCTTGCACAATCTCAAACTCTGTAACTTTGTAACTCAATTTCATCGTTAGTAAGTAAAATAACTTGTCTTCCTCTAAGATGCCATAACTCACTCAAATCATCATGTTAGCATCTGAAAATTTGCATACAACATGTAGACAACCTCTACAACATCCCATGAGGTGCGCAACTCCTCATCTTCTGTAACATTGCTACACAACTTATATGATAATTTCATGTTACTAGTAAAACTGCATAATAAACATTCATACTATATGATAGACATGTAATCAGTATGAACAAACATCCAAACATTGTGAGAAACATATTGTCATAAAAAGATATACATGTTGACATTAATGACCACATACAACTTTCCAACTTTCCAAAACTTTCCATGCCCACTACTCCTTGCTCCACCATATTGTCTACTCCCCCTAAGTAGCAGCCCTCATATATCAATCCGGCCTGTAAGATCTTTTTTTAAAGAACACAAGATTGATACAACCTCTTGCATCTTAGTTCAAATCAGGATGGTAATTACCCCTACCTTGCCTCTAAGATACACAAAAGTATGCCTAGACATCCCTCTTTTGGACTTGCTTCTAGGATCCTACTTTCTTCCCATCTTCTTTTTGTTTCCTTTTTTTTATTCTTCCTACTTCTAGACTTCTTTCCTTTCTTCATCATCCTCCTTACGCTCAATTAATTCCTTTTAGCATTAAGCTTCTTGCTTTGATTATGCTTCTTCACTCTCTTGACCCTTCCTACTGAGATTCTATTGCTTTGCTTCTTATTTCTGCAGAAATCGTGTTCAGATACATTGTACCTCAAGCGTACAACAATCCCTTGACTACTGTCATCATCCTTTATCATGGTACATGAACATCTTCTCATTTTTATTTTGACAGTATCATCCATTCTTCTCATATTATTCCACATGCATGGGTTATCCCCTTTGTTCTTCTTTCTGCAAGGATGAGTTTTCTTTCTACAACGATGATAATCTTTTGTACAATTAGAAGCCTTGTGTCCATACTTCCCATAATCAAAACACTTTCCCTTGAATTTATTAGGCGTGGGTCCTTTCTCTAAAATCTTCTGGTATTTAGTCTTATTCCTTGCCCTATTTTCCTTCTCTTGAATCTTCCTCCTTTCTTCCATGTTCTTTAATTTATCTTGGTTTTTTTTTGCTTTGTCCTCTTTCTCCTTCTTGATTTTATCTCTTCCATGTTCTTCTCATTCTCTTGGTTCTTGCTCCTTTCTTTGTTCTCTTTCTTTTTCATTATCCCTGCCATGTTCTTCTCCTTTACCTGTTTCTTTTTTTCTACTTCACACTTCTTTTCATTCTTCCTCTATCCTTTAACTTCATGTTTGTCTTGTTGTGTCCTAGAACATTCATCTTTTACAATTCTGACACCATTGTTCTCATTTTATAGCAATGCCTTAAGTGTGTTAGCTCTGAGCATGAGATTCTCAACATGATTGTTTGTGGTAGTAATTTCTTCTTTAATGGTTCTGTCTGATCATCATCATTTGAGTCAACTTATGATACTAAACAAGGTTGATTTTCTTTAGTATGTGACAGTTCTTCTTCTAACTCAGTCTTATCATCATCTTGACAACCTTTTTTTGCATCCTTAGGCTTAGTGTGAGATATTAGGCATACCTAATTATGTGCAACATTTCTTCTTGTCTAAACCCCTTTATTTTTGTTCCCAATGATTTTTTCTTCATTATGGTTCAATCACACATATCTTGGATTCTTCTGCCTTGTCGCGGATTTATTTTCTTGTTCATCTTCTCCACTTGTGTATGCTTCATCTTCTGCATTGTCAGATGTATTTAGATATGTATTTAACACTTTCTTTAATTGCCTTTGTTCATTATTGTCCTTTTGATACTCACTTTCAGTGCATCTTGTCAAGTTCTCAAGACTTTTATCCACTTTCACATTTGTGCTTTCTACCAGTTTACTCAATCTTTTTTTGTAGCAAATATATGCTTTACTTTGAGTAGATTAACCAAGGAAAATCCCCTCATCACTTCTTGCATCAAACCTACTTATATCCTCATCTCTTTTTATATAACATCTACTACCAAAAATTTTAAAATACTTGACAGTAGGTGCATGTCCATTCCAAAGTTCATGAGGTGTCTTATAAGTCCCATCTTTGATCTATGTGTGGTTGAGTGTGTGGATGACTGTGCTCACAACTTATCTCAAAAATATATTTGGAACATTCCTTTCCAACAACATGGTCTTTGTTGTCTCAAAAATTGTTGTGTTCTTGTGCTCCCCCACACCATTTTGTTGAGATGTTCTAAGGGCGACAGTGTCACATTTGATTTCATGCACTTCATTTTTTATAGACACATAGGGGGTCAAAAAGGCCCTTGGGGGCTAAACTACTCAAAGCCTAGTCACTCATATGATCACATTACTCATTCATGCAAAAAAATTAGTAGCACCCAACTAGGGTTGCATAGCCTGCAGTTGACATTAAATCTAGTGTAGAGTGGACGTCACACCACCAAGTGCAAATGACATGAGCTAGTCACTAATGTGGCCATGGGCCAAGGTATTTGGCCCTTAGTCAAAATCTAAACTCAATTTGCACAATACAATTGTTTTATCAAAAAAATACAATTAAAAAGCCTCCATACCATGAATAAAGTTCTTGACCATATGTACCAACCGGTTAATACAGTCAAGTGGAAAAACTATATGATTTGTAGATAAATGATTAATAACAGAGGGAATTTTTTTGTAGATTGTTCATATCTTACAGTTGGCACGGATCCATGTGGCCATACAAATTTCGTCCAAACAATGAGAAAATTTATGTGCCCCCTCCCTTAGCAAAAGAGTAAAAATTGACAATTCAATAGTCGATATATAGGTTTTCAAACCTTTTAGACGTGATGTCAGGGTCACAATTAGCCCAAAGTGCCCTGATATTTCAACTACCTCCAAGAACAGGCAACTTCAAACCCTTTGAGATCTCACAAAATTATCAAAATCTGATGAAATGAAAGGTAAACCTAACTTTCTTTGATATCTTGAATTTAATGACGAGGTAAATGAAATCCTAATCTACGCCCTAAAAATCTGTCAAGCCAAAACATATTCCTCAAATTTGGGAAAGAATCCCCAGATCTAGATTTTATACCATGTAGGAGCAGATTGGTGACTCCTCAACACCCCCAAGAATCCCAAAAGATCAAAATAAATTTCACAAGAGAGAATGACAAGAATAGTTTGCTTCAACAATGCAAGGTTGAATAATGGTTGAATATATGAAATAAAAAATGTACATGAGCTTATAAAGGCAAGGCGAGATGTAGGATTAGATAGGATGTTGACACGTATCATAATCCTATACAAGGAGACAACTAAAGTGTTGACCTAGATAACAAAAAATAGTTGTCAAGAGATAAAATAGGATCATATGGACACTTAGGACCTAAGTAAACTTAAGTCATGTGAATGAGTCCAACACTAGGAATTGGTGAAACACCTTTACTATGTCCAAAACCTTATTCACACTAGTATTGCCAAGTATCTAAGAGCTTCAAGGAGCATGCAAGTCAAAACTAAGTCAAACAATTTTATTATCAATGCTTATCAACAAGAAAAACCAACAAATACTCTTCATGGACACCAAAAGTAGGTTGACAAAGTCTTTTTAACATTGATTTCTAGCCTTAGATGCTATCATGCATAATATCCTATGCTAGCATTAAGTTTTAGACCTTTTTCGAAAAACTAACATTATAACTTTTGAAGATTCAAAAATAAATCATGTTTGTAAGAGTTTTGAGGAAGAATTCAATATTCGGAGTTTGTACACAACTATAAGCATCTTTTCAATCAATGAACAAATGATTTATCTTTTCTTATATGCTTATTGTATTATTGTCAATGATTGATGCAATTGTTGTGAAAATATATACAAAAATCCTTGAACTATGTCTCATCAAAAAACGCTTAGCAATCCTTAGTTGTGAAGCTTCTTCTTTTCCTTCTATGAATAGTAAAATATCAACCTTCTTATGAAAGATTGATGTAAAAATTTGCTAAAAGCTAAGTTGTGCAAGAAATAACTTGTTTGTTACAAATTGTGACAAAACTGCAATACTGGTCACATTTTCAATTTGATGCATCACCTTATAGTCTTATGTTTTCATTTTAGACAACTTATATCTCTTTTCTTCAACATGACAACATTAGTTTAGTTTAATCTAACTAATAAACCAATAGGAGTCAACCCTTAAGAGGTTCATTTCTACCGTAAGTCACATGCAACCTAAGAATGGTCCCATGTTACAGCTTTGAGGGTGCAAACCTTGCTAGTAATCATTTCCAATATCTTTCCATTGTTAAGTTAGAAAACCAAAATAAAAGCTTGACCATTATTGGTAAGCCCTCAAACAACTCCAAGCATTTTCTTTCTTCTAATAATTTCAAATTATTAAAAAGATATTCAAACCTCCAAGAGTGTGCAGATATTTTCTTCTCTTTGTTATTTTATTATTTTCATTTGAATAAATAAATGATATCTTTTAAAAATTATTTTTAAATGACATTACTTCCGCCTCCCGTGGCTAAGGCTTTTCCACAGGATCGTGGCAGTTTCTCTAGTGAACGATGTTTGCACGATGTTCGCATTCGGACGAAGAGAAGGGGAAAGGAGTGTGGAGATGTCTGGGAGGGGAGGGGCGGGCAGAATATGGGAGAGAAGGCTTTGTTGAATACGGCAGTGGAAACTCACAATCTTATCCGCCTGTCAATGGGGACAGCAGACATTCCACATGGGCAGCAAAAACTTAAAACAAAAGGCAGGGGAGAGAAGAACCAAAAGGACTGGCAGGGAAAATGTTGAGACAAGGGTTTAGCAGAGTAGAAGAGCGGAGTACTAGAAGTGAATCTGAGGGTGTTTGTCCAAACCGAACTGTAATGACTATGTTAAATGAGGAGGCAGTGAATGAAGTAGCAGAAAATGAGAGATATTTTTTAGAACTGCGTTTTATTGGGAGATTCGAAGGGTTTAGGCAAAGCCTCAATGAACAACATAAGTGCATTACAGAAATTTGGAGCCCCATTTTGAAAGGGGATGATCAAATCTATCCTTGTGCTTGAGGATTTTTCATGATAGTCTTGGATAATGAGCAAGATAGAAACAAAATGCTTTGTGAATATCAATAAATGTGGAAGGGAAAGCACTTACTAATGCTAAAACCCTGGTACCCGAGCTTCAACCCATTTCAATCTAGGTAAGACTTCCAAACATTCCTTTGCAATATTGATTTGAATCTTGCCTTGAGTTTGTTGGCCAATCGTTGGGGAGATACTTGGTTGCCAATGAGGGTTCTTTAAATTACCTGCATATTATCTGTGCCTGCATTTTGGTGAGTGATGGATATGAGAAAAGATCTTCTAGAGGTTGTTCCATTGAAATTTGTTAATAGATGTTGGTTGCAACCTCTAGATTATGAAGGGCCTTTTAGGTATTGAAGGTGCTTCAAAAGAGGGCATATTGTTGCTCTTTGTGCCAAACGTAAAACTGACAAAATGGTTACTGGGGAAACAAATCTCTCCCCTTCATTATTTGGCGGAGAGAGAAGAGTGCCAAGTTAGTTCCTCAAAAGTACGAATGCTAAAACCCTGGTACCCAGCCTTCAATCCATTTCAATCTGAATAAGACCTCCAAACTTTCCTTAGCAATTTTGATTTGAGTCGAGCTTTGAGGCTGTTGGCAAATTGTTGGGGAGATACTTGGCTGCAGTTGAGGGTTCTTTAAATTATCTGCACACTACCTATGCCCACATTATGATGGACATGGATATGAGAAAAGATCTCTCACAGGTTGTTTCACATGGATGTTGGTTGCAACCCCTAGATTATGAAGGGGTTCCCTTCAGTTGTCAAAGATGCTTCTAAAGAGGGCATATTGCAGCTCTTTGTGCCAAATGTAAAACTGACAAAATTGCTCCTTGGCAGAAATAGGTCTCTCCATTTCATTATTCCGTGGAGAGATAAGTGCCAAATTAGTTTCTCAAAAGTTTCAAAGGAAAAGGGATATTGTAATGGAGCAAATTAGCAAACTTCAAAAGCTTTTGAAATGATTTCGAGCTCAAAAGAGGACAGCACTATTGCTAAGTATAGCACGAGGGAACCTGCTTGTAGGTCTGATCCCGCTGACAGTCTAGATGAGGGGAAAAGTAAGTCACTGAAAGGTTGTCGAGGAGCATCAGACTATTGAGTCAAAGGAGGAAGGCTGGAAGGTTGTAACAAGGAAGAAAGATAAGAGATTGAAGAACAATGGAACTCTTAATATGCATCTACGCTCTCACACTAAAGGGAATGCAAAAGTGCAGTGCTGAATTGTTACAACCTGTTACTGGGTTTTTTAAAGTGATTTCGTGATTTCGAAGGGAGGTGGCTCTCCATCTGTAGCCCCACCTGGTTCAGGCCAAGCTTAAAACCCCACTCTAATAAAAATGATATAGTTTTATCAATCATAAATAAATAAATAAATAAACTATACATTTTATTAAGAAGTAGAAGATATGTTCCACAGCAAATCAATTTGAAATATTGCTATCAGGATTCAACTGTGTAATTTTAGAGTCAGACTCATTGACCCATGTTTCATGAGTAGAGGTTCACAAGAATCCATCTCTCATGAGAATGAATAGAATGCTTAGGCACTCATTGCATCTAGGTGATGCTCACATAATGAACGGAAGTCGTGGTGCTTTGCTTCTATGAGCATCAGCTAGATGCAATGAGTGCTAACTACTCCATTCATTCTCATAAGAGATGGGTTTTTGTTAACCACTAACCACTACTCATAATACATGAATCAATAAATTTGTCTTAAAAACTACACAGATAAATCTTGATAACAATATCAGGATATATATTTTATTATTTTTCGACCCTACCATCCCAAACAATTCTCCTAATATTTTCTAATTTCTTATCTATGTAAAATGGGCACACTTTAGAAAAAAGATTTGAATCTGGTTTTCTTTTTATTATACAGACCACATTCCATGCAAACATTTACACAACACATCGGAATCCTCGACAAAACCCTCCAAATTTAATCTTGGGTCTCTTCCTAAATTGCTTGTTAAATTTATTATATGTAATAACAATTTCCACTTTCAATAGTGTTTTGATTACTTAGGAATTGTGATCTTTCACATTAAAATTGATTAGATGTGCTGTATTAGATAGATTAGAAATAAATTAAATTTTAATTACCATAAAGACTAATTAATCCCAGTGTAGTGTTCAATGAGATGATTTGGTAAAGAAAATTGTCTTTCGTCGAATCAAATTTCTTACACTTCAATAAGATCATTATAGAAAAAAGATTGAATTAGAAAAAATGCAATCTCAAAAAAAACGATTATAGTTTTACATTAGATGAAAATCAAATGTTTTTAATATAAATGATGTTTTTCTATTAAGCAAACTTGCTGGACAGAAATTATACCTGCTGGGATTTAGAAAAAATTACAGGCCTAAAACATTAATCAATATATCTACAGCGCGGCAAAATTACAGCTAACTTCTTAAGTCTCTCAGGAGTTCTTTCTGCAAACTTCCGAAGAATCCAAAGCACAGATTCTGCATATAAAGCAACAGTAGAACGTAGAGGGAATTTATTCAGTTGTTTAGGCGATCGTTTTAATAACATAAAATATCGAATTGAGATTAAAGTCGGTTCATTATCTGGCCTTAAAAAGAGAGCTTTCCATCCAATTTCAATATAACAAATGTTCTCTGAACATGCAGATGACACTGCAAAATGGGCATAAAGACTTGATAAAAATAGCACAGACCACTGTATTTATCCTGAACTCCTTACATTAAACCTGTTGGCTAAGGTCAGGAAAAAGGCAATTTTGTAAGAATATAACACAAAAATTAAGATTCTGTACGCCCTGTAAATTGACGGGCGACATGTATTGACAGCAAATTGACTTGCTGTGGAAAATATCTCCTACTTATCAACTGAAACATAATTAGACTACTCCTGTTGGCTAAGGTGAGGAAGAAAGCACTGAACATGTTTGTTAGAATCCGACGCAAAAATTAAGATTACGAATACCCTGCAAATTGACGAGTGACACGTATGCCCTGCAAATTGACGAGTGACACGTATGCCCTGCAAATTGAAGAGTGGTGTAACTAGAGTATTTCTCTTGGACTATTTACATTAATATTCTTGGCTGAGCTCGTGTAAAAAAGCAGTGATACGTAATATGTTCATACCCACACAGGCCCCGTACCGGGTTATGGTATGCACCCGGTTCAGATTCGTCTGTGGGTACTTGCTGGGTTCGCCCAGGGGTACCTGCTGGATGTGTATATGTATATTAGAATATTTTTCCACTGTCAATTGGTATTTAATATTTATCTTTGGCATTTGGCATTGATCAATTATCATACCATGAAATGATTTAATTGTAGAATTCTGTATATTTCTCTTTTTTTTTAATATATACTGCATATATATACATACACACATACCCATAAGTATCGGGTTCTTGTACCCACACCCATCCCCAAACCCAAACCGGTAACTGGGTTCTGGTAAGCACCCGGTTCAGGTATGTCTATGGGTACTTGCTGGGTTCGCCCAGGGAATCTGCTGGGTATGTATGCGCATATTTGAATATTTTTCCACTGTCAATTGGCATTTAATATTTATCTTTGACATTCGGCATTGACCAATGATAAATTATCACACTATGAAATGATTTAGTTTTAGAATTCTGTATATTTCTCTTTTTTTTTTGTATTTATACTACATATATATATACACGCGTACCCAAACCCCTAAAAGAAATTTCCACATGCCCACATACCGTATTCTTGTACCCACACATGTCCCAAAACCCAAACCAGTAACTTAGGTAATATGGGTAACATGTATGGTGCAGCTACTTGGCAAATAAACATAAAATAAATAATGAAAACGTGTAGCAGAATCAGTTGTTTGATATCTCATAACTCTCTTAAGAGGTTGAGAAGATGGCACAAGATCATTTGTTCATGCTATGTAACCTGTAAGCTCAAACATAGCAATTTTGTAAGAAGACATCTCCCAGAGCCATTTTCCTTGATAAATAATAGGTATAAGATCATTTGTTCATGGACCTTGAAGTCCGACAACAGGCCAGCAAGAAATTTTCAAGGAGTGTTGCGGGAAAATCTGATCTAATTTTGCAGTTATACAATCACATGCAGAATGGAAATTCTGGCTCTAGTACACAAACTAATCTAAATCATATCATCACAAGATGTAAACCATATACTTGCTGGCAACTGTCAAAAACTCTCCAATGTACAACTATCAGTTCAAGGAACAAAAACAGAGATTTGTTCAACATAATAATTCGGTAATTTTGCAAATGTGTAGTCTCATCACTCATGCAAACCAAAATTTTGGCTATGCCAGATGTCGCAGTATTTTAATGTTGAAATAGAGAAAGAAATCCTGAAGTATACTATCACAAGAAACAAACCACACTTTTGATTTCATTTGTTAAACCCTTGAAAAAAATGTTTCAACTCCAAGTACTTGCAGCTGCTGCAAATTTCTTGCCACCCATCACTAGCGATGGATTTTTGTTTTAGTGCTCTTTAAATAGCACTTAAAAACATTAATTAGCAATGGGTAGTGTACTATAAAATAGAAACTACAGTGGTCAAGCTATGAACTTTACCGTGTGCCATATAAGCCAGAAAACAGTGCGCAACAATATGCATTCTCAAAACGAAATCATGAAAAGTCCTTAAAATACAAACACTGAAGCCCTAGAACACCTTCCAACACTCCACATGCTGGAATTGTCATTTGATCTCCATTAGTGCACTAGTTTAGGATTTTGGTATTGTAGACCAATCTAGGACACACATTGCATTCACCAAAAACACTGAATCTAAAGTTAGATCTGTTGTCTCGTATCAATTTGAGACAAATTTGACAGAAAGGTTCTTGGCAACAATGCCTTAAACTATATCCTGTTTATTTCTTTTCAACTAAAATGCTGTGCACCTGCAAATCAAATTCAAAACTGAAACAAAATTGCCAATTCTGAAAATATATTTTTCCTTAAGAACGTCTCTATTTTGTTTCGTCAAAATATACGACACGTTTCTTTAAAATTACTATTCCTAGGTCCACTGGTCAATGAATCATTGCAATATTTTCTATCTAGGGGATTGATTGAGCAACCAAACTAATTAGAAATAATAAGTTCAATTTCTACGGTTTGAAATATTCATGGAGTTCCTGGACTATCAAGCCATCGTTTTGGCTTTAATATTATTGACTGCCTCCCTGTAAAAATAAAGAATACAGTTTTGTAAGCCAATAGGGTCCATGCATCTATACAGTACACGAACTCTGTTTTGATTTGAGAATTGCCGAGAATAGACTTTAACCTATAAGGACACCAGAAAATTGAAACCAAGACATAGCTCCATTTTAATTAGGTGCTACTGGTAATATATACCTCAACAAATTAAATTCCTAATAAAACTCAATTGAATAAATCTAGATAACAAATAATTGTCTCAATTAGGGAACAGCAGAACCCGACGTAGTTATTTGAAAAGAAACAGCTAACCATATTCTACAGCCAATTTATCTTTAGATCATATACTGCCCTCGCATTAACCTTGTACATTTATAATACTTCACCAGACCTCTAACAACCATTTGCATTTATAAAATTGTAGAATGTTATAGAAAAATTACGTCACATAGCAGTGAAAAAACAATCATAACTTACATATCGCCAAGATCTGTCCTTATAAATAACATAAAAAAACCTCATCCGAAGTCTCTGTAATCCCTCTTGCAATTAAATTTCTGAGTCAGACCCGTTTCAATTAAAAGGGCCACAAAAATACTCATGTCCGTCTAAAACGAAAACAGATGCTAATAAACCCTAAACTAATCAAACAAAGAGAATCCCATGTCATCGTCACTTTCTTCTTCCTCCTTTTTCTTCTCCTCGGCAGGGGGCTCGTCAGCGGGTGCAGCAGCACCGCCACCAGCCGCCACGGGCGCAGCCGCTCTACCACCGGCGATAAATCCACCGCCTCCTCCTACACCCCCAATAATCACCTGCAGCATAATCCCTAATCCAATTCAAAACAAAGAGAAAACAACAAACCACAGTCGCATTTTCCAGATACAGAACCCAGAAGAACTACGAATAATACGGTTGTCTAAAAGTACCTGGAAAACAGCAGAGGTAGGAGTGACGTATGAGAAAGAGGACTGAACAACTCCCGATCCTTCTGAAGTGAGGGCAACATTAACGAGGTTGCGCTGCAAATCGTAAGTGGAAGCTGCAGAACCCTCAAGGTCTCCTGAATACTGCTTAGCGTTCCATTTTCCTCCTGATTGGTTGCAGATGAATGTATACACACCCATTGTTATGTTCGGCACAGCTTCCTTCTGCTCTGATTCTCTTCGTCAATGGCTTCGAGCGTAGTGAGGGCTAGGGTTTAGTGTCGTTTTTCTTTTACTAGAGCTTAGAAACCCTAGCCGCGCCATTTTAAACCCTAGTTAGTTTAGGACCGTGTTAAGATTTAGGGTGCCGTCTGATGGGGCTTAAAGCTCTTATTTTTAAGGATGAGGAGGTTCTAAAATAATTTTAGATTTTGGTTAAAGAAATTTGCTTTGTTAGTCCCTCTTAAGGAAGATTAAAGTTTTCGATAGCATTTTCTATATTAATTTGTTTCTTGAATGTTGTGCATTCTCGGTTTAATCTAGGGTCTTTTTTCCATTTGTTGTGAGCTTTATTTCCGGTAGTCTTTTTCTTTTTATGTTAGAAAATTAGCAGGAAAATAGGAAGGTGTTGGAAACGTGGGATGTTGCATGAAGCTTGACAGTTGGCAAGTCTTCCAGAAAGCAAATGTCAAGAACAGGCCTTATCCATATTTTATTTTTCTCTGTTTATCGTGATCAGTCTTTTTCTTCCTCCTGTCGTTTTTGTTGTTAAAGCTTAGTTTGGTGGTTTTCTATCATTTACACAACGAAACCCTTTGATATTGTATGATCTTTGTTTGATAGGTTATTGATTTTCAGCTTGGTTTGTATTGTTGAACGGGTAGCGGCTTGCACCATTTTTCCCGTGGCAGTTTCTTTGTGTGTGGGAGACCAAAGGAAACGGAGAAAGAGCTCGTTGAGTTCATTGGAAAGATTGGCCTCCTGACATTAGTTGGAGTATGCAGAGAAGCATTCCACATAGCTCTCTAGGCTATGGCTATGTCAATTTCGTTGAACCTACCGACGGTGACCCATATTTTATCTCTTTAATGTTTTCTTGAGAGATTTCTATTTTTTTAAGCATTAGGTGTGCACCCAATTTAAATTTGTTGGTATTTCATTTGTTATATTGTTCTAATTTTTTGCATTATTTAGCTACACGAGCTTTGGTGACTCTGAACTGTACGCCTCATAAGGGTAATCCCATTAGAGTCATTTGGTCTTACCAAGCCCCTATGACTAGAAAGAGTGGTATTGGCAACATTTTTATCAAGGTAAATTGGGTTATTATTGGTTGGGTTCTATCCAGGGTCTGATGTTTAGCATTTGTTTATGTTCCTGATTTCAATTAGTTGTAGTTTTTAATTTTGGGATTGGGTTCTTATTTGAGAATTGGGGTTTCTTTGTATATGGGGATTGGATTTCCTTTTGAGTTATTATGTCTATCAGTGATTGTGGGATTATTGGTGTGTCTGCAAAACCTGCATGAATCTATTTTCCATGTCCATATCCATGAAATCTCAACAAATTCTAGAAATTATTGTCATGTAAGGATTTGTGCATTTGAATCGAAAGAAGTTGCAGCTGTCGTAATTGGGAATGTTAATGGAACTGAAATACAGGGAAAGAAAGTGTTAGTAGGTTCTGTCAATTTCAATTTGGACATTTGGAATGGATGTAATGTTCATTGAAATCTATTGGGTGTAGTTGGATGTTTAGGTTTCTTCCCATTCCTGGTTTATCTTTGTAAAACAACAACCTAATTTGCTAGTTCTTTGGCTCGATATCAGTTGTGATGAAAAAAATTACAAATCGATTCCAAATTATTTGGGAAAATTTTGAGAAATAGAGTGACATATTGCTTGCCCTTTCTAGTTTAAGCATGAAAGATCAGTTGATGTTCATCGTGTTCGACTTTGGAGGCGCTGAGATTCATCTTCAAGGAGGAAATTATAAACTGAGCACCTCGTTGCGGTTGCCTAGAGGTGGAGGCGACAAACTTCTGGTAAAGAATTCCACTGAATCTTTGTTGTTTAAGCATTTGTAGAATCTATGATAGTATTTTCTTCAATTCTGTTTGTTGTGGAAGAGTTTATTGTCTATTTTAGTAGCAGCTTGAGGTTGTTTGGAGTTGTGCAAAAAATTACTCCAAAAGAAAATGAGAGTGAACCAGAACTAAGAAAAAGTATTCAAGGGAGCTAAATGAGAAAATGCTCACAAATTGTGTCTTAGGCTCTCATATTTTGTTAGTTTTATGTATGTTTCTTTGTGGTTAGCAGACCTGATTAGTGGTTTGAGGAAAATGATTTTACATTCCACGACCCTTTTTAATTTTATTTTGACTGAAGATTCTTTTGTTGTAAATGTCTCCTCATTATATTTGAAATCCTGGATCTTTCTTAGTTCAAGACTTTAACCTTTAAATTTTTGAGGTTTTCTCCCAAATTATTCCAGGAAACATTGTCTTGATCCAGGTTATGATCTTGATCACTTTTTTTTTCCTTGCAGAGTCCTTCGACTAATCATCGTTTTAGTCCTTAAATACCTTCCATAGTAACTGTATATTTAAGTGTGTATTTAGTTGTACAGTTCTACTTAATTGAGTAAATAAAAGTAAGTTCGAAGAATGTTTTACAATCAGTGTTAATATCAACCATACAAGCTTTATGAGTCTACTTGAAGAATGTTTTTACAATCTGCGTAAGATCCTCCACAAATTTCACAGGCTTTCTGAGTCTAATTTAACACAATATTCTTCAAACCTTTGTCCCTAACTCGCCTTATACCTTTTGAATCAAATCAAATCATTATTCTCTCTTTTGTTGTTGCCTCTTTTTTCAATTCGAACTGTTGAAGCATAATTCATAAATCATGGTTGTGAAGACATGTGGTAGTCTCATGGATTCCCATCGGTATAATTGATTCTTAGGGTCAAGCATTTGTTCAACAACACTTTAAAACTGCAGTCCTATTCATAGCATTCGTTGCCATTCACCATTTTGTCAATTGTTTCTTGGTTAGTTGTTTTCATTTTTTTCATAATAAACTGCAGTGTGGTAATTGTAGGAGTTTCTTTAATATAAAAGGAGTAACTGTTATATTCTTTCTTAGGCAAGAGGTTATCAATGAAAAGAATGGGAAGGCTTATCCAAGTAGAAACTATATCGTCCTCAAATTTAACATCTAGTTCAAGAATCAATTCACTTCTTTGAAGGCCCATTTCATAGTAGAAGTGAGAAATAGTATTTTTTTCAAGCCTGCTAGTCTATGAAGGCAAAGGCTAAGCTATGGATTTTTTTTGAGGAAGAATTCTTTACCCTTAGTTCCCATGCAAATACTGGCCACACACACACTCTCCCACACCCCATTGTAGGCAGGGATTCTAGCTACACACAACCCTTGTTAAATATTAGTAATTGCATTTTAGGAAGGTCCAATTGTCACACTAATAAGAAAATGTAATAAAAGCTTTTATTTTTAAGGATGAGGAGGATCTAAACTAATTTTAAATTTTGGTTAAAGAAATTTGTTTTGTTAAATATTAGTAATTGTATTTTAGGAAGGTGCAACAGTCATGCTAATAAGAAAATGTAAGAGGACAATTAACTTAAATCTTACCAAACATGTTAATCATTAATCTGATATACTATTCGTATATAATACATTTGTTGGTGTTCGTTGTTTTCAACACCCAAAAAATAATAACAAAATAATGTCTTCAAATTGTTGATTTGAGTGCAGGTGTTGTAATTGATCAATATGCATGTCGAATTCTTGAAATTGACTTGTTCTAGTTGTTTCTCTCATGGGTCCTAATATATTTTTGCTAATGATAAATTTGTAACTCTAGATATGGCTATGAACGTTAGCCCATGTCTTTCTATTTTACAATTTTCTCTAACCTTAATTTTTATCTTTTGTCCAATGTTTATCTGCTCATTTTGTTTCACTAGGCAGGTCATGGGAGGTAGCTAGGGTCTGAACCAGAAAGCTCACTATAGGGAAACTATGACCAAGGTGAGCACTACCACGAGAGGGTTTAGGCAAGTAAAGAAGTGCACCATTGACTACCATTGCATTGAAATTTTCTTGGTCTTTGCTTAATCCATTTGGTAGGGTGAGTTGGACTCACCATTCTAATTTTTGTTTTCAAATATTATCATCACAACTACCCCAAATGACATGCTCATGGAATGTGATTATTAGGCAGTATGTGTGAGTTTTTATTTAATCTTTCTGCACATTCTTATTTTAGGAGCTTTATTTCTAGACCCTTGGAGATAGTTATTAACTTTGTTAAATGAAATAATTTTTTGACACTGAGAAGCTTGATTTGACTTATGTTTTTAGTGCAGGTTTCAAAAGCTTACATCATGTGCAAAAATAAGGTTTATGTTTGTTTGTTTTGGATTCCATATATGCAAAATTTGTGTAGTCTAGTAGGAATCTTTAACATGTCTAGTATTCATAGGTCTTTGTGTGACTTGTGTCTAAGTGAGTTTACATTCACTATTTTCATTACAGATCCTTGGTCATTCTCCAGCACCACAAAAATATTCTCTTAGTTGTTCTCTAGCACAATAGAAATATTCTCTTGTAGAGGTCACATCTTCATCCAATGAGTCGTCAACCTGTCGTTTGTCAGGCTTTGGTTATTAACTTGTAGTACATCATGTTGTACTTTAAATCTTGTACATTTAAACTACTAAAGCAAAATAGAGTTTTGATTTAGTTAAATTATTTATGATGAGAAATTATTTCCCTGACGTGAATGGGGCACATGGATCCCACTCCCTTGTAATCGAGATTTTCATGGCATTTGCCTTGTGATTTTTGCCCTAATTTTGGTGTGAGGATAAATGTCATCCATTGGGCCATGCAACATTAGATGGCAAGTGTTATGATTTCTAATATTTTTTAGAGTTACTTGTTGATGCAGGAGCATCCTAGGGTAGTTGGAAATCATGTATGTTGGTGTGTTATGTTGGAGTCTTTATGTGTTACTCGGTTGCAGCTTTGACCGAGGGGCTCAATCATTGAAGGGCTCAGTCACTAAAGGGAACTCGACAAATTTCTAGTGCTCGAAAAAACCTGTGCTCGGTGATGCTTGTGGTGCTCGGTCGACGTGCTTGCTCGGTGATGCCTAGATTGCTCAATTTTTTTTACTGGCGCTTGGTAGTTTGGCTTACCGACTAGAGTTCTTGTGGATTTGGTTGGTCGACTTGATGTATTTAGTGTTGGAAGCTTATGTTGTATTCTCCTAGGTAGATCTATAGGCTGACATGGAGAATTAATTATTTGTAAGGCTATCTAAGAGCTAACTTGTATTGCATTTAATAATTGTTTGTTTTAGAGTCAACTTGGGCTTAGAGTTTTTTCTTTCTTCTAGCCAACTTGTGGTTGAAGAAGTATATTTAAGGAGGGTCTAGGGTAGTTTTTGAGGAGTGAGGGATTTGGGAAGGATAGTAATTGGATCTCGCAAGATCTTGAAGATCAGATTGTTTGTCTGATATTTGTAATGATAGAGCTAGTGGTTTGCATGCTTGGAGAAAAGGAGATTGCTTGGTGGCTTGCGAGCTCAAGTTTAGATCTGCCTTAGTGTTTCTACCAGTTGTTGATATGTCACAGAGCTGGACTAGCTAGAGGATTGCAGAATTACTATTGTAATTGTTTGTATTTGGCCCTAACTTGGAAGGCCTTACAACTGGGCATGTTGAATGAAAATTCTATTTGAGCATTCTCTTGTTGTGTTTTCGTTGTATTGTTGTTGCTAGTGTAGATTTGGACTATCCATTTTGGGATTCTCTTATTTCACTACGTCAATTGTATACGCCTTTAATAATATACAATTTGTGTTTTATTTTGATGGTAGGTATTAAGTGTGATTTAAAATATAATTAAAAATTTATAATAATTGAATTTAAAGATATTTTAAATTAAAGTTAAGTATTTTTTGGTTTATTGGTAAAGTTGAATGAGTTTAAATGTGTTCATGTGAAATTAAGTATTGCCCACTATAAAATTCTTGATTCTATAAGGGATGAAGTTCGAATCATACTCTAATTTATTTGGTTGGAGGTGATAATTCTTAATCCTTACTCTCAATTAACAATGTATCAACTTTATTATTGAATTGACTTAAAAAAACTAAAATTTGATATCAAACTCTCTTAAATTATGTTTTTAATTCACTTAATTATTTTTTTAAATCATAGAAAAGGTTAAATTCAAAATAACTGTCATCTTAACCTAACCCTAGCTATATCTTTAATACTATTTCTAAAAGTAATTTTCACCCTAACCTTAATTATATCTCTAACCCCAACCCAAAACCTATGTCTAACCTTATTTATATTTCTTAATGCTAACCCTAACCCTAATCCTAACTATATTTCTAACATTAAAACTACTTAACAATGACCCTAAATATAATTGCATCTCTAATTTAAAACTTAATCCAAGCATAACCTTGATATAAAAATTGCATCTAAAATCACATTGCTACAATTTCATAAAAATGTTCAAAACTTATGCAAAAATAGAAGCAATCTTACTACTAAGAATCAAAACAATGTTAGAATTTGTCTACAATGACATTTTTTAAGCACGAAAATCCCTCTATTTTCAAATTTGAAAAATTGATTCATCTACATTTTTCTTCAATTCCAAATGCTCACTATATATATATATATATATATATATATATATATATATATATATATATATATATATATATATATATATATATATATATATATATATATATATATATAGTAGGAAGAAATGCAAAAAGACATGGAAAAATACGGACAACAAAACTTCCTACAATATAAATTAACTCTAGTGGCAACAAGGAAACCCTAGGTCATAGAGGTCTCCAGAACGGGAAAATTTGGGCGATTCCCCAAACCACCAAAATCCTTATTTTTGTCATGAGGACTAACTGCATCACTCTTGTTTGTAGGGATTGGAAAAATAAACCTAACAAAAAAATGATTTGGGTCCTAACAAAAAAGGAACCAAGCAGGAAAGTAAGGGCGACAATGGTTATTAAATATGAAATCTTAAAGCCTATGTGTGAGAAACATAAAAAATTGGGGATCTTGGCAATGTGGAATGACCCCTTTCATCCCAAATAGGACATGATGAATTGGTGGAACGAACAATTCCCCCGTTAGGTAAGTATTCTTCCCCTTGAAGGTAAACTTTTTATGATTAAATGTTTTAATGAAGAAGTAAGGAATCAATTTCTATTTGGTAATACTTTAATATAACAAGGACATGGCTTTCATTTCATAAAATGGATTCCAAACTTTAACCCCAGAACATATAACCCCCCAGACTTTCAAAATGGATTAGTCTAGGGTTTCTTCTTGTAGAATACTTATGCATGGAAGCATTATAAGTTATTGGGAACTTTATGGGTTCTCTCCTTGGTTTTGAAGAGCTACATTTCAATATAGGGGAAGTAAAAATCTTAGTAGATATGATTATAGATATAAAAAAACTCTAGATATGTTAGAGGCAATTGGAGAGATAAACAGTTTATAAATCCACAATTCTATCAAGGATAAATCAATGCGACTAGGACCTTATTCCTAAAACCAAAATGAAACTAACAGTCAAATAGAATAAAATATTAGATAAACATAAAGAATGTCAGATCCCTGGTTTAAAATGTGACCCAAAAGTGAGCATCAAATTAAATGAGGAATTAGGAGGCTTTGAGGTTTTACAAAGAGCTTAAAAATATATGATTATTGGAACAAAATGCAACCAAGATGGTACAGGTAGTCAGGCAGATAGGAGTAAGGAAATAAATGCCACTAAGAAAATTTTGGAATCATTAGTGACAAAATCAGAAAGTTTACTAGAGGAAGTAAGGGATAAATTATCCCTTTTAGGAAATTATCAGGAAAAAATGGAGGACAACAATTATTTTAATGAACCATTTATTTAGGAGAAGGGGGTGAAAAATTTGTGGACAATGTCACCCCTGCAAAATACCCTCGGAGCAAGGGTTTCTACTTGAACATTCGAAGAAGGCTGGGTGAATGTATATCCTTTGCGTTTTGCTACTTTCGAACAAACTTCAACTACCATACACAATGGTGGTTTCAAAGCAACGACCATATAGTTGGCTTTCAGTGTGGAGATGAATGTGAATGGTGTTAGGACTAGGCATTTTCTGCCATTTTCTTCTACAAACAAGCATGGATTGATTAGATTGGATCAATGTGATCACGGGAGTGGCAAGGCATATCAAATGTGCTCAACACATACGACCCCTATGAAACCCCATCCTACCAAAAACTCCCTTCAGACATCTTCTTATGGAAGGAAATGGATTGAGGCTCTCACCAAGTAGGGGATGACACCTTCTCTATCACCTTCACCACTACAAATTGCACATGCCCCTCTCCAAGTGTTATTGGGAGAGGATATTTCATTAGAGGTCACATAAAATGAAGCCTTTTTTGCTAAACATGGTATGATCGAAAGGTTCAAAGGGTTCTGGTCGAGTCTTCCTCAACTTCATCAATGGATTGCAAACACTTGGAGGCTCATTTTGAAAGATGATATTCAAATTTTCCCATGTGCAAAGGGTTTCTTCGTGGTGGTCTTTGATGATATCTAGGATTGGTGAATGGTGCTATGTGATTACCAATGGGACTTTTATGAGAACCTCTTGATGCTAAAACCATGGCATCCCTCCTTTGACCCAAATTTTGAATCTTTCTCCACAATTTTGATCTAGGTAAGACTATTGAATCTACCATTGCAGTTCTAGTTTAATTCCTATTTTGAAGCTATTGGAAATTATATGGGGAAGTTTTGGGGGCTTGATGAGGGGTCTGATGACCTACAACTGATTGAATATCTAGATGAATTTAGGAAAAAATGATTAGAGATCACCAAGCTATTAAAGTGATATGTAAGATGATTAAATCAATCAATATATTGTCATTGATGTCAACTAGTTTTGACTATACTTATCATGGTAGTTACAAACATCTGAATATCTGTAGAAGGAATAAATGGTGAAGAAATGAGATATCTACATAAGGAAAATATGGATATGACAGGTAAGGACAAAGTATACATTGGGTAAATTATTGATCAGTCCATGGCTTTATATTATTGACTTGAGCATGTTACATTAATATATTATGAATAAGATATTTGAATTGAACAAGTTAATGTGGTCAGAAATTGAAGACTTCTGTATACACCAAGCCAGTGCAGTGTATACCGAGTGACAGTAATAACTGAGTTAGTTATCACCGACGTGTTCAGTATTAACTGAGTATGGATGAAAACATTAAATGCTAAGAACAACCGACTGAAATTGATGAGCTAGAAATTGTTATGATTTTGAGGTTACATATGAAGTTAGTTATAAGATCCATGGCTGACATAATTCAGAGATGATATAAAGGATGAGATTAAAATGTGTTATTGACACATATGTCGAGGAAGGTTTAAGCGACAAAATGGACAAAGGAGATTAAGAGGCAAAATTTGATGGTTGATATGAAAACAATTTACTTGTCTATTTAAGAGACATGAGTTTTATTGTTAAAACATGTCGAATAAAATATAGACTGCTGAAGATTTCGCATGAAGACTTTATTCATGTATTCTTGATCAAACTGGTTACAGACAAAACTGAGTTGTGGGCATAACCAAGCGTCAGAGATATATACACCGAGTAAAGTAAGTTGGGGAAATATTGAGGAAGTGAATTATTTAATGATCAAATGAGTTTTATGAGCTCAACATAGATCTGAATATTTGCAATTGAGTTGTATTTGAATCAGACCAGAATTGTATCAATTTAACCATTGATTCAACAAAATCTCTTAACTGAGTGGACCTAACAGTCTTTTTGTATTTCCATATGACATTCCTTGAATATTAATTGTTATCTTGTTGACCCCATAGTGAATGCTAGTCAAAAGTTAACTGTTAGTGATAAATCCTCTAACCAGGTCACACCTAATATTGTGCATTGTAACCTTTAACAGGGTTGGCTCCTAATCGAGCTCACTTTAGAAGAGTGAAATATTTTGGGTTACCTATCCCAAGTGGTTTTTCCCTTAGCAGGGTTTCCACATTAAATCATTGTGTTATGTGTTATTTGTTATGATTATTTTACTCTCATACTTTACATACTACATAGTTGATTTAATCGGTAATCATAGTTTGGATAATTACTGGTATTCGGTAAATGAATAGACATATTGATATTTTATCTTATTGAGTTGTTTGAATTGTTGAAATAGTTTTGAAAAGTACATCTGAGAGTTTGGGACTATAGGATAATTGATTTAACTGATTCACCCCTCCCCCTCTCAGTTATTCTAACAATTGGTATCAGATCATATTGGTTGCTTGGAGGAAAGGCTCAAGGACTTAAGAAAAATATCACAAGATGTATAAGAGGGAAGTACCTAAGCTGAACAAAGACAACTTCACCACATGGCAAAGCAGGATGAGGCTACACATATCTGGAATTAGAGAATCTTCTATCACTCTACTAGACAATGGCTACATACAATTGACTATTGGATCTTTGATAGTTGATCAGTTGAGAGACAAACATGAGCACAAAATAACTATGATAGAGATTACTGCTGCTCTAACTGATGTTAAATTTGAAGATGTCAAAGCATGCACTACAGTGAAACAAATGTGGGACAAACTTGCACTAGTTCATGGTGGTGATGTAAATGTAATGAGAGCCAGAGCTGAAAGCTTAAGAGGTAGATTTGATGACATGAAGATAAAAGAAGGTGAGAACATCACACAATACTCTAATCAAATCAAAGAAGTAGTCAATGCTATCCGAGGAGCAAGAGGTATTATTTCTGAAGATACTGTGGTAAGATACTGAGAACCTTGTTGCCTATCTATGCAATTAGAATATCTGCAATTCATGAAATGAGATCTGCACCTAATAATACTCTTACACTTGATAGTTTAATCAGCAAGCTAACTGCTTTTGAGCTGAATAATTATGACAATATTGTTGTACTGAGTGTTGAGTCTTCTTTTATGTCATCTTTGAAGATTGGTAAATCTAGTAGTAAGTATAACATAAAAAATGAAAGTGGCAGTGACAACGAAGATGAGCTTGATGAGATCGAAGCACTTATGGCCCTGAGACTACATAAAGTTAAAGGAAGGTATAAGGGAAAGTTACCTTTAGCTTGTTTTAATTATAAAGATATTGGGCATATTGTTGCTAGATGTCCTAATACGAAAGAAGAAGATAAAGACAATGACCGATCTGGTGATGGAAAGTTTGGCAAAAGAGATAACAAAGGAAACTGACACTATGACATAAGAAACAACCGAGATTACAAAGACAAAGACAAGAAGACATGTTACCTTGTTGGAGAAGATGAGAATGACACTGACACCAACATTGATGATGAAATTGAAGTGGTATTTGTTGTAATGAAAGATGATTCAAAAGAAGAGGAAAGGTATGTAAAAACAACCCTTATTTCTAAAGTTAGCAAGAATGATACTTGGATCATTGATAGTGGTTGTACACATCATATGACTGATGATGAAGATAAATTTGAATACCTTGAACACTACAATGGAGGATTAGTGAAAATAATAAATGATACACCTTGTCAAGTAAAAGGAAAAGGGTCTATCTTATTGAATGATAGGATTAGATGTGATAATGCATACTGGGTAAAAGGACTTAACTACAATTTGTTGAGTGTAGCATAACTACATAACACAGGTCACTGAGTTGCATTTGAAAGCAAGAAGGTGAAAATCTATGATGAAACTAAAAATCTAGCCGGTACTGGAGGACAATCAAAAGGTAATTTATTCTATCTTGACAATGCTGAAACTTCTTGTTTATTGGCAAAAAATGAAGATGTATGGTTATGGCACAAGATACTATGTCATGTGAACTTTGATAACATGGTTAAGATTAGTAAAAAGAGAAGAGTTAGAGGTTTACCAAGTCTAACCAAACCTAATCGTGTTATGTGGAATCAATGTCAGAAAGGAAAGATGACCAAATCTAGTTTTAAAAGAAAAGACTATTCATCTAAAGGAATTTTGGACTTGGTACATACCGACTTATGTGGTCCTATGAGAACTCAAAGCTATTATGGTGACAAATATTTTATTTTATTTGTTGATGACTACTCTAGGATGATGACAGTCATGTTCTTAAAAGATAAATCTGAAACATTCAAATTGTTTAAGTGGTATAAGGCTAAAGTTGAAAAAGAAACCAGGAAAGACTTAAAATGCTTAAGATCTGATAGAGGAGGTGAGTTTATTTCTGATGAATTCACTAATTTTTGTAATGAGCATGGAATCAAAAGATAGGTTTCTACACCAAGGAAACCACAACAAAATGAAATTGCTAAAAGGAGGAACCAATCTATTGTTGATTGTGCCAAAACATTGATGATTGAGAAAGATGTTGCACAAATGTACTAGAGAGAAGCAATTAGCACTGTTGTATACACCTTGAACTGAGTTCAACTGAAGAAAGGCACGAACAAGACACCTTATGAGTTATGATTTGGCTATTCACCGAATGTAAGTTATTTCAAAAATTTTGGAAGTAGATGCTACATTTTGAAAGATGATAGGAATGGTAAATTTGACTCTAAAGGTGATGAAGGAATATTTTTAGGATATTATACTAAGAGTAAAGCTTATAAATGTTTGAACAAGACTACTAATAAAATGGTTGAAAGTGTTAATGTAAAAGTTGATGATTTTGTTGAAAAGAATGATGAAGAAAGCATGAAGGAACCCGAAGACTATGGTAGGTTTATATATGTTGAGCATCCAGACTATCTATTGAAGCCATGGGCTGAGTTTATCGAGTAACAGGAAAATGCTACCGAGAATCAACAAATGCAAACCAAGAACCAAGAAGAAGCTACTGAAGAACATAATGAACTTAAACTAAATGATAAGCAAAGAAGATAATAAGTGTTGGCAAGATTTGTTAGAAGACACCATCCGTAGAACCAAATCATTGGAGTTAAGCAAGCTGACATGATTGCACACACTAAAATGGTGCACTTCTATGAACCATTATATGCAAGGTTGCTCAAGAATGAGGCCTCACAAAGTGGCTCATAGCTCTCTATGCATGGAGTTGCAAGGGACTATGATGTATTTTCTCTCAGCTAGAGCTACAAGCTTGTGACCTTGCTAGTCAACCATACAATGAGAGATTCGAATGAAGACAAGGGCAAGAGTGCCAATATCCTCAAGAATCACTATGAAAATGTAATGCAATGCAAACTAGTCTATGGAAATGAAAATGCAATGCAACTAAGCTATGAAATGGAAAGAACAAGTGTTACAAATCCTTCCTATTAAGCTATGTGAGTTAAATCTATTGCATCAAAGGAAACTAAGCTAAATGCCATGAAAGCTAAAATGCAAGAATGAAAGACTAAGAACAATAAGGTTTCCAAAAGTTTCAAAAGTCTCCAAGAAGTCATACAGCATAAGATTAGTATTCAAAACATGGATATGAAAATGAAGGAGAGAGCTTTCCTTTTATAAGAAATGCAAAAGAATGGACCATTGAGATTAAGAGGCAAAAGTCTTAATCGACGGTGGAGCTTGAAAGAGGAGTGATCTGTGTGCACAAGTATCCTTCAATAGGAATTGACTTTATGTCAATGTGAGACAAAAGTGATTTTTTCCTTTTTGTAAAATAGGGATAATGCTTTATTTGTGCAGCTTAGGATAAGAGGAAAAGTGGGGCTTTTTATTTAATCGAAAGGGGGGGAACTATTCCTTTTAATTAAATAAAGACTTAGGATAAATGGTTAGCCCAAGGATAAAAATTTAATATATGATCGAAATTAAGATTTGATCAAGAAATTGATAGTGTTGAAAATATTGATTATTGATAAAAATGATTCAGGGTTGATAAATCAAATAAATGGGGCCCAAAGTCTAGGCGACCATTTTTGGGTGTATACATTTACCCCTTTTTGACTAATGTGTAATCGATTTGGGGACACATGTAATCAAAGAATGAGGTTGAAATGTGAGATCGATTTGGGATCACAAAACAACTCAGATGTGAGGTTGATTCAGGATCACACCCGAACAAACATAAACAAAAGCCTTTGAACATGAGGTCGATTTGGGATCACATTCAAAGTAAGAGATAAGAATCTCAAATTTGAGCAAAAGCTCACAAAAGATGTTTGAATCAGGAAAATCAAAGAATCGGGGATGAGAATCCCATAAATACTGCCCCCTCGGAATCGAAATCGAAACCAGGTAGAGGAGAACAACAGATCGATAAGGTTGATCAAATCAAAATGAAATCATAATTGAAGATAAATGATAACTGAATAACCATTAGGCAATGAAACATGCCCCAGTGAGGAAGTAGAAGAATAGAAATAGAAGACTAGAAATAGAGTGAATGAAAGACTAGAAAATGTGAGAGACATGGAAGGAAGAAAGTCCACCGGAAATCAAATTATGCCTCAAAAGGTTAGTCAATTACCCAGAAGGAAGGAAAAATTTTGAAACACGATTTTGACTACCAAGATGACCTCGGATTTTGATTTCAAGTTCGAAAATAGATCCAGGACGTCGAAATTAGGTAGGGGTGTAATTTTCGCGCAATTTCAAGGTATTTTGAAATTTGGTCAAAAAGTCAAAATGCTATAAAAGGGGTGAAAATGTCATTTTCAAAAATCATTTGACTTTTAACTATTTGAGAATCTAGAGCTCTGAGAGATAGCAATGGCGCAACTAGTAGGAGTTCCCGTCCACAGACACCGATTTGAGCGTGCCTGGTTGCACAATCGGCCTTCGCATTATGGTGCCCCAGTATGTTTTCGAAAACTTGCCCTTGTTTGAACATTTAATGAGCATTTATTGCATTTAAAAATATTTTAAATTTTCAATTTTTAGATTAGGGCGCCATGTCGCGCGACACTTTACAAGTGTCGCGCGCTATGAGAAGAAGTGTTGCGCGCCACTTCACGGGCGAAAATAGTGTCGCCCGCATATAGGGTAAAGTGTCACGCGACATAGGGAGAAATGTTGCGCGACATTAGGTGGAGTGACACCCAACAAAGAACTGTCACGCCTCTATAAGAGGAAGTGTCACGTGACACAGCCAAAAAATAGTGTCGCCTAGTGTTAACTTTTAACATGTTTGATCGTTTTTGAGCAAAATGACATGGGTCCTGACAATGTTTGATTTTAAAATGTCTTGTACTGATATTATACATCCTTCATGATATGTTCTAACATCTGGTATGGTTTTGTGGCGTGCAAGAGGTCTTCTTCGCGCTTCAGATTAGAGCGCCCCATGTGACAGGATTGCAGTTTGTCTGAGATCTGGATGATACGGGCAAGGTCAATATCAGAGCCATGGGATTCCATTATCTACTACAGTTCCCTCACATTCAAGCTGATCATGGGTTGTTGACTGCGCTTGCCGAGAGATGGCATAGTGAGCACAACACCTTCCACTTACCGACAGGAGAGGCATTTATCACACTAGAGGATGTTTATCGGATCCTACGGGTTCCATGCCATGGAGAGCCGGTAAGTATAATCATGTTTGTAGATAAACATAGTTGTAGAGTTTCCATATGATAGAAACTGACATGATTGTTTGTTGTCACAGGTATACTATGATCAAGATGCGACAGCAGGTCGACAGATTATACAAGGGATGTTTCAGGATGTCACGATCCTAGATCGACATGTTAGCTGGGAGAGATTGATGGATGACTTTGGCAGAGACTTCCCGATGCCATGTATTGTGGCATCGCTCATTGGACATGCCCTTATCCCTGACAGGAGTCAGAAGGACTTCCCCTTGGGATGGGGGAGATTACTGGCAGACCTGGTGGCACAGCCACGACGGATGGCATGGGGCCCATCTATCTTAGCTGATATGTACTATGAGCTGCATGAGATCATCTATAGAGATGGCAGGACTTGGGCATGTGGGGCTATACTCGCTCAGATATGGGCGTGGGAGCATATGGCAGTAGTGCATCCACGAGTACAGCCTAGGGAGCGCAGATATCCCTATATATACAGGTATGCAGGGTTCATCCCACATACACACAGCGGGGATGTTTCTTATTATCGTAGGATATTGGATGAGCTTGCCTCATTCACATGGAGACCATAAAGGTCATGTGAGTAGTGGGGGGACAGGTGGGAGCTAGATTACATGCTGTACAGTCGGCCACTGGTAGGCCGTCATCCAGAGATTGTGGAGAGATTTGTGATCACGCGAGTTTGGAGGCAATTCGAATGTCAGCAGAGGGTGTCCATAGAGACGACCACGCATGCACGGTTTCGGGATGAGGATGGACAGGGTTGGCTGCCGATGTTGGACTACTAGCAGGCAAAACAAGATATAGATGCTATACGCCAGGAGCCATGGGAGTACCTGCCAGACATGGTAGATGCAGGTGCAGATGCAGTGTTCAGAGCAGAGAGGCGCAGGGTGCCCTTTCTGAGATTCATAGTCCCCGATGCACAGGTGCCGGCGGCACAGGGAGATGAGGGGGACGACAAAGGAGACGAAGAAGATGGAGGGAGAGGGAGAGGGAGAGGGAGGGGGATGGAGAGAGGGGAGGGATCCAGATCAAGTGGTCAGAAATGGTCATGAGGACGGAGATCGGTGACTCCCGAGGATGAGGTGAGACCAGCTCGCTGACAGGTAGAGGCACATCAGGAGCAGCCTGTGGGAGGGGAGGATCTGACAGCTCGGATACATGCTCTAGAGGCAGGGATGCAGCAGCTCCAGATTACTATAGCAGCGAGAGACCAATAGTTACTAGATCTGAGAGTGGAGTGAGATCAACAAATAGCCGATCTCAGGGCAGAGATAGCACGCCGTGAGGCGATGGCACAGGTAGATGCGCTAGAGATCTGATAGGAGTCAGCGAGAGCAACATATTATCACGGACTCTACCTTTAGGCCGTTCCAGAGGGAGAGAGAGCACCATCATATTCTCAGAGGGCAGGGGTATCAGATGTGGTACTTGATAGGAGAGCTATGCCTCCTCCACCACCACGAGCTCCTCACGAGGGCGGTAGCGAGTCCTAGGGTTAGGTCTTAGGTTGATAGATGTTTAGACATATCGTGAGACATTGATCCAGATTTTGGGATCCTATATTGTATATGACATTGATTTATATATGAGATTACTAGATTTTTGATATAGCATGTGTATTTGTCTCACTTGTGATGGATATATCAGTTTACGTATATTGTCTTGTCATTTTGCTCAAAATGTGGATGTATATGCTCATGTATATTCTCTCTCATAGATTTGATTCTCATAGACTCATGTTGCTGAAAATGACAGTTGTGATATAGATGTGATGATATGATTAACCCCTTGTGATGAACAGGAACAAGTTGCGATGTGAAAGACAAGGAGCGAAAGACATGATCGAGAAGAAAGAAAAAGATGAGCGTAGTTGACCGACAGGTCCACGTAAGATGAAAAGGAGAGCTCTCTCCATATGCAAGATGCAAAAACTAAACTATTATGAACCTAATAATGCAAGCTACTATGAAAGTGGTTGACTTGCAAGATCACAACACTTATAGACATCTAATTATCATCATCGAGCGTTATTGGTAGCGTCGTAAGATCATACAATGCACACTAGTATGACTATGTGGATATGAATATGATCTTTATCAGATAGAAATGTGGAAATCTCACCTAGGCATCAAAGACATGGAGGTCAAGATGACTAATGCAGTGAGATTACCTAAGTTTGATATGGCGAGATTATGCTTGTATCAAGACATATGAAAGTCAGGATAACTAGAAGCATGCACTCGCATAAAACAGTCAAGGATAATACATTGTTAATCCATAGTGTCAAGTTAGACCGACATAAATGCTTATGACAGTTAAGATCAACAAAATATACCCACAAGTAGATAAAGAAATAAAACATGTTCTCATACCCTCAGTCTTCTAGCTATGCATCATCGAAAACTTCTCAAGGAGAGACCACTCATCAAAGAAATCCTCATAGACAGTACACAAAAAAAAATAAAGTCAACATATCTCAAACGAGTTGATTGTTTAAGTGCGTGTGTGTTGGTCATAGAGTCAGACTCTGGTTATCACATCTGCTAATGAGAAATATCGCATCATACTTAGACTATTGGGTAAGACATCTGATAAGTGTTAAGAAACACTCGACGCAGGGGTAGTGTTGAGAAACACTATTTGGGGCGGTGTTGAAAAACACCTATTGTGAAATACCCCAAGAGACAAACGCACCTAAAGGACCTATGCTAATAGTTATGCCCCCTAGACAAAGATAAAGACCAATTCCAGACTAAGCCAAATAAGGTCAAGACATGATGGAGAAAGTTTCAATGCCGAGGACATAAGCTAAGAGACAAGGGTGCAAAGGCCTCAAGTAGCGCCTGTTTCCAGGTTTTCACCACTTGGAATCTTTTTTTATTTTTTTTATTTTTTTTATTTTTTTAAATTTTTGTATTTTTGCTACCAAGGCACCTGTGTCCAGGTTTTCACCAAGGCACTTTTTCTATTTTTTATTTATTTTTATTTTTTTTAAGGACTTTTTATGCTTTTAAGATTTTTTCAGCATCATATATCAATTTTTTTGGTATTTTTTCAGGATCATAAAATATATACAAAGGATGCCCCCAAACAGAAACAAGCATCAAGGATAGAACTTCTTGGGTGTAAAATGTTGATGGGATCAGGGAGTTGTTCTCCATCTGGATCTGACAATAAATATGCACCTGTACCAAAAGTAGCTGTGATGACATATGGTCCAAGCCAATTGGGTTCGAACTTACCCTTTTGTTCTCTGTGTTGTTGGTTCTTAGGATTCTCTCGCAAAATAAGATCTCCTACTTGAAACTCTCTAAGATGAACTTTCTTGTTGAATGCTTTGGACATACACTTCTGATACACTCTCATATGGTCAAATGAAACCTTACGCTTCTCATCTAGAAGTTCTAGTTCTTGTAACCTCATGGTGCGATAATCCTCATCTGTTATTAATCCTTTGAGTGAGACTCTAAGTGAAGGTATCTCTACTTCTAAAGGCAATGCCACTTCAGCACCATAGGTAAGAGCAAAAGGAGTAGTTGTTGTAGGTGTACAAATGCTAGTTCTGTAAGCCCATAGTGCGGGATTGATTTGCAAGTGCCAATCTCTACCATTCTTGTGCACTGTCCTATGAAGAATCTTAAGGATGGTTTTATTGGAAGCCTCTGCCTATCCATTTCCCTGTGGAAAGTAAATGGAGGACCAATGTTGCTTGATTTTAAACTTTTTGCATAAATGCTTTAGGTCTTTATTCTTGAATTGACCTCCATTATCAGTGATAATCTCAGAAGGTACTCCAAATCTGCAAATAATATGATTCAAGATGAATAAAGAGATAGTCTTCCCTGAAGCTACAGAAAGTGGTACGGCTTCCACCCATTTTGTGAAGTAGTTAGTAGTAGTAATAATGAACTTATGTCCACTTGATGAGTTGGGGTGAATCTGCCCAACTAGATCAAAGGCCCAGCGTTGAAATGGCTAATGAAAAATGGAAGGGATTAGCTCCCTACTTGGAGCATGAATCAGGTTTCTATGTTTCTGACATTTTTCACAAGACTTAGCAAAGGCTACTGCATTTATCTACATTGTGGGCCAATAATACCCCACCCTAAGCAACCTTTGGGCCATGGCAAGACTGTTGGAATGTCCACCACAAATGCCCTCGTGGATGTCGGCTAACGCTTGGTCAGATTCCCCATTTTCTAAGCACCTAAGGAGTGTCCCATCTAAACCCCTCCTATATAGATCACCAGAGATAAGGGTGTGGCGAGAGGCATTACAGACAAGGTTTCGACGTTTAGAACGGTTGAACGTGTCGGGGATGATGCCATCATGGAGATATGAATAGATAGCACCATATCGGGAAGATTCGTGGGTGACAAGGGTACAAATGACATGGCTTTCAGATGAGTCAAATATGGGATGGTGTAGCTCTTCCACCAGGAATTCAAATCTTGATTCATGTTGTTCCAACTGAAGGAGTGAAGCTAATGTGGCCATAGCATCTGCAGCTTTGTTCTCTGTCCTAGGGAGCTGCTGAAATGTCACAAATGTAAAGTAATGTCTCAACGATTTAACCATCTTTTTGTAAGGGATCAATTTATCATCCTTGGTTTGATACTCCTCATTGACTTGGTTGATAATTAGCTGTGAATCCCCAAAGACATGTAATTCTGTTATGTTCCATTCTATAGCCATTTTCAATCCATTGGTCAAAGCTTCATATTCAGCAATATTATTTGTACATGGGAACAAAAGTTTGTAAGATTTTGGAATGTTGTACCCATGGGGAGAGACAAATAATACTCCAGCACCTAATCCATTTTGCATGTGGGAACCATCGAAGAACATCTTCCAAGTGCGGGTAGTCATATACAGGATGTGTTCATCTGGGAATTCTACCTGAATAGGCATACTATCCTTAACTGGAAAATCAGCTAATTGATCAGCAATAGCCTACCCCTTTATGGCCTTTCTCTCAACGTACTCTATATCAAATTCAGTCAAAACCATCATCCACTTAGCAAGTCTACCCGTGAGAGCAGCCTTACTAAGCAAGTACTTAAGAGGATCAATTTTTGCAACCAAATGTATAGTATGAGCGAGCATATAGTGTCGCAACTTTTGGGAAGCAAACACTACTGCTAGACAAGACTTTTCAATGCTATTATAATTGATCTCATAAGATACTAGGGTATGACTAATGTAGTAAATAGCCCTTTCTTTCCCAATATCATCTAATTGAGCCAACAATGCCCTTAAAGAAGAATTTGTTGCTGAAATGTATAAAATCAATGGTTTCCCAGGAATAGGCGGCATCAAAATTGGAGGATTAGCCAAGTATTGTTTGATTTGATCTAAGCTCTTTTGGCATTCCTCATTCCACACACAAGAAGCACCCTTATGCAATGTCTTATTAAAAGGTTGTGCTCTATCTGCAAGCTGAGAAATAAACCTCCTGATCGACTGAAGACGGCCCTGAAGACTTCTCATTTGACTGATATTTTTTGGAGGTGGCATATCTAATATAGTTTGGACCTTTTCGGGATCAACCTCTATTCGTTTTGCTGAAATTATGAATCCTAGGAGTTTACTTGAGGCAACTCCAAATGCACACTTTTTTGGATTCAATCTAAGCTGAAACTATGCCATGCGATCTAGAATTACTTCCAGATTGTCGAGGTGTGTGTCCCATTTTCTAGATTTAGCCAGGGTATCATCCACATAATCTTCCATGTTCTTATGCATCATATCATGAAAAATTGTGGTCATAGCTCGCTGGTATGTTGCTCCTACATTCTTTAGGCCAAATGGCATGACGTTCCAACAATAGGTTCCCCATGCACATGTGAAGGCTATTTTCTCTTGATCTTCGGGAGCTATTTTTATTTGGTTATATTTGGAAAACCCATCCATTAAAGAATATATCTCATAACCCGCCATCATATCCACTATCATGTCTATGTTTGGGAGTGGAAAGTCATCCTTTGGGCATGCTTTGTTGAGGTTTTTGAATTCTGTGCAAATGCGAATGGAGCCATCATGTTTTGAAATTGGAACAATATTGGAGATCCACTCAGCATAGTCGATAGCTCGAATGAATCCTACGCGTAAGAGCTTTTCTAATTCAGCCTTAACAAGAAGAGCTATATGAGGGTGCATTTTCCTCAACTTTTGTTTGACTGGTTTTATTCCTGGAGCTATAGATAGATGATGCATAATAAGATCAGTGTCAAGCCCTGGCATATCAGAATATGTCCAAGCAAAGTTGACTTTCTTCTTTTGCAAAAACTTTGTATATGCCTCTTTTTCTTCAATTGATAGAGACTGAGCAAGGTGCACTATTTGGGGAGCCTCTTCTGTATTCAGATTCACTGGTTGCGTAGGCTCAATAAGAACTGATGACCTATCTTGGAAGTAACTTGGCAAGTTATTAAGTACCCCATCCTTAGGCGCCTCAAAGAGGTTTTCACCCTTGGATACGTCTTTTCTTTTTACTATTTTTGGTTCTGATACCGCCACAAGGTGGTTTTCGCCATCAGACCTATTTTTCTTTTTTTCTTTTTTTTTACTTTTAGACTAAAGTACTTAATATCAAGCTTTGTCATACTTGTTGTCAGTTCACTGGTGGAAGAGACTACAGGTTTAAGAGCATTTAGATAACAGGCAATTGCATAGTCATTCTGAAAGTTTAAGAGCTGAGGTTCTTGGTGACGTTGAGACCAATCAATTAGGTGGAAATGAACAAGGGGTAGGTCAATGACTGGTTCAACATTGTTTATGTGGAAGGTGTTACCTCTGGTGACCATACAGTTGGGATTCATCAAGTCTCCTCCTAAGATACCCGAGTCGGGATTTGTCCTATCAAACAAAGCGTCGTCCACTAAGGCAATTTGAGGAGTCCAATCCTCCAATCCTACACTAGGCTCGTTGGTCACATCAGGTTGAGTACTATAAGTATGGACAACATCCATGTCCAAATCAACTGTTGCATCTGAAAGTGAGTCCCATTCGTACTTATGTGAGTCTGTCTCTAAATTATTGTTTGGGCCTCGTGATGTAGAAGCCTCAAGGTTAGGAAAGGTTTCCCTTTCTCTAGCACTATCATTGTTGCTATCTGTCGCAGCCAGGATAGCAACACTTTCCATTGTCAATCTACCATTCATATAGTCACTATCCATTGCAGTTGGGATAGTAGGACTATCAATTGTCAAATCTTTTGAATCTCCCCATAGGAGATTTGTTGAAGGCACCCAATCATCAGACATGTCTTGCTGATTAGAGAGATTAGGTGTGTAGTCTGAGTCATTGTCACTGTCTATTGTAGCTGAGATAGGGACACTTTTTTGTTTCTTATTTTCAAAACCTAAGCCAACTATTGACTTATTCCTTCATCCAAAAAGGGCATGGTTAAGAGGTTCAGCCCTAGCATCCAGCCTATGACTAAGGGGACCCTGTCTTGGATAACCCATATTCTTGACCAATGTATACCTTCTCCCATAAGTTCTAGGGGAAGGTGCAAAATTCTCATTATGTAGATATTTCTCTTCTTGGTAAATCCAGTCCCTAACGGCAACCTCTTCTTTTTCTTCTTGAATCGAAACTAAGGATTCCACAAACTTATCGAACAATGTCATGGCCGAAGACGAGGGCTTCATTTCTTGAGAAGGTTTGCCATAAGACCTAGGGGAAATTGGCAATCTTGTAAATGAATCCAATTTGTAATCCCCCATACCAAGATCTATGGTCTTGAATTTATTCTTGCATTGTTCAAATGTAGGATCAAAAGTTTTAGCCTCTCTATTCAAAGGAATGTGAGACCCTGTTGAGATTGTGTTGACTGACAGTGTGCTGTCTCCAGGTATGCAGACTTCTATTCCATTGTAAGGGAATTTTACACACTGATGATAGGTAGATGGGACTTCTTGCATCTCATGTATCCATGGTCTACCTAACAAAATATTGTAAGCCAAAGGACTGGCATCAATAATCTAGAACAAAATGTCTTTCTCTACAGGACCAATTCGAATAGGAAGGACGACCAATCCTTTAGAACTACATTCTGCTTCATCATAAGCCTTGATAGTTATTTTCTTTCTTGTGTCAATGACTTCTTCTGAATAACCCAAGGCCTTCAATAAGCTCAAAGAATAGATATTAAGCCCAGCACCCCCATCTATCAACACACGCCTGACACGGGTCTTGTGAATCATAACCTCTATGTGAAGGGCCAAATTGTGTGGGTGGCTTAATGACTTGTCATCTTCCTCTGAGAATGTAAGGTAGTGAGGGCTGGCCAAGTGGTTGACCATATTCTGGAATTGATCTAAACCTATATTATTAGGGACATTAGTCATTTGCAAGGCGTCCTCAAGGACACGCTTGTGCTTAGGGGACAATTCCAAAAGCTCAAAAATTGAGATCTGCGCTGGTGTACATTGTAATTGGTTGACAAGATTATAATTCAACTCAGGACCAACAACAGATTTTGGAAGAACACCCTTTGACATTGGCTGCTTAGACTTACCAGAGTTAGGACCTCTAATAATGATGGGACCTTGAGCTTGGCTTCTAGTAACAGCATTAAGAGGTTGGGACATCCTTCGTGAGTGAGGACCTCTTAGGACCACAACGAGTCTTTCATCAGGCACAGGAGTTGAATCCACATCATATCCATAAGGATCTTTCCCTCTCATCATGTTGACATTATCATCAACCACTTCAAGCATGTTAATAACATTTTCAGCATTTGTATAAGTGTAGTTGATAGTAGCCTTGCCATTCTTGTTGTTGGAATTCTCTCCTTTCTCATATTTGGGCAAGGGTTCTTTAAAATCTTTGTGATCCGCATTAGTGGTTAGACCATCAACTTGTAATTTATTGCTCTCAATAAGGTCTTGAACAAGATGCTTAAGTCTAAAACAATTTTCTATATCATGTCCAATTCCATTGTGGAAGACACAAAAGGCCTTCTCATCCCACCAATGAGGTTTAGGATCTGGTATGCGGTGCTTGGCAGGATCCCGAGGTTGTGCCAAATTATGGGCAATTAATGTCTTGAAAATGTTTGCATATGAATCCCCAAGTTTGGTAAAATGCCTCTTTTCCTTTTTAGGTCTCCCTTGATACTTGGGTTTATTCTCTTGTTGTCCTGAAGATGTTTGTAGCTTCATGGCTTGAACTACATGAGAGAGATTAAGAACTCCTTCATTCTTAGGTTGTGATGAGTCAACAACTCCGTCATTGACCACCTGCTTATTCTTATTTCAATAAGAGTTCTTTTTATCCTTATGACCATTATTGTTGTTGTTTTGGCTATTGTTTTTGTTAGTTGATTTAGCCAAAATTCCTTGTTCTTTTAGGACATCTTCTATGCGACATGCCACTTCTACCATGGTGTCAAAAGAGTTAAATGGGATCTTCTTGACCTCATACCTTAGCTCCGGTATTAAATTGTTCACAATGATGTCTATTCTTTCTTCCTCAAGAATTGTCCTAGGATACTTTGAGCATAACCGTCTCCATCTTTGCAAGAAGGTGACAAAAGGTTCTCCTTGATTTTGTTTGAGTTTGTACAAATCAAGCATGGTGACCGACCTTGACAAGTTGTAAGCAAAATGTTGAACAAATATTTCCACAAGCTCTCTAAATGTCTTAACTGGAGGAGTAAGGTTAGTAAACCACTCCATGGCTTGACCCTTGAGGCTCCTTGGAAATAATCTCATTAAATAGGAATCTTCATGGTGAAAAGAAAAACTCATTATATAAAATTGTCTAACATGATCATGAGGATCACCAACACCATCATATTTGTCGTAGGTAGGAAACTCCACCTTCTTAGGAAACTCAACCAACACCACACTCTTGTCGATTGGGTTGGGACATATGGAATCCAAATTAAAGGTGCTCTTAGGTGCCCTCATCCGTTCTATATCCCTTTGAAGTTGTTTGATCACATCATTAGTTGATGGATCTTGCTTCTTTACCTTTCGGTCCACGTCAAAATTGTATGGGACCTTAGCACCTTTGTTGATGAGACTTTCTAGGAACTGATCCTTGTTTTGTTCCACATACCTTTCTACATATGTTTGAAAAGATGGTTCTTGTTGCATAGTCATAAAATCCATTTGATCAAAGTTGGTATAGCTTCCTCCATGTTGTGAGCCATGATGTGCTTGTTGGGAGGGTTGCTTTGAATGTCTATGAGGTGATCATCTCCTATGATGATCATATCTCGAAGTCCTTCTTCCTCTAGGACTTGGGGATCGTGAGGGTGTCCTTGACCTTCTTCTAGGACTTGGTGAGGGGGTAGATGGGGGTGAGTTGGTCCCACTATTGGCACCCCTCCCATTGGATTGATTTTGGAGTTGTTGTGCATAGAGCCTATCTTCTTCTTCTTGGGCAGCTCTTTTGCTTATGTCCAATAATGCACGTTCCTCTTCTTCTAGTTGTCTGAATTTCTCCTTTTTAGCAGCTTGTTCATCCAAATAGGCTTGCTTCTCCCTCTCAATGTTTTTCAATCTCGTATTTGCATATCGAGAGGTATCTTTAAGTGGAGAAGATTGTCTTGAATGCCTTATTGCATTGGCTGCGTTGATGTGGTGGTCACTAGATTCATTGTTCTGGTCCTCGTGTTGTGACCCTGAATCTGGGTGAGTTTGCTTATAATGTCTCTCAGCTTGTTGGTGGGCATCAAAATATCTCGCATTGTTGGGAGGTGACCCGGGTGGACTAGCATGAGAAGAACCACCGTACTCTCTCCTATGCCGTTGGAAGATATCCTCAAGAGTCTGATTCATGGCTTCTCTTTGTTGTCGAGTGAAAGTGTAACTCATGTCCATACTTGATGAAAGTGGTGCTAAAGAGGTGCTTACTTCACTAGGATGACCCTTTGGATTAAAGGAAACCTCAGATTCACTCTTAGGAGATTGATCAAAAAGGGGTCCTTTTCCCTTATGCTGTTGACGGGTCTTGACTGGTGGTAACTGATTAAACACAACAGGGGGTCACTTCTCTTGATTGACTTGGTACCTTGTGGTAACTGACATGAAAGAAAATGACTCTTAATGGTAAGATGACCTCTCAAAGTGTCAACACCAAACTAGGATAATTGAAGTTCTCTATTGTCCAAAATCAAATGAAAAGATAGAAAAATGGGCTTTACTAACACTGTCAAAGAGGTGCTTTAAATTAGAGGGTGACTACCGTTGCACTTTTGAACCAAGAGGTTGGACTAGGCCAAAATATAATTAAAATTGAGATAAAAATGATTTGGACAATAAGAGTACTAAAATTCTCCAAGAATGTAGCTAACAATCCTAGAGATAAACTTTCGCACTAAGAATATCTTGCTAACTTGACAATTATTTTCAAAGTGACCTTGTAGATCAATTGATGCTATCCCTAGAGAGCAAAAGCCAGAAAGTTAGAGTCAAGACAGGTCTCTAACAATAAAGCAAGAAACCTACTCCAAGACCTAGCCTGACTACCGGTGACTGAGACTAACTAAAACTGAAAATACAGCAAAAACTGCTCAGGCGACACTTTCTAGGTAAGCAAGATGACAATTTAGGTTAGGGCGCCACTTCGCTTTAAGGCAGGCGACAGTTTTAACTGTAGGTGACACTTCTCTTTCAGATAGGCAACAATTTCCAGGCAGTGAGCACGCCACTTTCCGCCAAGCAGGATGACAATTGTGCAGGGGTGAACTGTCGCGCGACAATTCTCACAATAGGGCACGCCACTTGTTCAGTGTCGTATGACTCTATGACCAGTGAGTGTCAAAATCTCAGTTTTAAAGCTTGTTCATTCAAAATTTTTGGTCTGAAGGTTGATTTTTTGATTTTGATCACAACGACAGCAGTAAAGTGACAGGTTTGCAAAGAGCATGGGATCAAACGTGTCTTTAAACACTTGAAACAAGGGCAAAGGCAACCTTGCCAAGACAAACACTTGCGATATGAAAAATGAAAAAGCACCCTTGAATGCTACCGATTGTTCGTATGTTGAGAATGTTTACACTGGTATCACACAATCGAAGACAGTTCAAACAATATCTACCTACAAGACAAGGCTCAATACTTACCAACTTAGCCCACAACTTGATGTTCCCTCACCTCACACAAAGTGGTTACCCACAATAGATGTTGGCTTTGTCATGGAAGTGCCAAAGACACAACCAAAGGAACACATATGGTTAGTATCTTAAGGTGATCCGGGTTGTTCCACTTGGATCAATCCTTGCACTAAGAAGATAAGCGGCTAAAATAAGGTGGCTTCTATCTATGGTTCTTAATAAAGATTTTCGTTCATAACACCCCTCTTGCTCCTCAAAGAGGACTCGGACCTCGCGGCCTCAAGAGTACCTTAAACATTCTTGTTCAATATTTTCCCCATGGTTGCAATCCCATGAGCTACTCACATCAAACGAAGACAAGTGTTACGTCTACCAAGGTTTTTAGTGTCCTTGATAGCCTTGAGATTATAGTGAGTTGGAATCACTCGCCACCAAGGAAAATGATGACAAGGTTGTCCCCACTTGAGTCATTCCTCTTGATTGCTCAAGAGCAGACCCGCTAAAGGATTCCTAAACTAAACAAAAATGAATAATTTTTGAGGTTCAAGGTTTTTGGTTCACCTCAAGGGTGAAGAGCATACTCCCCTATCTCAAAAACTTCTCCCAAACACACCAAGCAAAGAGATTCAATTACTCCCTCGCTTCCAAAACTTTAAGATGGGTCAAGATTTTCTGATTCACCTAAAGGTGAAGAGCATACTTCTCCTACCACCTCAAAATCTCTTTCACAAGGTATTAAAGTTCCTAATACAATTAGTGAATGCCACACTTGAAAGGAAATAAATCACAAGCAAAAGTTTTTTTTTTTTTTTTTAATGCTTTTTGGGCAGCCCTGCAAAAATCGTTAGTAGCCCTCTTTGACATACAATTTTGGCAAATTTCTTAAGCAAAGACACCTACAACCACAACTAGTTAGGCCCACAAGGTTAGCAAAATCTAAAATCTAAATGAAATATGCAAGATTCCAAATGAAATATGCAAGCTAACTCTATCTAATTGAAGTAAATGAAAGAAACAACAACCTAATCAAGTCTAAATTCAGCCAAAAGGATTCACTATCGGGAATGGGCGACACTGTGATCAGCAGGATTGTCAAGCGACACTTCTCTACATAACAGTGCGACAGTTCAACCGTGGGCGACAGTTCTCCCTATAGCAGACGACAGTTCACTCAAAGACAGGTGACACTTTCTGCCAAAGCAGGTGACACTTTTCACTCAAAAAGTGTCGCACCTATATACAAAGAACTATCGTGCGACACTGGTAAATTGTCGCGCGACACTCTGAGACAGAAAAACTAGAGGCCGAAAATAACGCTAAAAATTGATGAAAAATTGACAGAAATGCAAGAATGAAAGGACAAAACACTAATGCTCTGCCCCACGGTGGGTGCCAAAAATGTACACACTAAAATGGTGCACTTCTATGAACCATTATATGCAAGGTTGCTCAAGAATGAGGCCTCACAAAGTGGCTCATAGCTCTCTATGCATGGAGTTGCAAGGGACTACGATGTATTTGCTCTCAGCTAGAGCTACAAGCTTGTGACTTTGCTAGTCAACCATACAATGAGAGATTCGAATGAGGACAAGGGCAAGAGTGCCAATATCCTCAAGAATCACTATAAAAATGTAATGCAATGCAAACTAGTCTATGGAAATGGAAATGCAATGCAACTAAGCTATGAAATGGAAAGAACAAGTGTTACAAATCCTTCCTATTAAGCTATGTGAGTTAAATCTATTGCATCAAAGGAAACTAAGCTAAATGCCATGAAAGCTAAAATGCAAGAATGAAAGACTAAGAACAATAAGGTTTCCAAAAGTTTCAAAAGTCTCCAAGAAGTCATACAGCATAAGATTAGTATTCAAAACATGGATATGAAAATGAAGGAGAGAGCTTTTCTTTTATAAGAAATGCAAAGGAATGGACCATTGAGATTAAGAGGCAAAAGTCTTAATCGACAGTGGAGCTTGAAAGAGGAGTGATCCGTGTGCACAAGTATCCTCCAATAGGAATTGACTTTGTGTCCATGTGAGACAAAAGTGATTTTTTCCTTTTTGTAAAATAGGGATAATGCTTTATTTGTGCAGCTTAGGATAAGAGGAAAAGTGGGGCTTTTTATTTAATCGAAAGGGGGGGAACTATTCCTTTTAATTAAATAAAGACTTAGGATAAATGGTTAGCCCAAGGATAAAAATTTAATATATGATCAAAATTAAGATTTGATCAAAAAATTGATAGTGTTTAAAATATTGATTATTGATAAAAATGATTCAGGGTTGATAAATCAAATAAATGGGGCCCAAAGTCTAGGCGACCATTTTTGGGTGCATACAATGATGACCCGAAGTAAGTTAAGACAAAACACATGTTTAGTTTGTGAATTTGAGCCTAAGAATGTTAGAGATGCACTTGAAACTGAAGAATGGGTTAAGGCTATGAATGAGGAAATTGAATAGATTGAGAAAAAAAAGACATGGATATTAGTACCGAGACCGAATGATAAAAATGTAATTGCTACTAAGTGGATTTTCAAAAACAAGTTAAATGATAATGGTGAGGTCACTAGGAATAAGGCAAGACTTGTATGCAAGGGATATGCACAAGAAGAGGTATATACTATGGTGAAAATTTTGCACCGGTAGAAAGACTTGAAGGAGTCTATATATTACTTGCATATGTTGTACATAAGGGATTAAAAGTATATCAAATAGATGTGAAATCAGAGTTTTCGAATGGAATTCTTGAGGAGGAGGTCTACATAAAACAACCAGAAGGTTTTGTTTATCCGAATCAGAAGAACATGGTATGTAGACTACACAAAGCTTTGTATGGACTAAAGCAAGCACCAAGAGCATGGTATAAAATACTACATGCTTATCTTATCAGTATTAGCTTTGTAAGGACAAGCGATAATAGTAATTTGTACATGAAAGGAGAATCTGATGATAATATTTTGATTGCTGAAATTTTTGTTGATGACATAATCTTTGGAGGACATGATTTGATTTGCAAATATTTTGCTGATGAAATGAGAAAAGAATTTGATATTTCAATGTTTGGAGAGATTAAATTCTTTCTAGGTTTGTAGATTATACAACAGAATGATGGTATTTTCATCACTCAATCAAAATACATTAAGTGTTAAAGACTTTTGGCACGGAAGATTCAAAATTGGTAGGAACACCGATGGTAACAGGATGTAAGTTGACAAAGGATGATGAATCAATCGAGGTAAATCAAATATTGTATAGATCAATGATTGGAAAAATGATGTACGTGGTACACAGTAGGCCTGATATAGCACATGCAGTTGGGATTGTGGCAAGATTTTATTCCAATCCTAAAGATTCACATATGGTTGATGTTAAATGGATTATGAGATATTTGAAGAAGACTGAAGACTATGGTTTATGGTACATAAAGGAAGGAAAATTTGAACTCTGAGTTTACACTGATGCAGATTGGGCTGGAAACATTGATGACCAGAAGAGCACAACCGATGGAACATTCTTTTTAGGAGAAAGGCTTGTGACTTGGATAAGCAAGAAACAAGCATGCATTTCTCAGTCTAATGCTGAAGCAGAGTATGTTGTTGCTATTGCAAATTGTTCAAATATTGCTTGGATAAAACAAGTGTTGGAAGGAATGAATGAGGTGATCACTGACCCAGTGATTATATATTGTGACAAAACTAGTGCTATAAACATTTCCAAGAATTCGGTGATGCATTAAAAAACAAAGCACATATCTATTAAGTATCACTACTTAAAGGAACAAGTTCAAGAGAAGTAGGTGAAACTGAAATTTGTAAAATCTAAAGAACAACTTGCTGATATTTTTACCAAGCCCTTACCAAAGGACACTTTTGAGTATTTGAGGACTAGACTAGGGGTTCGTCCCCTATCTATCGGTCACTAAGGTGATCAGGAGGTTGCATCAACCTATACTTTATCAAAAAATTATTTATGTTGATGCACATAGCTCACACTTTAGGATTCCTAAAGTTCTGAAAGATTGTAGAAGCTGGAACCGAGAATTATTTATCAGTACATGAAGGTACTTGATTTGGACGAACAACAAAGAATAATTGGTTGCTGAAGTACTGTTTATTTTCTTTGGAATTATTGTCAAAGGGAGAGGAAGTTCTATGAAATAAAGCGAGAGAGATTATATCTGTTAATGAGAACATGAGAAAGAATCATAGAACTAAAAAAGATCAAATCTGCAAGGAGAGTCTGCATGGAATGTTGTTTGTAGTGATTAAATATATTAAATATCAAGCTAGGGAGAGCTTACCGAGCTACAACATTTACTTATATAGTTTTAGAACAAATGTTTGGTATGTGTATGTCATATATCATATTGTTTGTATTGCCATCAATGCCAATGGGAGAGATTGATGACCTACAACTGATTGAATATCTAGATGAACTGAAGAAATAGTGATTAGAGATCACTGAGCTATTAAAGTGATATGTAAGATGATTAAATCAGTCAATATGTTGTCATTGATGTCAACTAGTTTTGACTATACTTATCATGGTAGTTACAAACATCTAAATATTTGTAGAAGGAAGAAATAGTGAAAAAATGAGATATCTACATAAGGAAAAGATGGATATGATAGATAAGGACAAAGTATACATTGGGTAACTTATTGATGAGTATATGGCTTTATATTATTGACTTGAGCATGTTACATTAATCTATTATGAAGAAGATATTTGAATTGAACAAGTTAATGTGGTCGGTAATTGAAGACTTATGTATACACCGAGCCAATGCAGTGTATACCAAGTGATAGTAATAACCGAGTTAGTTATCACTGATGCATTCAGTATTAACCGAGTATGGATGAAAATATTAAATACTAAGAACAACCACTAAAATTGATGAGCTGGAAATTGTTATGATTTCAAGGTTGTAGATGAAGTTAGTTATAAGATCCATGACTGACATAATTCAGATATGATCTAAAGGATGAGTTTGAAACGTGTTATTGACACTGAATAGGATAAAATATGGATGGGGTCCTAGAACACTGGTTTTCACATAAAAGAGACCCCAAAGCCAATATTTTACACTTACATTTAAATTGTATTGATATGAAAAGTAAATGTAAATGACTAATGTTGAAATGAAGAGATAAAGGTACTTACTTCTGAAAAAGAACCTACTGAAAACCTTGTCAAATAGTCTCAGAAACTGTTGATTTCCGCAATCTAAATTGCGAGATCTACAAAACCTAGAAATCTTTTCCAATTCTAAGGGAGGTCGACTTTGACCCTCATAAAAGGTCAAATACTACATTTTTATTCTGAAGGTCGATTCTGATTCTGTTCGCAGATCTCAGAAGTTCACCGAAAAGGGTATCCAAATTCGCTCTCATATCTGAAATCCCGCACCCGTACCTACAAAAAAAAATAGTTTTGTTGTTTGTTTGGGGGGTTTGCCTTGGTCAAACTCTGGTTTGGAATCAACCTTAATATTGAAATTGAAATGGAGAATGCTAGCAAGTAGTAGAAGAAGATCTAACAATGAAGCTATGACATTCAATAGATATGCAATTGTATTTGAAATGTAATCAAGTATGTTGATATGAAAGCTTGAACATGTAAATCAAACCTCCATGATTGTATGCTTGGAATCCACCTTGAGGGAAGAATGAACTGGATCTTGAAGATGAACAAAAGATCTTGAAGGAAGATTACACCATCATGATGGCTAGATCTAGGGTTTGGAATGACGAATCTTGAATGCTTGAATCCTTGATCTTCAATGGAGAACTTGGATGGAGAAGAGGACTTGAATGCTTGAATGGTTGCTTGCTTGATCACCTTGAGAAAATATTGAGAGCTTGATCATGAAGTTTCTTGAAGATGAGATGTGAAAATGAGAGAGGAAGGCTTCCTTTTATAGTGAACTAGGGCACAATCCTCTAGAGGGGCCACCTTGGAGAATTAAATCCCAATTAGGTCCTAACCTTTAGAAAATATGCCTAGATTAAATTTAATTAGAGGATTTACCATCCTGAAACCCGAAATGGCCAACCCGAAGGCGGGAAAACAAATATCCTGAAAGCCCGATACCTGAAAATCAAGGATTCTAGAAATTTGAAGAAAGGGGGGCAAAATCGAGGTTGGACCTGACCTAGTCAAGTTCAAGCTCAATCCTAACCTAGTCAGGTTCGATCCTGACCTAGTCAGGATCAACCTCAAATTTGACCCTGGGCCCAAATTCAGTCAGAACCAGGTTAGGAGGTCGCAGGGATGCCCAGAAACCTAGAAATGATATCAGAATAGGACAGAATGCCAGGGATAGACATAAGATCCTATGATTACTATGATGAAGGCTAGGAGGGCCTATTTCTAAATCCTACCTAGAAAATAGAGCCATGGAAGAGGGAAATTAAGGAGAATCCTCGAGATCCTAACCTTAATTTCACCTAGAATGAAGAAATCAAGTGCAGGGAAGAAGTGGAAAGTGGGGAGAAAGCCAAATACATGCAAAGACCCGATCAAGGCACTTAACATGACCCCAAACCACTTACTCGAAGGGCTAAATGCTCTTAACATGGAAGTGCTTCCATTTTAAGATGATACATTAAGCCCCCACTTTAGCAAGAGTATGGACTCGATGCAAACTCTTGGTAAAGGAGAAGAAAGAGGAGATCCAAGTAGATTCGCAAAGAGATAAAATAACACTTAGCTAAGGACATGAGCCCCTAGACTAAGGATTCTAACTCAACATATACGCATGAGGGTGCCAAAAGAATAAGGGTTAGTACTAAATAACCCAAATCAATTAGCATAAGAAACCTTGCTAAGAAATATTTCTCATACTAATATTATATTTGGAAAGCTATCATAAAAGCATAAATGATTACATAAGAAAGACAAGAGCAACACTATAAATAACATAGCTTCATGATCCTGTCCTACTTACATGAAATTAGAAAATAGAGAAAGGGAAAAGAGTGATTACCTCGCCTAGTAGGATGCCCACCTTACCATGAATCACCCTGGAGGGAGAGCCCAACAGGTTCACCCATAAACTGTGCTTGCAATTTTAATGCGTCTTCTGATGACTTTTGGAATACTCATAGATCCACCTTCTTGTATCACTATGAATATAAAATGCATGTCTCCTTAGGATTTAGCAACGTATGTGCGTTACCCTCAGAAGATTTAGCATATAGGTGCGTGTCTTTTCAAGATTTAGCAACTTATGTGCGTTACCTTCCAAGATTTAGCATATTTGAAAAATTTGAAAAATGTGTCTCCTCAGGATTTAGCAACTTATGTGCATTACCATCAGAAGATTTAGCATATAAATGAGTGTCTTTTCAGGATTTAGCAACTTATGTGCATTACCTTCCAAGATTTAGCATGTAAAAATAAAAAACTATAGTACAAGGGAGACCCTATATATGCCCCGCTCCTTAAGATGGAAAAAACATACTATTTTGACATGTTAAGGAAAAGAAAGAACAAGGATAAAGCCTTCTTCAGCATCAAGACAATATCCATAGACAACACCCAGTCCAAGCCAAGAAGGTCACAGCTCCTGTGAGGCCATGGAAGGGCTGAATGTAAAGAGATATCATGCAAGAAGTGAAAAGAAAGTAACACTTATGAGGGATAGTACACTATTCAGTTTCCAAGGTGAGAGATATATCAACCATGGAAACTGTTGTCAGTAAGGATTGCACCCAATTTGCTAAGTGTTGAACCCAATAATCCTGTGAAACATGGGACTATTCTTAGGCTATGGGTAACCTATCCGAGAATAGACCTCCAGATTAAGGGCCGACTTCCCTTTGGATCACTTGAAAAACTTACTAACTTTTTAGGAGGAAAGGGAGAGAGTGCATGAAAACAAATCAACTGTGATTGAATGAAAACAAAGGTGATCCACCGAATTTTAAAGAAGATCCACAACTGAAAATAAGTTTACTCCAACAACAAAACAAACTTAACTCACAACTCAATCCCACTTTCTTAAACTCTTAGTGAAACAAGGTACTTGAAATGCAGAAAAGGAAGAAATCTTCACAATTATGATATTCTTGATTGCACACAAGTCACACTACTGAATTAAGATAAATTTTTGAACACCAACTTGGATTCAACATGCAGATTAAGGATATAAGGACATCATAGTAATCCTGCATATGACTTCAAAAGAAAACTCAGAATTGTAGGAGAACAAGAAGGATCAATTTTTATTGCTGAAAAGAAACTAAGTACAATTGTGTCTCTTAGAGCTACAACACTCATATCAGAGAGAAAGAATGAAGAGCTAACCTCAAGAATGAAGAGCTAACCTCAATCACCAAAAGTGAGAGGTATATAACAAAAACCTAGGAATCTACATTCAAACTCCACTACCTCCTAAGAATAGAAAAAAGGTCAAAAAAGGACCCATGAGGCTGCATCATAATTCGAATGCCAGATTCCCAAGTTTCTAGGGGGCGAGGAAAGTGGGGACCTAAAAATAGATAGTCAAGGAAGACTGCTCTATCCACTAAGTCATGCCTATAAATGATATTCTGACAATAGTTTATAAAAACACCACTTGTCGATATCTTACAATAACATGTGTGCAATGACTTATCATTAAAAACCTATCCCACTATGACACAAAATGGATCTAATGTATTTTAAAAATGGTCTCAACCCAAAAATAGGGAAACACATTTTAAAATAATCATAATTAAATAAGAATCCACTTGTGCCTAAATAACAAAATATGGACTAAGATGTATTTTGAAAAACTCTCAACCCAAAAATGGGGAGAAAATATCCAAAATATTTGCATTTACAACAAAATCCACCAATTAAAAGGGCACCTAGCATAAAAAATAAAACAATTAATAACCTCAACCCAAAAATTGGGGAGAAAATATTAATTGATTATTGAAGTGAAAAAACCCCTTTCGAAGATTGAAAGGCAACTACTGGCATCGGCATCCCTCTTTGATGGCATCTGGCAAGTTGCCACTCTCACTGGCACTCTTCCTTGATCCTCGACCCAAATTTTGGAAACATCAGTCTTCGAAAGTCCTCTGTCATGGCAATATGATTTTTTGAGGTAAGCATGTATGCACTCAATCTGTATTTGATATGATCACAGTGTTTTTCTTCCTTTGCATTTTCGAGGGCTTTGATGCTTCTAGTTTGTATTATAGTTACACCTTTCTGTTAATGGCTTGATTATCATTGTTGTGATGCCTAGTATGACAGCACTGGTTTTATCTTTGTTGTAAATTCTATTTCATTGCATTTAACTGTCATCATGCCAAAACTAGGGTGTGATTGAGATGCTCTCTACTAGGGCACTGAAATGTCTCCTCTACATTGTCGACTTCTTTGCATAGTGATGGCATTGCTTCCTTGTGAGAGCATATTCGATATCATGAATATGGCATTCATGGTATGTGTGCACTGTGATGGTTTTGCAAGAACTAAGGCATCATCGTATTTTGTATTCACTATTATTTCATGGCACTATGCTTCTCTACATTTGATCTCTTGTAAAAACTAGGGCATCATCGCATTTTGTATTCACTATTTTGATTTTCCCTATGAAATGAAAATGGGGGCACTGTTGAGCCTGTATCTTTCTCTGCATATGTTTACATGGCCTGTGAAAAGATAAGGCATTGTGCACTGGCATCCATTTTATTGCGGGCTTACGACACATGCTTGTTTGTTGCTATGAATTGCTATGCATTGGTGCCGATGTGTATATCTTCCATGTTCGGGTGACCTGTGATGAGGGCCCGTGAATCACTGGTCTTTTATCTTTGACTGTATACATTTACTGGTGCCTAGGTTGGCTCATGGTTTCAATTGTGTCACATTTGATTATGTGTCTTATTTTGACTGTGCATTTTGTAGATATTGTGATACTAGCCATTGCATAGATCCATTAGATCTAACCCATATCCCTTCTTCTCTTCTTGCAGGTTCTGGATCTCAGGAGCTCTTTGGACAGGATCGGATCCAGACACCACTACCAGGCAATGTCTGGTACCCCAATATTTAATCATTTTCTTTATGTATATGTATACTCATTCGTTCAATTCTATTAACGGCTATGCTCATGGCCTGTGTGAGCTCAGATAGATGGTTCTCCTTTCAGTTCTTTCCCATTTGTACAGTATACATACATGCATGTGTAGCTTAGATGTTGTTCATTTCTTTTTATTTTCATGTACTCTTCAAAATGAAATGAACACAAACTTTAAAGAAGATCACCTAATAACACAAACTAGGGTATTGTAGCCTCATCTAGTAATTAGGTCTCCAATCTAAGAATGAGTAAAAATATGGCAATATTCTGGTGACCTCTTTGGAGTGCTTGCCTGCTAAGCATCCTAACCAGCTTCCTTAAAGATCCATTGGGCACAGAGTCTATAAGCCTCAAACTGAACTTAGCCCTCTTGAACAATCAACCCTTCTTTAACAAAACTGTTAACTGCTAGAGATAGTTTCTCTGGTTTATTACTACTCACACCAAACTAAAAAACAAATTGAAAGCGACTGAAAACTAAAAAAAAACTTGTGCTAGGCACTTAGGGAACACAGAAAATTGGAAACTTCTAACTTACTAGTGTATAGGGTAGAAATAGACCTCAGAAACAAGCCTTGAGGTGAATCCCATTCACTGGAATGGGCAGCTCCTCTCCATCCATACTAGCCAACTGAAAAGCATTATGGGCTTTGCATCCAATCACCATGAAAGGCCCACTCCATATGGCATCAAATTAGCATGCCTCCCTGGTTTGTATTTTGCTTCATCCCACTTGAGGATAAGGTCTCCTTCCTTGAAAAATTTAGGTGTGGCTTTCTTATCAAAGCTTTTCTTCATCTAAGAATGATGAGCTTCCAGGTTCTCTAGTGCTAGTTTTCTTGTTTCTTCGAGCTCAACTAGTTCAGCAAGCCTGACTTGCATAGCATCTTCTTCCCTAAGATCAATTTCCTTGATTAAACTCAACGTAGGCAACTCAGCAGACAAAGGAATCCTAGCTTCTTTTCCATATACAAGTGTATAGGGTGAGTTACCTGTAGACCTCTTGGGTGTTATTTTGTCTACCCACAAGGCCAACTTCAGCTTGCTGTGCCAATCCCTCTGGTTTCCTTCTATAGTCCTTTTGATGATTCTCAGCAAGTTCTTGTTTGTTGATTCTGCCTGACCATTACCCTGAGGGTAATAGTTAGAAGAGGTACTCAGGAAGATATTGTGTTTGAGTGCCCATTCTAAGATTTTAGTTCCCAGGAATGCCATAGCATTGTTTGAAATGATAGAATCTGGAGTGCCAAATCTAGACACAGTGTCTTGATAGAAGTTAAGGATGAAGGTCTCATTTGCTTCCTTTAGTGCTACAACCTCTATCCACTTGGTAAAATAGTTTGTAGCAGTAAGTATCCATTTGTGTCCAGCAATGGATGGGGGGTTGATAGGTCCAATAAAATCCAATCCTCATTTTGAGAAAGGCTGCTCTACCTTGATGGGATGAAGAGGGAGGGCTGCTAACTTTTGTTTGCCAGCAAACAAAGCACAATTCTTACATTTCCTTACCCAATAAAATGCATCTTTGTATAGGCTAGGCCAATAGTACCCAGCTCTCATCACTTTCAGAGCAGTGGTCTTGGCTGCAAAGTGTCCTCCAGAACCTCCATCATGAAACTCCTCCAGTATTTTATCCACTTGGCTAGTTTCAACACATCTCAACAAGACACCACTATGATCTCTTCTATACAAAACATCATCAATAATGACAAATGGAATAGCTTGGAGTCTAAAGTACCTTCTTTTACTCCTTTTAAGGCCTTGAGGGCACTGACCAATTGAGAGATAATGTCTCATCTTTGTTGTCCAGCTTGTGTTCTGCTCTGCATTCTAGTTCATCAGAACAACTTCCTCCTTTTGCTGGTTTGGGTCTGTTATTCCTTCATTGAGCTACTCACACAACCCCTTTCCTCTAATTAGCTTGGTCACTTTAATCTAGATGTCATACTCCATGACTTTGGTGACCCAACTAGCCCTCTTATGGCTCAGGTCTTTATTCAATAGAAAGTCTTTTATGCAAGGGTGAGAAACCATTAGGTGCACTGTGTTATTGGATAACAGGTGCCTAAAATTTTTCAAACTCCTCACGATTTCTAGGACATGTTTTTCTATAGGAGTATAATTAAGTTCATAACCATCTAGACCTTGGCTGTAGAAAGCTACTGGCTGTTCTTGTTTCTCAACATTTTGTTGAACTAGTATGGTAGAGATACTATCAGTGTCCCCAAAAGAATATAGGATGAAGTATTTAGAAAAGTTAGGGTTTACCAGAGTAGGAGCATATGCAATTGCTTCCTTGACTTCTTCAAAGCACCTTTTTCCTTCATTTGTCCAATGAAAGGTTGAGTTCTTCTTCAACATCTAGGTCATAGGCTTTAGTAGTGCTGCAACATTTGGAATGAACCTTCTTAAGAAGTTGATTCTCCCAAGAAAACTCTATAGTCCTTTCTTGTGAGCTGGCAGAGGTAGTGCCATGGTGGCCTTTATCCTCTCAGGATCAATGGTTGTCCCTTGCTTAGAAACAATATGTCCTAGTAATTTGCCTTCATGGACAACAAAAATGCATTTCTTAGGATTCAATGAAACTCCAAACTCTCTAAACCTTTCAAAGATCTATCTTAGATGAACCAGGTGATCATTAGTGTCTTTTGAAAAGACAGTTATATCATCCAAATAAACTAGGACAAACTTGTTCATTAAACCAGCAAATGCCATCTCCATGGCTTTCTGAAATGTAGCACCAGCATTAGACAACCCAAAAGGCATCTTCCTGTATGCCATGGTGCCCCATTTGGTGGTGAATTTTTTTTTATACTGATCTTCCTCTTTAACTAGGACCTGGTTATAACCATAAAAGCCATCTAACAAAGAAAATCTGTCAGACCCTGAGACGTACTGCAAAATCTGTTCCATGGAAGGCAATGGGTGATGATCTTTGAGTGAGGCTCTGTTAAGGTCTCTAAAATCCACGCATAACCAGATTTCACCATTCTTCTTCCTAAATGGTACTAGATTAGAAACCCAAGAGGTGTGTTTAATGGGAAAAATAATATTGGCCTCAATCATTTTTCTCAACTCTATTTTCATTAAGACCTCTAACTTAGTATTGATAGGTCTCTATTTTTGTCTCACTGGTTTGGCATGGGGTTCTAGCTCAATGGTGTGCTGGGCTAAGTGGGGATCAAATCCTTTCAGATCATAGTATTTCCATGCAAAAACATCACTAAACTCTTGACATAATGAAACAAAGGCTTGTTTTTTTGGCTGTGTGCATACCTTTCCAAGCTTAAGGGATTTGTCCTTGAGAACTTCCACAGAATGGTAGTGCTCTGCTTTGTCTATCATACTAGCTTTGTCTCCTCTGAGTTGATCATCAGAGTTAAATATGGACTCAAGGGTGACTAGTCCCTTGGGTAGCTTGTTACTTTTCAACTGTAGCATCTGGTCATTATACTAGTGAGCATGTTTGTTCTGGTTAACTTTAAAGAACTCAGCTTCTTCTATCAAAAAGTAAAAAATGTGTTCATCATTTTCAAAGACTTTCCAGCTCACCTGATTGTCTGGTATGGATGGTCTTACTAGAACCTTTACATGCTGCGAGTTGGGACTTGTGATCTCTTTTGGGATATCATATTTTGCTCCCATGGTAGCCATCTTGTCTACCTGTTTGTTCTAATTTCTTGGGACAACAACTAGATTAAAAGCACACAAATCTTTTATTAAATCCCAAACCCTATGCTTATACATCTTAAGTGTATCATTTTTTTGTGAGATTAGTGCCACAAATTTGATTGACCACTAACTCACTATCACCTATAATTTTTAGGCATTTGATTCCTCTTTGTCTAGCCCATTCTAAACCATGAATCAAAGCCTCATACTCTACTGTGTTGTTAGTACAACTGAAGGAAAAATGAACTACAGAGTAATACCTTTGCCCTTCAGGAGAAATTAGGACAGCTCCTCCTCCTAAACCAACTTTGCTTTTGGCACCATCAAAAAACAACTGCCACAAATCATCACTCTGATCTCCAGAATGTTTATCTTCCTTCTTCATCAAATCTAGGATCACAGCACCCTCTTCATGAATGATATACATTCCAATGCTAGAAATCTCCATGTTTCTAAAAGGGTTATCCTCCTCCAAATCTCTTTCAGCCCACTCATCTAGGACAATATCATGAATCTTTCCAATAGTGGTTTCAAGCTCGGAATCACTTGGGTCTTGTTCATGAAACATCAAATTAGCATTTATAGGGCTTGGGGTATAAGGTTCAGCATGGCTTTTTGCAAAAGCCTCAGACTTGATTCTAACTCTAGTCCCGTACCTAGTTCTGAAGTATAGATGAGACCAATCAGCTGAGAGGTATCCCCCTAACCTAGCAGTGAACTCTCTGCTTAGACAAATAGCAAAATGAGGAGGTAGATCTATGACAGACATCCTGGGGAATGGAAAAATTGGGACATTCATGCAGAGTGAGGCTTAGGTCTTTAATGACTCCCAAGGTACTAACTGATGACCCATCCAACTAAACAATAGGCCTGTCTATTGGCTCATAAGTGTAATACCCCAAAAATGGGCTATATGTTCATTAACCTCCAATATCAACAATTCGAATGAAATTGACATCGAAGTCCTAACCTAAGGCACATCTAAACATCATCGAATCCTAATCGATTATCTTAAATTCTGCATTGGAAAATATTCTTAGTAATATTCCTAATTATCTTAATTATCTTTAATTTTATAATTATTTGGCAATAAATCACATTTATCCTAAAGTTTGATTAATTGAATATTTTCATATTTAATTAATTAGATTTAATTTTGCCACTTAATTATTTAATTAAATTTAATTCTATCTATTATTAATTGTATTATTTAATTTTGACAATAAATCTAATATCATATGAATAATTGATTAAATTCTTATTTAATTAATTAAAGCAAGTTGTCATTATTTAATAATATAGTTTTTAATAAAAGTTTGATTAAATAATTGATTAACCCATAAATCAATTATTTTATTTTTAAAATTAGTTAAGTTGAGCATAAATCACTTTATTATAAAATTAATTCATAATTAAAACATGCACAATCATAAAAGCAGACAACTATCAATTATCAATTAAAGCTAAACTCTATTTTGAGTTAAAGCTTAGCTTTTGCATGTTTTTGTAACTTAATTATCTGTTATTTAAAAATAACTCAAAAATCAACTTGAGTTATTTGAGTGATTTATGGCTTTTTCCCATGCACCTCCAAAGCCCTGGATTTCTATAAAAACAAGGCTTCAGCTCATCTCTCAATCATCTCTCAAATTTGCATCCAAGCATCTCATATTTTTGCACAATCACGCTGGAGAATTGGAGGCTGAGGAATCAACTTGCGAATTCAAAGCTTTGTGAGATCAATTTCAATTGCATAGTTTTTATATCTTAGCATAGAATTTCATAGTTTTCATATCATTGTTAGAATCTTCATTGTTAGATCATTTAGCATTCATTTCATATCAGTTTTCAATAGCATTCATAGAATATCAGTTTATCATTCTTATTGCATAGAAAATACCAAAAATATAGATTAATTGCATTCAATTTCATATCCATCTTTTGCATTCAAATCTTTCATTTAGGTGTCGTCTAGGTCACTGATCTCGATTACAATCTGAGAACATCAATCTCGCACCTACTAGAAGGTAGTAAATCACTTGGTTAGATAGTTTTCAATTTTGCATGATTTCGATTATAGCTAACCTCTAATGTTTTACTGAAGTGTTGTGTCTACAGATCAAGTACAATTTTCACACACATTTCTGGCACCCACCGTGGGGCCTTGAGCCTCATTCTTTTCATTTTTATCTAATTTTATATATTTTTGGCGTCACTTTTTCATCATTTTTGCGCAAACAGGAAAAATGCCCCTTACAAGCAATCTAACGCCGCTTACGAGAAATTTGATCACGCCTACAAGCAATCTGATCATGCCTACGAGAAATTTGTTCATGCTTACAAGTGATCTGATCATGCCTACGAGAAATTTGTTCACGCATCTGACAGTTTCAGTCATGCATCTGCCAGTTTCAGTCACGCATCTGCCAGTTTTAGTCACGCATCTGCCAGTTTTAGTCATGCCTATCACTATTTAAATCATGCCTATGAGTATTTAAATCACGCCTGGGCACATTTTAGTCATGCCTATCAGTATTTAAATCACGCCTATGAGTATTTAAATCATGCCTGGGCACATTTTAGTCACGCCTATCAGTATTTAAATCACGCTTGGGAACATTTCAGTCATGCCTGTGCTCATTTCAATCACGCTTATGCCTATTTTGATGACGCTGGCTTTCTATTTTCTGATTTGTTTTTTTTGAAAATTTTGGCATTTTCAGAATCCGTGCCACTATGGAAAATTGGCACCCATTTTTTTTGCAAAATTTTCACATATGGTATTGAAAGTTTAAGTGTGATATATCATTGGAAAGCTCTTTCCAAGCCAAATCCAAGCATGTTGGTTTCATTTTCAAATTTTGCCATTTGATCACAGAATTTGCATATTTGTACTTTTAGATTATTGATTTCTAACGCTTACAGTTTGCTGTTGATTTGTCTTGGTTTTGTACTTTCAGACGTGTGCTAAATTCTGGATTGCAGAGCATTGGATCTAAGGTATTCTTCTCAAGCTAATAATATTTCAATTTGGATCCTAAAACAAATCTCTTATGTGTCTGGCTTGTGTGCATCTTTTCATGCTTTGATCTATTTCTACACACTTGCATAATTGATACTAGGTTGTGACCCCTTAAGGATTCATTAAGTAGTCTTAGATACTTGTGATTGATCTTGATTGCTATCTTGGGTTATTAGACTCGCTAATCCGTCGGCCCCTCATTTCCACCCCGTGGTTGCAATCTCAGCGCCATAAAGGGGAGGGGTCAACAGGACAGAAGCGTTAAGTGTTCCACTTGGCAACCCTTTTGTGCTTTTAGGAACTCACTAGTTTTCTAAGTTGGGGACTCATTTTTAGCTTGTGTGAGGTGTTAAGTGTTCCACCTTGTGGACTCATCTCATATTTTCTTTAAGCGTTAAGTGTTCCTCTTTCTACTTTTTGGATGCTTTTGGTAGATTTTCTTTCGGGAATATATCTGTGCTCACATAGTAATTAGGCCCTATGAACACCATTCATGATTCTTGAGAGATTGGATTCCCAACGAAATCCTTCTTGATGACAGAATCCTTGTAGGTAGGGAGGATACTTAGTGTGTTTCACATTCAACTTGGTTAGTGCGTCTTCTCTTATTGATCGACACATTCTCTCTCCGGAGAGGTTGATAGATCACGTGGGGTTGATATCATGAGCTTTGGTGAATCAAAATTGGTTAGTGTGTCTTCTCTTATTGATTGATACATTCTCTCCCCGGAGAGGTTGATAGATCATGTGGAGTTGATATCATAGACCTTGGTGGAACAAAACTTTGTCTTAGCGTGTCAGATTAATCTGCTTGCTTTGTTTGGGTTAAAAGTGAAAAGGTGTCAAAAACCTTGGATCTAGAGCCCAGTCCCCTTGTGGTATAAATCTGTGAGTCACCTTTAGAGAGGGTTAACCATAGCAGACAATCCCTTCATAGGGTAAACTGCGTTGATGGAACCTCAAGCGGTAATAGCCATTTTTGCCATGGTAGTGACAGCCGCTATATAAATGTCCTTGTGGAAGAAATCTCCACGGGTATGGTTCATTGTTGGGTTGTTAGATCTCCCTAGCAGCTCTTGAAGATTAAGTTCTCAGATTGTGTCAAAACCCTGGTGCGCCGGGATTGGAGTTCACCTCTTTGAATCATAAAAGTTGCAGAGTCAAACCATTACTAAAAAACCCTAGAGAGGCCAATTTTTCATTTTCAGGTATATGTGTGTTATTGCAAAACTTTTCAGAACATACACAATTAGTACTCTCAGGGATTAGCACAATTTGGTCACTTGATTGTTCATGTACAAGGTTGCTTTTGCCCTTGTTCATTATTTTCAAACGTGCTTGGAATCACTTGCTTGCTGTTCTGCGTGCTTGTTTATCTACTTGGCTATTAAAAATGATCAAATCTGGTATAACCTTCAAAATCTGAACAGTACAATTTGCAAACAATCCAAAACTGAAGACCTTAAATTTTGCAAAAATTGACGTAAAATCTTTTCTGGAGTCAAAAGTCATTTCAGGAAGTTAAAAGTCGTACGAATTTTTGTCAAATGCCATTTCAGTATCGCCCATCTGTCGTATGATTGAGAACCCAGTGTCGTACGAGTTTTCATGCCAGCAAATCCAAGGAAGTCAAAATCCTGTTAGCAACTATCGTATGATATTTACAACTATCATTTCATTGCTACCCAACTGTCGTACGAGTTTAGCAACTGTCATTTCATAGACTACCCAGTGTCCTACGAGTCTGTAGAGTGTCATTTGGAAAAATTTGGGAGAGTTGTCAGAAATTGTCAAATTGCAAGATATCCAATGTTTCCAGCCTAGTTCCAGAATCTGTCAAAAATATCATTGTGTCAGGAATAGAGCAGTAGCTATTAAGCATTCTACCATTTTTTGAGTTTGATCTTTTGAATCCGATCTAGTCTTCTATTTGATCAATTTGAGTCCTTTTTATCTCGTGTCAAAACCTTGTCATAACTATTAATCTTCAATCAATCTTCAAAAATAGATTAAGTGTTGAGAACTCGTGTCCGCTATCTTTTGGGCGATCTATCCCATACATCTAGGGCACAGTTTCCTTCACCCACATCTCATCAGATCTTCAAAACTATCATAATCTTGACAAGGTTGCGTCATCCGATTTTCTCAAATCAAATTGTTCTTCAGTTGTCTTCATCCTTTTCCTCTGTTTTATTCAAAGTTAATGGTGGAGACCAGAGCTTCTTCACACAAGAAATCAGAAGAAACATCTCAGCACTTACTTTTGACCAATACCCCAGGTCCAACTCTTGAACAACTCATCAAGTCAGGTATCTACAAAGATGACGGTCTCGGTAACTTTTGATTGAAAACTGGTTACATACCTCCTTTATCAACTCACATAGGTAATCAACAAACTCCTCCTCAATCTCTTCCAGGGAGCCCAAAAACTCCTACCATGTCTCAAGCAGGGACAAACCATGGTTCTCTAGGAGGAGGATCCAAAGGACACCATTCTCAACATAATGCCGACCAAGAACCTACCCCCTCTGAAATCCATCGATGTCAGAATGACGATGAATTCAAGAGAATGATGAGCCATTTCTTGAAAGTGGATAGAGAGGCATACTTTTTACAATTAGCCTAGGAAGGGGCTAAGCTTCCTCCCAACTTTAACGTTGATGATATAATCACACATGAGGAAGAAACTCCACTCACAGCTATGACAAAATAGATGTATGCTATACAAGTCAAATTTAACAATCTTAAGAAGGAGAAGGAACCCAAGGAGTTCTCCATGGATGCCCTATGAACTTTCCCATTTGACAAAAACTTGTATATGCCACCATTCCCAAAAAGAGTGGAGATGCCAAAGTATGACAAATATGACAGACACTTTGATCCTCAAGATCATGTCAGAGAGTTCTGTACGCAATCCATGGAATTCATGCATGAATTGACTTATCTAATGCATCTTTTTCCTAGATCCTTGGGAGGAGCATCCATTCAATGGTTTTCAAGATTACCTTCTACGATCAAAAATTTTGAGGAATTGATTAAATTATTTTATCAACAATATTCAACATTCGGTCACCATGATCGATATCTGTAACCTCAAGCAATATCTAGGGGAATCATTCCTAACTTTCCTCAAGAGGTGGAGAAAGAAGTTTTCTCTATATACTAGACCAATTCCCGAAATGGAGAAACTTAAAATCTTTATCAATAACCTTGTTCCAGAGCTCAACTATCCATTACAAATGCAAGATCATGTATCTTTTGATAAAATGGTGGATAATGCAATCAAGATTGAGAAAGTACTTGTCAAGAAAGGAGAAATCACACTTCAAAAAGACAAGTTTGAATCTGGATCTAGCTCAAAAGATAAAAACAAGAGCTGGAATAGAAACAAAGGTATAATCTCTGATGGTGTTGTTGACACTATCTACACCCCATCAAAGGCACCAGCCTACAATCTCACCCTTGCCACCAAGGCCATTGAAGCTTCAGAGCAAAAATCTGCTGAACCATCTCCAAAGAAGCCATTCAAACGATGGCATAATAAACAAAAGTTTACTCCCCTGGGAGAATCTTTGGAATCTGCCCTGAGAACCCTAATAGCTGATAACATGATCTCTTTACCACCAATTCGAAAACCTGATCTGGATCCAAAACCATATTGGTGGAAAGATAATGAATTCTGTGCTTTCCATCAGACTAAAGGCCACAGAACTAATGGATGCTTCCACTTGAAGCATACCATTCAAGACTTGATAGATCAAGGGGACATCACGATCGATAATCCTAACAGCAATAATGATCACACAACATTTACAAAACCATTTCCACAACATGGCAAGGGAGTTTCCACTTCTTAGCCTAACATGGGGGCAAAAGTCAACTATGCCTACCCTGGAAACAATGCTGTCATCAATATGGTCGAACCATGTCTCTCTGAGACCTGCAATGTCATCATGATTGTACGAAGAGATAGAAATCATTCCTCAGCTAATGCGGTTACCAGATCACAAGCTCAGGCTCATCTGAAAGGACAAACACCAAGTTCATCTAATGTCCCTAAGATACCTTTCAATCTCACATCTGCTTCTAAATAGAAGGTTGCCTCGGAATCTTCCAATCCAAAGGATACAAGACCTACATCTTACAGCATCGTCCAACAACTCCAGACATACCAATGCCAAAATCTCTATGTTTGAGTTACTTCGAATACCTCCAGCTCACAGAGATATCCTAGACAAAGCTTTGCTCGGCTCTAATGTTCCTGATGATCTAGATCTAGATAGGTTCCAAACTATGGTTGGTCATCTAACGTCTCCGCAATATATCTCCTTTTCAGAAGAAGATGACAACTCTCTAAGTCACCCACATAATCAGCCCTTGCACATAGAAGTCTTGATCCAGAACCGTCGAGTCAAACGTGTGTTGATAGATGGGGGCGCAGGCCTCAACATTTGTTCTTACAACTTAATCACACAGTTGGGATTCTTAGAGATGGCTATTGATCCTCGAAAGAAGATCACTATAAAGGCCTATGATGAACAAGAAAGAGCTTCTAAAGGCACCATTTTCTTACCCATCCGAGTGGGTTCGGTCATCAAAGATACCACATGTCAGGTGCTTGATCTACCATTGGCTTACAATATCCTTCTAGGGAGACCCTGGATCCATGAAATGCAAGCCATTCCTTCTACGTACCATCAATGCTTGAAATTTCCCTATGAAGGAGTGGAGGTTACTATCCCAGCAGATCTGAGTACAACTTGCAATACATTGAAGGAAAGTGTCGATAAGCTTGTTCCCAATAACAGAGAATCTTCCATCAAGCAACAAAATGTGGCTTCCACATCCAAGATGGAAGACATTGCTAAAGAGATCAATATCAAAGAAAATGGGATGGGAGAATACACTATAGAGCCAGTCTTGTCTCTGACATCTCTCCCAATCTCACCTAAGTCGTATGGACAATCCTTGAAGCAGTCTAAATCAGAACCTAAGGAACCTATGGAAGCATACAAAAGAAATTTTGTTGCGGAGCAAGTATCCAAACAAGAATTTGAGGAGGATGAAGTTGTGCTTGCATGGCTATACAAAGAGGATTCTGAATCTAAAATTGTCCAACCTAGTGAATCTATAGCACCTACAATCCCTTCTAATTCGTATGGTCCAGGGAACAAATTGATAGCCAAGATGGGATATTTCGGTCAAGGACCTCTAGGAATCAGCGGAAAGGGTCTTGTGACACCCATTTCACATATTGGTAGAGCCAACAAAGATACTGGTGGCTTAGGGTTTAAGAAGAAACCCTATCATCTCAAAGGTGGTTGTTCTCATGTCATAGAACAAATTGCACCAGGAGAACCCCTTCTTAAGAAAGAAGACACAGAACCCTCTGACGATGATTCAGATAGCTCTGACCTTATCCCCTATGAAAAATTGCCTAAAGAGGTCAAGGATCTTCTTGATGATAAAGATGATCCTATCAGAAGAATTAATGTAGTAGAAACACAAGAACCTACTGTAGGGCAAGAGATGGTTGCACCACAAGAACCAGCCAATCTCGAAGGCGATCAAACTGATCCAGAAGCAGAGAGTAGTTATTCTGACACTGATTCCCATGAATATGAATTTAAGTCAAAGACTGAGGGTAATCCTTCTTGGGGTATTCATCTCGATTTCACACATTTTCTAAGATTTCCTAGAGATCCTGAATCAGAAGTTGAGTCAAATGACTATGAATGGGGTGCCATTCTAGAAGAAGATGAGCTTATAACAGAGAAATATATTGATGTTATTCACCAATATGTATCTCAACCCAACGTAGGTCTAGAGCGAAACAATGAACTTAACGTGTCTGATCCACCTATGGTTGAAGAGGACTCCCATGATGATGTTGAGCCTATTCACGAATTGAACATTTTGAGCTGTAATATCACCTTTGAACTTGAGCATTCGGTTATGACCAATGATGACATATCCACATCTGTGAACACCATATCCCAAGCCTTTCCTACTTTAACTATCCAACACCCTGATCTTATTGATCGAACTTCCACGAACCTGAGCCATGGTATCTACACCTTTCCAAGTGACTATGCCCTTGCTTGTTACCTCAATGCAGTCGAGCCTATGAGGACTTCCATCAATGAACCGAGCGTCAGCATGACTAAGTTGGACATCAAATATCTTAGTCAGAAAAACAAGAGTAAAAAGAAAAAGAAAAAGAGTTCTGAGGGTGAAAACCACTTTGTGGCAGTCTCAGAACCGACAAAAGTAAAAAGAAAAGACGTATCTGAAGGTGAAAACCTCTCTGAGGTGCCTAAGGATGAGATATTTGATGTCCTTCCGAGTCATTTACATGATAGATCTCCAGTTCTGATTGAGCCAACTCAATCCATCAATTTGGGTACAACAGAGGAACCACAATTGGTACATGTAGCACAATCTCTATCAGAAGAAGAGAAACATAAATTCACTACATTCTTATCAGAAAAAAAGATCAATTTTGCATGGAAATATTCAGATATGCCAGGATTGGATCCCAATCTCGTTATGCACCATCTATCCATTGCTCCTGGGGTAAAACCGGTCAAACAGAAATTGAGAAAGATGCATCCTCATGTTGCACTCTTAGTCAAAGCAGAACTAGAAAAACTCCTCAAAGCTGGATTCATCCGTGTCATAGACTATGCTGAGTGGATCTCTAACATTGTACCTATTTCAAAACTAGATGGTTCAATCAGAGTGTGCACAGACTTTAGAGATGTGAACAGAGCATGCCCTAAGGATGACTTTCCACTACCTAACATTGATATGATAGTGGACATGACTGTGGGCTATGAAATGTATTCCCTTATGGATGGTTTTTCTGGATACAACCAAATCAAAATTGCTCCAGAAGACCAAGAGGAAACTGCATTCACATGTGCGTGGGGAACCTTCTGTTGGAATGTTATGCCATTCGGACTCAAAAATGCTGGAGCTACATATCAAAGAGCAATGACATCTATTTTTCATGATATGATGCATAAAACAATGGAGGATTACGTGGATGATACCTTGGCAAAATCCATGATTAGAACTAAACATCTAATAGACTTGAGCATGATCCTAGACAGAATGGAATAGTTTAGTCTTCGACTAAATCCTAAGAAGTGTGCTTTTGGTGTCACTTCTGGAAAGCTCTTAGGATACATAGTTTCAAAGAAAGGCATTGAGGTCGATCCAGCTAAGGTGAAAGCTATCATAGAGATGCAACCTCCCAAGAATATCAGTCAAATGCGAACTTTGCAAGGGAGAGTACAGTCCATCAGAAGATTCATATCACAGTTAGTTGACATATCACAACCTTTTACAAAAACATTACATAAAGGCATGACCTTTGCATGGAATGAAGAATGCGAGCACAACTTTAACCATATCAAGAAGTATCTATCAAATCCGCCTATCTTGATGCCTCCTATTCATGGGAAGCCATTGATCTTGTATGTCTCTGCAACAGCCACATCACTGGGGGCATTGCTAGCGCAACATGATGAAGAAAAGAAAGAAAGACCCATCTACTATATCAGCAAAACTTTAGTGGCCTATGAGAAGAACTACTCAATGATAGAGAAAGCATGTCTAGCTATGATCTTTGCATCACAGAAACTGAGACACTATATGTTAGCTCATACCACGCATCTAGTAGCAAAAATTGATCCACTGAAATACCTACTAAGCAAGGCAGCCCTCACCGGTAGACTAGCTAAATGGGTCATGCTTCTAAGTGAATTTGACATTGAATATGTCGAAAGAAAAGCTATAAAAGGTCAAGTTATTGCTGATCAACTAGCAGATGCACCCATGTTTGATGATACACCCATGCAAATGGAATTTCCCGATTCCTCTATCATGCACCTCTCTTCTAGAGCATGGCAGTTATTATTTGATGGCTCCTACACACAGAATGGATCTGGAGCAGGCATATTGTTCATCACTCCTCAAGGATACTCGATACCCAAAGCATTTAGACTAAAGTTTCCTTGCACAAACAATATTGCTGAATATGAGGCACTTCTCAATGGTATGAAAATGGCAATACAGTGGAGAGTTACAGAGATGCACATCCATGGAGACTCACAACTGGTTATCCACCAAGTCAATGATGTGTACCAAACCAAAGATGAAAAGCTCATTCCTTACAAGAGAATGGTAGATGATTTAAAGAAATACTTCATCTCTATCACATTTGAGCAAATACCCAGAACAGAGAATAAGGCTGCCGATGCAATGGCGACATTATCTACTCTCTTACAACAGCCCGAACATGAACTACACTATGAGTTCCTGGTGGAAGCCCTATCCTATCCTGTATATGACTCCCCTGAAACCTGCATGATCTACACTGTTGTAGGTTATGACTCATCTCGCTATAAAAATCTGTTCTCCTATCTCCACGACCAAATCATCCCTAAGTCCTTTAACGGTTTTGAGAAATGAAACCTTATCCGATCTGCATCCCGATATGTCATCATTGGTAATGATCTGTACAAACGAGGTCTAGATGGTACACTGCTTAGATGTTTAGAATGGGAAGAGTCTCAATGTGCATTAGAGGAAGTCCACGAGGGTATATGTGGGTTGTACTCAAATGGTTTAACGTTAGCTTGAAAACTTATTAGGGCTGGGTACTATTGGCCTGAAATGGAGAAAGAGGCTATTAAATTTGCTAAAAATTGTCAACAGTGTCAAGTACATGGCAACTTGATTCATGCTCCAGGGAGAGATTTGATTCCCTTTACTACACAATGGCCTTTTCAATAATGGGCATTTGATCTCATAGGCACTATCCATCCACACTCTTCTAATGGACATACCCATATCATCACAGCTACATATTATTTTACAAAATGGGTAGAAGCAGTTCCTCTAACACAAGCAATGGGGAAACAGATCTCTATGTTCATCCTGAACTACATCATTTGTAGATATGGTATCCCTCATTCCATAGTCACCTACAATGGGGGACAATTCAAAAACAAGGACCTAGATGACTTATGTGCCAAATTCAAGATTACTCAACATTGGTCATCTATCTACTATCCTCAAGGGAATGGACAAGCTAAAGCTTCAAACAAAAATCTCTTGAAAATCTTGCACAAAATAGTGAATAAAATAGGAAGAGACTGGCATATGATGATCAATCCAGCTCTCTGGGCCTATAGAACTAGTATCAGAACGCCTACTAGGGCTACACCATTCGCTTTAGTTTATGGGTCTGAAGTGGTACTGCCTATTAAGGTTGAAATCCCATCACTAAGAATCAGAATGCATGGTCTAGTAACTGATGATGACTACAGAGTGTCTAGGTTACAAGAACTGGAATTACTAGATGAGCGCAGACAAGCAGCGTATGATCATCTCAGAGTATATCAGAAGAGAATATCTAGAGGCTACAACAAGAAAGTCAGACACAGAGAATTTCAGATTGGTGATCTAGTCTTGAGAGAAAATCCTAAAAATCAATCCCATCGAGAACGCAAGGGGAAGTTCGAACCCAACTGGTTGGGTCCCTTTTTCATCACTGCTACTTTTGGCTTTGGTGCCTATCAACTCTCAATGACTGAAGGAGAACAACTCCGAGAACCAATCAATGTTCTCCATCTGAAGAAATTCTACGCCTAAGGCATTCAGTGCTTGGTAAATGTCCTAAAAAAATCTTAAAAATCAGAAAAAGTCCTGAAAAAATGAACATCTTGGTGAAAAACTAGCAATAGGCACCTTGATGATTCACGAAAAAAATCAAAAAAATATCAAAAGTACAAAAAAATTGAAAAAAAGAAAAAGTGCCTTGGTGAAAACCTAGAAACAGGCGCCTTGGTAGCAAAAATAGAATCTCTACCAAGATGGTGAAAACCCAGCAAACGGGTGCCACTTGTTTCAAAATGCTCCATCTATCAGTGCAATCTTGGTCTTTCCCAGCTTTCAGTCTTGCTTTAGTTTTTACATATCTCTCGGTTTATTTCTGCATTTCCAATTTTCAATAAGTCGGTTTGTACACCAACCAGCTCAAGCATCTGTATCCTATCAATGTTTAACACTTGGGGGCAATCAATGTCATATCTTATGGTCTCCCATGTATCTTAGATAGATCATATCTAGTCAAAGTCCTTTGAAGCTTCATGTGAGTCAGTCAGTCAGTCTTGTCTCCAAAAAGGATTTTGCATCTACAACAATGCAATCAAACATCAAAACTCAACTGAAAACAATCTATGTTTTTTACATGCTTTTATCTCCTTGTATGCTTACTAATTCGCATTGAGATTTTTGCATATTGTGTCCCTTCGAGCTCTTCGATGATGTCCTTTATAGGATTTAGAGAGTGATGACTGGGGGCATAATCTTTTCTTTGTCTTCTGCTTGTATGTGAAAATCTAACAACTTTGAAAATTCTGGATTGAAATGGTGTCCGACTGTAAGAGCCTCTATCTCGAATTGGATGGCCATGCGTACCCCGACCATTGATACCCAAAAAATTCAAGGAAGTTTGATCTCACTATTATCTTTTTGAAGTAAGTTCTTTCTCCTACTATGGAACGCGATCTTACCTAAGGATGTGAACGATAAAGGGTCACTACGGGTAATTCACATTGGATTTAGAATGATCTCTTGACTGTTCGATGTGTTTGAACGCAAGGCATACTCAGGTCATCATGACGTTTATGTTTTGATGCTTGTACAAATTGCTATATCAAAATGGACATGATATTTAGGTCATCCTGGCATTTGTGCCTTGGTGCTTATATGTAATCCAACATTCTGAAAACAAATCAATATTCATATGTCCATGGTTGTATAACCAGTGGGTGTTGTATTGATTCTTGCACATACAAATCGATATTCATACGTCTATGGTTTCATAGCTAGTGGGCATTGTATTGATTTATCCAGTTACCAAAAAGTTCAATGATGATAACAAATCGACATATGATCAGTGAGTAGGTCCTAGGTCTTAGGTTGCATTTCATATTGCATGCTTCTTTGCATTTTTCATCTTTGCATGATCTCACAATGACTAAATGAACTTCAATGCTTAAACAATTCTTCAAATCACATCTTCAAATCTAACAAGAGCTGAATCTTACATGAAGGTCCACCCAACGAAACAACAAGTAGAATCCTTTTTTGGGATCAAAATTGAAATCTGCGATCATTCATATTATTAACTACTTACATAATCAACCTTCAATTATCATAGAAATCCAGAATTCAACTTAACTGATTATCTTACATCAAACTATCAAAATTTCAACTTGGTCAACTATGGTCAACTCATGGTTTAACCTAGTCCAATTCGGTCTCCAGGACCTCCAAACGATGCAGAATGCATTCTCAAACGTATATAACCACTTCTCAAATCAATTAACATGCTTCTAAACTATCAACGCTGACTTTTCTTGTCAGATTTCAATTTTAATCCCGAAGGGGGCATGGTATTGCACATCATTCAAAGTCTATAAATCAAATTCTATCGATCAAATTTATCAATATCTTTCATCAGTGATCAAGACAACAATCACGTCTAGTCGCTGATTCATCAAAAGTCCTCATCGCTTGGGGCAAATCTATCATCACTTGGGGCATATCAGATTCATTGATCCATATCAATCTGGTATTCTCCTAATCTTGTAAACTGTATTAGTTTTTGCAAGCATCGGATCATAGTGTTCTTTCCTTGGTTCTTCGGCAACTGAAGGGTTCAGATGTGATACCTGCTAGTTCTGCTAAGACAATCGAGTCTAGAATAGGTCACTCACTTCTTATCAATCCTAAGGTTCAGAATCAGGCATTTTGACACTTTTTCGCAATCATCGGTTCATTGCTGCTACAGTGAACATTATCTCTAGTCATTCAGGACCTCCTATCTCAATATCTCTCAATCGGTTTCTATCTTGAGATCGGTTTATCTTTTGAATCAGTTTCATATCTTTATCAAACACATACTATCTTTGAACCACTGCACTTCGCACAGTAATTCAAAGAGGGGCAAAATGTAATACCCCAAAAATGGGCTATATGTTCATTAACCTCCAATATCAACAATTCGAATGAAATTGACATCGAAGTCCTAACCTAAGGCACATCTAAACATCATCGAATCCTAATTGATTATCTTAAATTCTGCATCGGAAAATATTCCTAGTAATATTCCTAATTATCTTAATTATTTTTAATTTTATAATTATTTGGCAATAAATCACATTTATCCTAAAGTTTGATTAATTGAATATTTTCATATTTAATTAATTAGATTTAATTTTGCCACTTAATTATTTAATTAAATTTAATTCTATCTATTATTAATTGTATTATTTAATTTTGACAATAAATCTAATATCATATGAATAATTGATTAAATTCTTATTTAATTAATTAAAGCAAGTTGTCATTATTTAATAATATAGTTTTTAATAAAAGTTTGATTAAATAATTGATTAACCCATAAATCAATTGTTTTATTTTTAAAATCAGTTAAGTTGAGCATAAATCACTTTATTATAAAATTAATTCATAATTAAAACATGCACAATCATAAAAGCAGACAACTATCAATTATCAATTAAAGCTAAACTCTATTTTGAGTTAAAGCTTAGCTTTTGCATGTTTTTGTGACTAAATTATCTGTTATTTAAAAATAACTCAAAAATCAACTTGAGTTATTTGAGTGATTTATGGCTTTTTCCCATGCACCTCCAAAGCCCTGGATTTCTATAAAAACAAGGCTTCAGCTCATCTCTCAATCATCTCTCAAATTTGCATCCAAGCATCTCATATTTTTGCACAATCACACTGGAGAATTGGAGGCTGAGGAATCAACTTGCGAATTCAAAGCTTTGTGAGATCAATTTCAATTGCATAGTTTTTATATCTTAGCATAGAATTTCATAGTTTTCATATCATTGCTAGAATCTTCATTGTTAGATCATTTAGCATTCATTTCATATCAGTTTTCAATAGCATTCATAGAATATCAGTTTATCATTCTTATTGCATAGAAAATACCAAAAATATAGATTAATTGCATTCAATTTCATATCCATCTTTTGCATTCAAATCCTTCATTTAGGTGTCGTCTAGGTCACTAATCTCGATTACAATCTAAGAACATCAATCTCGCACCTACTAGAAGGCAGTAAATCACTTGGTTAGATAGTTTTTAATTTTGCACGATTTCGATTATAGCTAACCTCTAATGTTTTACTGAAGTGTTGTGTCTACAAATCAGGTACAATTTTCACACACACAATAAGACAATCCTAGGAGATCTACTAACTATTTAGAAATCATAGAACTACTTGCTCCTGAGTCTATCATACAATTATGAACCAAAAAGTCTCCAACAATAAGAGTTACATAGAAAGGAGGAGGTTTAACCTGTGGGGCAACAATGGGCTGTAAGCTGGCTTCTTCGGTTTGCTGTTCCTTTTGAGATGTTTCAGCCACTAGGACTCTGGGTTGTTCTGAAACAGCTTCTTGATTTGATGAAATCTTATCCAACTCGCTAAGTATTAGCTCCCTTTGTCTAGGGATCGCCAGGGTGTCCATTAAAGGTACATTGATAGAGGTCTTCTTCATCTGCTCCACAATATTAAAAAATCCCAAATTTACTTTAGCCTATCCTTTTGGTGCAGCAATCCTTGTTTGTGTAGGCACCAACTGTGTGGCTGCCTTGACTAGTTCTTTAGCCTCTTTTGACTGGTTTGGGATTGGAGCTTGAACTACTTTGGGTTGTGGATTCACAATAGGAGCTTGCTGACTGGTAGAGGCCACTTGTTCAACCTCCAAATCCTTCTTCTTAGACCTTGTGTTGGCTGCAATTGGGATGTAGTTTGGGTTATCATTTGGTGATAAATTCACCCTGCAAAAATCTTCTTTCTAAAAATTCACCAGTGCCACCTCAGGTGTCTGCAACTCGTTTGGGGTAACAAATGGACCTTGCTGAATTTTTGGCTCTTAAGCCACCTCCTGCGACATTATCACATTGTTCTACACCATGAGGGGCTGAGCATAGCCATTAGGACACATTCCTTGGATGTGTTGCTAATTGCATGGGCAGCCCCATTGGTATTCTTGTGCCATATTATTCTAAGCTACAGGAACCATGTCTCTAGAAGCACTAGGAGTGTTAGGATTATAAGGCTGGCTGGCCTTTTGTCTATAATTTCTTGCTTGGCCTTGCTGGCCTTGTTGGTATTGGGGCCTATTCTGTTGGTAATGATTTTGATAGGGTTGTTGATAAGGCTGTTGATAGGGTTGTTGGTAAGGTTGGGACTGCTACTTCTTTAGACTAACCAACTCATTAGTAATAGTTTGCAAGGCTTTCTTGATCTCGTTTAGCTCCTGGGATTGATTTACATCTGGGCTAGCAACTTGTTGAGGAGGAGCTGGGAGAGGTGGAATAGATGCCAAGGCTGGAATTGCTTCAGGGACAGGATGAAGCTCGGGGAAGATAGGCATTGGGGGCCTTGGGTCTATTTTTCCTGCTTGGATTAGGCTATTTTTGGCTCTTATGGCAAGGTCATATGCTGATGGTAAATTAGTCCCTTCCATAGATTGGATCATAACAGAGATATCACTGTTAAGGGCTCTTAGATAGTATAGAAAAACATGTTGGCTTGAAGGTCTAACCGTGGCTGGTATTCTATTCCATGTCCTTTGAAATCTGAAATTGAAATCCATCATGTATTCTTGGGGTGACCTTTTGATAGTAGTTAAATGCTCAACTAATGAGAGGTGATCTGATTTATCCTCAAATTGATTGGTCAAGGCTTGACCCAACCCATCCCAATCAGCTATAGAACCAATCGCTAAGCCTCTAAACCATTGCAATGCTTTTCCCTTGAGGGAAGCTACCAACAACCTCACAACCACATTATCCTAGGTTATACTATGAAGGGCACAAAGGGATGCTACATCTCTTATATGCTCAATAGTTGAGGTCTGATCCTCTCCTGTAAAAATAGGAAAACTTTTAAGGGCTGATATGGGTATGTCATTATGCTGCTGCAAATTCAAGGGGCTGCCTTGATTAAAGGCCACAAAAGGATGTTGTCTAGCCATTGGAGGATTAAGGGGAGCTTGAATTGTTGGTGCTACTTGCACTAGCTAAATTTGGGGAGTGGTTGTAGGAATGTGAGCAGGACTAGGAGTAGGATTAGGAGTAGGATTTGTAGATTTTGATGCACTAATTTGGGCTACTTTAGACCTCTTCTTGATGGATGGAAGCTCTGTATACACAAAAGGATTCTTACTTTGTCTGGTTGGGATCCAACTCATAAGCTTAAGTACTGATCTGCATGAAATAAGATTAGAGTCACCAGGTATGATTTCAAAACACTATCACTACTCATACCACACAATAATTTGCATAAATCTTTCTTAGAAACTTGACTCATTGAGTCTTTTAGAGTCCCACCGGGCATGCCAAAAACTATTGTCACTAAGGATTGCACCCAATTTGCTAAGTTTTGAACCCAGCAATCCTGTGAAACATGGGACTATTCTCAGGCTATGGGTAACCTATCTGAGAATAGACCTCTGGATTAAGGGTCAGCTTCCCTTTGGATCACTTGAAAAACTTACAAACTTTTTAGGAGGAAAGGGAGAGAGTGCATGAAAACAAACCAACTGTGATTGAATGAAAACAAAGGTGATCCACCAAATTTTAAAGAAGATCCACAATTGAAAATAAGTTTACTCCAACAACAAAACAAACTTAACTCACAACTCAATCCCACTTTCTTAAACTCTTAGTGAAACAAGGTACTTGGAATGCAGAAAAGGAAGAAATCTTCACAATTCTGATATTCTTGATTGCACACAAGTCACACTACTAAATTAAGATAAATTCCTAAACACCAACTTGGATTCAACATGCAGATTAAGGATATAAGGACATCACAATAATCCTGCATATGACTTCAAAAGAAAACATAAAATTGTAGGAGAACAAGAAAGATCAATTTTTATTGCTGAAAAGAAACTAAGTACAATTGTGTCTCTTAGAGCTACAACACTCCTATCAGAGAGAAAGAATGAAGAGCTAACCTCAATCACCAAATGTGAGAGGTATATAAAAAAAACCTAGGAATTTGCATTCAAACTCCACTACCTCCTAAGAATAGAAAAAAGGTCAAAAAGGACCCATGAGGCTGCATCATAATTCGAATGCCAGATTCTCAAGTTTTTAGGGGGCAAGAAAAGTGGGAACCTAAAAATAGATAGTCAAGGAAGACTGCTCTATCCACTAAGTCATGCCTATAAATGATATGCTGATAATGGTTTATAAAAACACCACTTGTTGATATCTTACAATAACATGTGTGCAATTACTTGTCATTAAAAACCTATCCCACTATGACACAAAATGGATCTAATGTATTTTAAAAATGGTCTCAACCCAAAAATAGGGAAACACATTTTAAAATAATCATAATTAAATAAGAATCCACTTGTGCCTAAATAACAAAATATGGACTAAGATGTATTTTGAAAAACTCTCAACCCAAAAATGGGGAGAAAATATCCAAAATATTTGCATTTACAACAAAATCCACCAATTAAAAGGGCACCTAGCATAAAAAATAAAACAATTAATAACCTCAACCCAAAAATTGGGGAGAAAATGTTAATTGATTATTGAAGTGAAAAAAACCCCTTTCAAAGATTGAAAGGCAACTGTTGGCATCAGCATCCCTCTTTGATGGCATTTGGAAAGTTGCCACTCTCACTGGCACTCTTCCTTGATCCTCAACCTAGATTTTGGAAACATCAGTCTTCGAAAGCCCTCTGTCATGGTAATATGATTTTTTGAGGTAAGCATGTATGCACTCAATCTGTATTTGATATGATTGTGCAATTTTTTTCTTCCTCTGTGTTTTTGAGGGCTTTGATGCTTCTAGTTTGTATTATAGTTACACCTTTTTGTTAATGACTTGATTATCACTGTTGTGATGCTTAGTATGATAGCACTGGTTTTATCTTTGTTGTAAATTCTATTTCATTGCATTTGACTATCATCATGCCAAAACTAGGGTGTGATTGTGATGCTCTCTGCTAGGGCACCGAAATGTCTCCTCTGCATTGTCGACTTCATTGCATAGTGATGGCATTGCTTCCCTATGAGTGCATATTCGATATCATGAATATGACATTCACGATATGTGTGCACTGTGATGGTTTTGCAAGAACTAAGGCATCATCATATTTTTTATTCACTATTATTTCATGGCACTATGCTTCTTTGCATTCTCTGCATTTGATCTCTTGTAAAAACTAGGGCATCATCGCATTTTTTATTCACTGTTTTGATTTTCCCTGTGAAATGAAAATGGGGGCACTGTTGAGCCTGTATCTTTCTTTGCATATGTTTACATGGCCTATGAATAGATAAGGCATTGCGTACTGGCATCCATTTTATTGCGGGCTTATGACACATGCTTGTTTGTTGTTTTGAATTACTATGCATTGGTGCTGATGTGTATATCTTCCATGTTTAGGTGACCTGTGATGAGGGCCCGTGAATCACTGGTCTTTTATCTTTGACTGTATACATTTACTAGTGCCTAGGTTGGCTCATGGTTTCAATTGTATCGCATTTGATTATGTGTCTTATTTTGACTGTGCTCGATCCTAGCATGTGTGAGCTCGATCTCCATGGATGAACATGTTGTTTGCTAGTATCAGATCCTTGCTTACTGCTATATTGATATGTTCAAACCCGACACCCACATGTTTGTAAAACTCATGATTGAGCTAGGGCACTAAGTCTTATTGGACTATACACTACTTGCTATGGGACATGCTTTATTACCCTTGTTTTGCATTGGCACCATGTTTGTTTGGCTCGTGAAAAAGCTAGGGTGTCTGTATTGTTGATAACCCGTGAGCTGAAACTCATCCCATGTCTATTATCATTTTATACCCTTCTCTGTTTGTAGATAGCCGATGAGCTAAGCTCTTGGCATCATGGATCCTTGTATACTTGCTGGCCTATACTAACAAGTTGAAACCCTCAAGTTTTCTTGGCACCAATGTTTGACTGCTCGATATGCATTTGAAAACCCAAACCTACATGCGCTCCTTGCTTTGGCTATATGTCGTGCCTCTTTCTTTTGGTGACCTGTGAGCAACTACCAGGGCACCGTATCTACATATGAACATGCCTGTTGTTGATATTCCCCTTTGTATTTTGCTTTGGCACCATATCCTAGCTTGTGTATGAAATCGGGCATACTATTGGAGCTACCCACAAGTCATCATTGTCGTTTTCTACCACATGTGCTATGAATATAATCAATGCTTGGATCCCGAGCATATCAATAGGCCATTCTTACTATTGATTGTTTGATGCCAGAGATGTCATCAAGATCTCCCTTGCTTAATAACTTCAATAACCCGCAGACTATCACATCACTGTTATTATCCCCTGAATTCATGGCATGTGCGTATACGCTATTGTAACCTATTCTTACAGGCCATTTCCTCTTAATTTGTGATCCATCGATGATGCCAGTCCACTATCTTTGATACTCAGGGCCTACAGACTAAGGCCTCTTTAATTTAATTAGCATCATGTTATTCCTTTTCATTGCATAGCCGTGAGTTTGATATAAGGCTTGGCACCCTAATCTATTATTTTGATATCAGATTCCCTTGTATTGGCATGTTATTTACATATGAACTCACTGTTTCATCTTGCTTTGGGATTCATGAGCCAGAGGAATGTTGTTGCTATTACATGTTGAAATGTTCATGATCTTGAAACTTGACATCCATGGTATCACACTCATGAAAGTAGAGCTCGTACTTTATGACTATGTAGGCTATGAATGTTCATTATATTTTGTATTTGCTATCATGAGGCATCGTGATTTATATATGTTGTTGTTATTATCATGCTCTACTTTGTCCTTTGGGAAACCTCACCTCATTGCTCTGCTATTGATTTATCTGGCATGATTTCAAAGCCTGTTTTGATAAAGCATTATGCTTATTTGATCATTTTGATATAGCCCGAGATCTAGCCAAGATATACTATTTATGGTTATCTTGAAAGCACTGGATCCTTGTTGTTGATTGTACCACTTGTCTATTGCATGCAAGATGACCCCAAAGTAGAGTGAATATGATGCTACTTTTACAGTTAGATTATATTTCACTATCATCCTGCTATCATATTATTCCTTTTCTGACATGCTGATGATGTATGATGTGCTCTGCATGTTCAAGCCCAAGGGCAAAATAGGGTACTGCATTTGATTTCTTACTTGGTGCCCTATTTGGTTCATCATATTTATCATGTTCATGCCACCATATACATAATCTGATATGCCCATGCCATAATATCAATGCATTGAATGCATCCTTGGAGTATATTATGCTGTGGTGTGCCCCTTCTGTGACATGTAGGATTGTACTTTTATTCTTCTGCTATTTGCACCTTATGCTTTCCTTGGCTTCCATTATTCTTATTGATGCTGCATCATCTGGATGTTCTTCTATTTTGTATGATGTGTGCTCTTGGCCCTTGATGTGATCACATGACAGGAAACCTAGATTTTTTCTATCATGATCTGCATCAAGGGCCCAGGTCATTCATTGAATTCATTATTGGATCAGCTCCTCCTATATTTGCACATGAAACAAACATGTCAGTGAAAACATGGTGCCTCTTGTTCTTTGGAGCCTTATGCACATGCCTTGAGCATAGCCTTTGCTAGAGGTGCATGGCTGAGTGTACATATACCTTCTGTAGATATTGTGATACTAGCCATTGCATAGATCCATTGGATCTTACCCATATCCCTTCTTCTCTTTTTGCAGGTTCTGGATCTCAGGAGCTCTCTAGACAGGACCGGATCCGGACACCACTACCAGACAATGTCTGGTACCCTAGTATTTAATCATTTTCTTTATGTATATGTATACTCATTCATTCAATTCTGGTAATGGCTATGCTCATGGCCCGCGTGAGCTCAGATAGATGTTTCTCCTTTCAGTTCTTTCCCATTTGTACAGTATACAGACATGCATGTGTAGCTTTAGATGTTGTTCATTTCCTTTTACTTTCATGTACTCTTCAAAATGAAATGATCACAAACTTTAAAGAAGATCACCTAATAACACAAACTAGGGTATTGTAGCCTCATCTAGTAATTAGGTCTCCAATCTAAGAATGAGTAAAAATATGGCAACAGAAACCCAATGTCAAACAAAAAAAGAGGTTATTATCAAGGACATAGATCCTCAATGCAAACCATAATTTTCATGTATGATTGGATATCACATAATAGATAGATACTACTTAACCAAGGAAAGATGTGAATCTCGGAAAGACAGAAAAGAAGGAGATGACATCCTTGCCCCCTAAGTGTAGGACAAAGATGGAAGAGGATACCTACTTCACAAAGAAAGGAGATACCCTATTTACAACAATGTATACCATATCCTAAGTGAGGGATATTGACCCCTACATCCAAGAACATAGATAATTGTGAAAAGGATATGTCACTCATGGAAAAAGGATCCTCAAAGAAAGAGATCTTATCAACAAGACCTCCACCAAAGAGGAGTGCTTTAGATAAAATATAATGTTTCAAAGATAAATAGAGAGGGAACAAAGATTCAATCATCAAGCCCATTATAAACAAGAGGAAGAGGAATCTTTGAATGAGGGAAACAACACCAAGCAAGGGTGAGAGTTTATAAAGAATATAATTTGCAACATAGAGAAGAAGTGATGACTTAGGACAACAACTTCTCATATAAGAAGGTTATCCATAGTCAAAACATCTATCAATATGATGAAATAATATTGCAATATAAACAAATACCACTAAGCTAAGGAAAGAATTTCCCTAGACAAAGAGAGAGAAGGAAGAACCTTGCTCCCTAGGGATGAAAGGAAAGGGATACCTTTGAAAAACACATGTCCTAGAAAAGATATATTGAATAATGGATGAGAAGAAATCAAAATACAAACCATGGACATAAATGAAATAATAATAGATTCTATAAGATAGGAAGAAATATACCTCTTGCCCCCCAATCTAGAGGAGAAAAGATCTATGTTATATCAAAATGAGGGGTAAAATTATGAATAAATCTCAAAGGAGAAATTTCTTTTCTTTTATCTTTATGGATCAGATAATAAGGAGAAGGTACTTTGAAGAATCTTTGCACATCTACATCATGAACCATAGTTTTAACCTCAACATAAGTGTGGGAAGAACTAGGAATAGCAGATGGAGAATTAGGAATCAGATTAGGGAAAAAAGGATTAGGATTAGAAAGGATATAATTAGAATTAGGAAGTTTAGGAATACTAGGAAAAGTGTAGGAAGTGATATGAATGGAAGACAAAACTAGAGGAACACTTGGAACCACAGTTGGAAAAGGGTCTAAATAGATATAAGTAATACTATGGTAAGAAGGTTGTGAGGTAGGATCTTGATTTCCCATAAGATCACCACTAAGAGGAAGAGCTTTAAGGGAATTCATATCTTTCTCTGCTAATGCCTCATCACTAGAAGGAATCCTAAATGGAGGTGAAAAATTTATAATGTCATCTTCTTTCACATAAGGGAAGTGTGTTTTAGAGAATATGTCATCCTTTTGTATGAAAAATTCTTCACAAGGAGGAGATAAATCAATGTATGTATCCGAACTAGGAGGATTATCCACAATGGTTTCATGAGGAAGAGAGTAATCAACATCGAAATACAAAGGTTCATCCCAAATAGGAGGATTATCCATAATGGTTTCATGAGGAAGAGAGTAATCAACATCCAAATCCAAAGGTTCATCCCAAATAGGAGGAAGAGAGTAATCAATATCCAAATTCAAAGTTTCATCCCAAATAGGAGGATTATCATCCCTATCCATTAAGCGCAATGTAGGAGTGCCATAAGTCCTTAAAGCTTGATCCCTAAAGGGGAAAGAAGGTAAATTGTATTGTAAAATAGGCTCATAGAAAAGACATATATTAGGAGAAGAATTAACATCAATCCCTAACTCATCTTTGTAAAGGTCAATTGAAGAGGTTGTAGAGGAAGATGAAATAGGATTAAGATCAATGGAGATCTCATTCGAACAATTTTCATCCTCACTTCCATGTACCTCATTAAGGGATCTATCATCTTGAACAAAAAAAGCCTCATCAAAGTACTCAAAACAAGAATCATACAAGTTGAATACTAAAAGCATGAAAATGTAAATATTTTTGTATTTTTAAAGAAATTTTGCAATTTTTATTTTTATTTTTGAAATATAAATGCAAGAGCATAAAAGAAACCTAATCTTAATGCAAGAAAAGATTAACCACAAATCTAACGCAATAGGGCATCTAAATCCACAAAATAAAGGAGAGTAAGTATGTCGGGTTCACCAAAATGTAAAGTGAAGGTGAACACACAAGATAGTGCAAAGGGAGATCCAACACAATAGGGCATTTAAATCCACAAAAGAAAAGGGGTAAGTATGTCAGGTTCACCAAAATGTAAAGTGAAGGTGAACACACAAGATAATGCAAAGGGAGATCTAACATAGTAGGGCATCTAAATCCACAAAAGAAAAGGGGTAAGTATGTCGGGTTCACCAAAATGTAAAGTGAAGGTGAACACACAAGATAATGCAAAGGGAGATCTAACACAATAGGGCATATAAATCCACAAAAGAAAAGGGGTAAGTATGTTGGGTTCACCAAAATGTAAAGTGAAGGTGAACACACAAGATAATGCAAAGGGAGATCTAACACAATAGGGCATCTAAATCCACAAAAGAAAAGGGGTAAGTATATTGGGTTCACCAAAATGTAAAGTGAAGGTGAACACACAAGATAATGCAAAGGGAGATCTAACACAATAGGGCATCTAAAGTGAAGGTGATCACATCGGGTTCACCAAAATGTAAAGAATAAAATATGGATGGGGTCCTAGAACAATGGTTTGCACATAAAAGAGACCCCAAAACCAATATTTTACACTTACATTTGAATTGTATTGATATGAAAAGTAAATGTAAATGACTAATGTTGAAATGAAGAGATAAAGGTACTTACCTCTGAAAAAGAACCTGCTGAAAACCTTGTCAAACAGTCTTAGAAACTATTGATTTTTGCAACCTTGAATCGAAACTGTGAGATCTACAAAACCCAAAATCTTTTCCAATTCTAAGGGAGGTTGAGTTTGACCCTCATAAAAGGTCAAATACTACATTTTTTATTCTGAAGGTCGATTCTGATTCTATTCACAGATCTTGGAAGTTCGCCGAAAAGGGTATCCAAATTCGCTTTCAAATTTGAAATCCTGCACTTGTACCTGCAAGAAAAATGGTTTTTTTGTTTGTTAGGGGGGTTTGCCTTGGTCAAACCCTGGTTTGGAATCAACCTTAATATTGAAATTGAAATGGAGAATGCTAGCAAGTAGTAGAAGAAGATCTAACAATGAAGCTATGACATTCAATATATATACAATTGTATTTGAAATGTAATCAAGTATGTTGATATGAAAGCTTGAACATGTAAATCAAACCTCCATGATTGTATGCTTGAAATCCACCTTGAGGGAAGAATGAAATGGATCTTGAAGATGAACAAAGGATCTTGAAGGAAGATCACACCATCATGATGGCTAGATCTAGGGTTTGGAATGATGAATCTTGAATGCTTGAACCAAATCCCTTCAATGGCTTGAATGCTTGAATCCTTGATCTTCAATGGAGAACTTGGATGGAGAAGAGGACTTGAATGCTTGAATGGATGCTTGCTTGATCACCTTGAGAAAATCTTGAGAGCTTGATCATGAAGTTGCTTGAAGATGAGATGTGAAAATGAGCGAGGAAGGCTTCCTTTTATAGTGAACTAGGGCACAATCCTCTAGAGGGGCCACCTTGGAGAATTAAATCCCAATTAGGTCCTAACCTTTAGAAAATATACCTAGGTTAAATGCAATTAGAGGATTTACCATCCCGAAACCCGAAATGGCCAACCCGGAGGTGGGAAAACAAATATCCCGAAAGCCCGATACCTAAAAATCAAGGATTCTAGAAATTTGAAGAAAGGGGGATAGTTAGGATCAACCTTGAATTTGACCCTGGGCCCAGATTCAGTCAGAACTAGGTCAAGAGGTCCCGGGGATGCCCAGAAACCTAGAAATGATATCAGAACAAGACATAATTCTAGGGATAGACATAAAATCCTATGATTACTATGATGAAGGCCATGAGGACCTATTTCTAAATCCTACCTAGAAAATAGAGCCATGGAAGAGGGAAATTAAGGAGAATCCTCAGGATCCTAACCCCAATTTCACCTAGAATGAAGAAATCAAGTATAGGGAAGAAGTGGAAAGCGGGGAGAAAGCCAAATACATGCAAAGACCTGATCAAGGCGCTTAACATGACCCCAAACCACTTACTCGGAGGGATAAATGCTCTTAACATTTGAAGTGCTTCCATTTTAAGATGATACAGACACATTTGCCAAGGAAGGTTTAAGCAACAAAATGGATGAAGGAGATTAAGAGGCAAGATCTGATGGTTGATATGAAAATAGTTTACTTGTCTATTTAAGAGACATGAGTTTCATTGTTGAAACATGTCAGATAAAATATAGACTACATAAGATTTCACGTGAAGACTTTATTCATGTATTCCTGATCAAAATGGTTATAGACAGAACTGATATGCAAGCATAACCGAGCGTGAGAGATATATACACTGAGTAAAGTTAGACGAGGAAATATTGAGGAAGTTAATTGTTTAATGATTAGAGTTTTATGAGCTTAGCATAGATCTAAATATTTGCAATTAAGTTGTATTTGAATCAGATCAGAATTGTATCAGTTTAACCATTGATTCAGCAAAATCTCTTAACCGAGTGGACCTAACAACCATTTTGTATTACCATATGACATTCCTTGAATGTTAATTGTTATCTTGTTGACCCCATAGTGAATGTTGGTCAAGAATTAACTATTAGTGATAAATCCTCTAACCAGGTCACACCTAACAATGTGCATTGTAATCTTTAACAGAGTTGGCTCCTAACCGAGCTCACTTCAGAAGAGTGAAATATTTTGGGTTACCGGTCTCGGGTGGTTTTTCCCTTAGTAGGGTTTCCATGTTAAATCATTGTGTTATGTGTTATGTGTTATGATTGTTTTTCTATCATACTTTACATACTGCATAATTGATTTAATTGGTAATCATTATTTGGATAATTACTGGTATTTGGTAAATGAACAGACAGATTGATATTTTATCTTATCGAGCTGTTTGAATTGTTGAAATAGTTTTAAAAAGTACATCTAAGAGTTTGGGACTATAGGATAATTGATTTAACTGATTCACCCCCCCTCCCCCTCTTAGTTATTCTAACAGAGTCCTCAATGAACCTCCATACCACTTTTGCTCGCATTTTGGTTGATATAGACATAATGAAAGGTCTTCCTGTTGAGCTCTCCCTTTAATTTTTTGGTAAATGTTGGAACCACATGGTAGACTTTGAAGGTATCCTCTTTCGATGTTGGAGGTGTTATAATGTTGGCTATATGCATTCACAATTCTCCAAATAAAGGAAAGATAATCAGGCTACTTGGTGGAAGGATTCCAATCCTCACCACTATGTTGTGGAAATGGAAGATTCAAAGTAGGCAAGGAGTGCATTGGTATATGAATTTTTTTCACCTTTAGATCTGACAAAGAGTAGGGTTGACTCTTTGGACTCCACAGATGGTAGGGTTGATGCCTCGACCTCACTATTATCTCCCACAAATGGGACCAAAGTTGGGTTGTCCTCATCAGATATGGTACAAGACAAGACTGTTGTGTCCCTTGGTAACATGTTGGGTAGGGAAGATGGGAGGGCTTTGATAAATTCCCCTCCTAATGTGAAACATTGTTTAAAAATTGGAACATAAGAATATCTAGATGTGGGAGTGCATTCAAAGAACTCCACACTTGTTTTGGGAGATTCAAATAAAAAATCAAGGGAGGTTCAAAGTCTTGAGGGGTCTGAGGACAATTGGATTGTTGTTCATAGGAAGAGGAAGAAAAATGAGACCAACTTTAACATGCTTTTCCGCTCACACACCAAGAATGGAGTGAAATCTTTGAGCTAATTTTTTTTTCCTGTCCCCATGTCTTCTCCTGGTTGTGGGGGATTTAGATATTATTTTTGGGGCTGATATATTTTGGGTACGAGGCTTTCCCCTTGTGGCCTCACTTGTTATAGACCAAGATAAATTTTCCTATTTTTAATTCAAAGGGAGTTGCCCAATATGTAGTTATTTATCTATAAAAAAAATAGTTATCTTAATGAAAATAATGATAGAAACAAGGATTATAGGCAAATGAAGGTTGGAACCCTAGAAACTAAAATAATGGAACAAAACATTAATGAAGAATTGGATAAACATTTAGAATAAAAAGATATGAATTTATGGATCTTAACATAGAATAAAATCTAGAAAAAGAGGAAGACGCATTTGAGAAACAACATATCATTAAAGATATCATGAAATCAATGGAGGAAGAAATAAAAAGAGAGATGGACAAAAATAGAAAGAATAATGAATCAATTATGGAAATAGAAAGGACATAAGGATCACTGGGTATCTATAAGAGTTGTCCATGTAAGATAAAATTAGATTGTATCAAATCCCCTAGAAAAAGAGGGAGGAAATCTCTTACAAAGATGAGAATAAAGGATAGAACAACTACAAACTAAACTAAGATAAATGTTCTTTCAATGTAGGGAAGGGGAATTTCCTTCTCACTTCTCCATGAGGATCATAGTGTGTAATGTTAGGGGCATGAATGCCTCTAACAAGAAATGTATATTAAAATGTTATATCTTTCCATCCAAAGCTAAAATAATAATGATTCAAGAGATAAAATTGGATGAGAAAGAATCAAAAGAATTTACTAAAAGGACAAGAAGTTAGAAATGGGAGCCTGTAAGAAGTAGAAGGGGCTTTGGCATATTAGATATATTATGGGACTCAAAGAAATGTGTGGTGGAAGTAATTGATAAAAGCATAAATTGGTAATGCGCACTAGTGAAAATCCTAGACAAAAATCTTAAACCTTTGTATTATTCAATGTGTATGGACCAACTCCAAATCATAAGAAAATAGAAGTATGGGAAGAACTAAGTAACCAACTTCTTGAAAATTGGTGCAAACCAAGGAAGGGAGGATCCAATTAAGGACAATCCAACCTTGTAGCTTCAGAACAACACCACAACAATTGTTTCAAATCAAATTTCCCATTACATGCTTGACTATAAGGCCTTCTGAGTTAGGGCCAATTACAATAAAAAACAATTCTGCAAGATCAATAGGATCCAATACAATTCTAGCTAGTCCAGTCTTGAAAACAATTAGCAACTGATGGAAACCCTAAGGCAGATCTAAACTTGAGCTCACAAGCCTCCAAGCAATCTCCTTGTCTCCAAGTATGCAAACCACTAGCTTTTCTATTACAAACTATCAGATAACAATCTGATCTGCAAGATCTCGCATGATCTTTTCCACAACTTCACTTCTCCAATTCTCAGAACTTCCTATATGATACTCCAGATCTGATGCCTAAGCAACTACCCCAACACCCCTTAAATACTAATCATAAGCCACAAGTTGTATGGATGAAACCATTAACTCCTACAAAAAAATATTAAATGTAATACAAGTCAGCTTATAAATTGCCTTACAAACATTTAATTCAACATGTCAGCCTGTAACAACAACTACCAACAATTAATGCACTAAGTCGGCCCAACAAATCACATAGAACTCTAGTCGGTAAACCAGAACTACTGAGTGCCAAAGAAACAACTGAGCAACAGTGAAACAACCAACCATGCTAAGTAACACCGAGAAACACAAACATTATTGAGCACTAGTTCCACTGAGCACTAGAGGTTCCACCGAGTTCCTTCAGCGATCGAGCTTCCTTCAATAATTGAGACCATCGGTTAAGGCTGCAATCGAGTAACACCGGCCAAATAACAAACCACTATGCAGATTCACCGAGGACCAAGAATTCCCCTGCATCAAACACCCTAGGTTCAAAAAGATGTTCATATGTGAGAAGAACATCTTCTAGGATTCAACACATAAATCCTAAACTAGTTCTTCACATACAAGTCCTCCATCTTCTCACTTTGCATACTCTTCCACTTCAGCTTCCTCTGTCTTATCAAGTCTTTCCTTGATAACACATAGGCTTGTTCTCTAAATTGATCATTCATTTACTCATGATCTACCAACTCAACTCGGCTACCAATACTCAGGCTTCTCCTACTGAGCGTTATATCTAGCAAAGGCATTAGGGAAAACTTCTTGTCATCCTTCTCAATAGTAAACACATTCTTCACACAATCATACATAGCTCTGCAATCATATTGCCAAGGTCTACTCAGCAATATATCATAACTATTCATCTTCACAATATCACATAACACAAGATCCTTATACTAGCCAATCTGAACATCAACAAAGCATTGTTCTCTAACTTCCAGAACATGATCATCTTGCAACCAGCCTATCCTATAAGGATGTGGATGTCTCATTCTATTCAAACCAAGTTTCTGAACCATATCCTCAGCAACAAGGTTATTAGTACTACCACTATCAACAATTACATCACAAAGTTTACCTCCATACTTGCATCGAGTCCTAAACAAGTTATTCCTCTGACAAGGTTCCTCCTTTGTACCGAGAAATGTTTGTCGAAGCAACAAGTTCTCAGATTCAGGTTCATTCTGAATGTTCTCATTCACCACAGCAGTTCATTGGTCACCAAGCTTCTTCTATGTACACTCAAAAGAATGGTGTCCTTCCTCTCCATTGTTATAACAAGTACCTTTAAAGATAACTCTACCTATCTTCTTCTTTGGTTCTACAAGTTTCTATTCATCTTCTGCATTAGTCAGTTTATCCTTCACCAAGTGATCAATCTTCTCCTTCCCTCGGGAGTTACCATGTTGTTTCCTCTTCAACTTATCTTCTACCTTCAAAGCATACTGATAAGCATCTTCAACATAATCAATCTTTAGCATACCAAGCTCATCCTAAATATTGAATCTCAGACCATTCACATACTGAGAACCTTTTCCTTACCAAGTTCTCTGTGTCTAGACTGAATAGTAAGTTTGTAGAACTCCTCAGTATAATCTTCAACAAACATCCTTCTACTTTAGATCCTGCAACTTCTTAAACAAGTCAAGCTCATAGTCAGTAGGTATGAACTTAGCTTTCAACTTAGTCACCATCAACCTCCATTGATTGATATTCATTTCACCTTCATCTTCTCTATCTCTTTATAATTCTTTCCACCAAAGAGCAGCATGTCCTTTCAACTTTTTTTGTGCCAATCTCACCCAAAGAGGATCTTCAATTTCTTCCAGCTCAAAGAAATCTTCAAGTTCACCAATCCACTCAATCAAGTTCTCAGGTTTCTAGGTACCAGAGAAAGTAGAAACTTCCATTTGGTAACTAATACTTAACCGAGCTCTAGATCTATGTAACTGAGCAGTTCTATCTTCACCATATCTGTCCCTCCGGTCATCACCACTAGATCCAGCAGCTTCAAATTCTTCAGCAGCTTCTTCATAACCATCCTTAGTACCAACATTCTAAGGTATGCCAGTAACAGCTCTCATGTTCTCAGTGACCATGTCAATCTTCATCAGTTTCATCTCAGATATAAAATCTGATTTCACCTTCTCTGTAATCCTAGATTCCACAGTATCAAAGAGATTAGCAATTACTCTAGGGTCCAATCTTCTCAGAGGCATCCTTAAAGATTAAGAGAAACCCTCTGCAAAAAACCCTACACCGACCACCTTGTGACAATATACAGGTTGTATGTAAGTCAGATCACAATCTACCACCTTGTAAACAACTAGGGCACAATTTCACAAGTTTAGTGCCATGGATCTGCAACTCAGATCATATGATCTCTTCGCCAACAAGATCAATTTCACAGGATCAACCCTCACAAGATCAATCTTCACTCCATAAGATCAACTCGGCTCTGATACCACCTAACGCAGACCAAGGCAAAGAGGATCCAATTAAGGAAAATCCAACCTTGCAGCTTCAGAACAACACAACAGAACAACACCATGACAATTATTTCAAATCAAATTTCCCATTACATGCCCAGCTATAAGGCCTTCCGAGTTAGGGCCAATTAAAACCAGAAACAATTATGCAAGATCAATAGGATCCAATACAATTCTAACTAGTTTAGTCTTGAAAATAATCAGCAACTGATGGAAACCCTAAGGTAGATCTAAACTTGAGCTCGCAAGCCTCCAAGCAATCTCCTTGTCTCCAAGTATGCAAACCACTAGCTCTGCTATTACAAACTATCAGATAACAATCTGATTTGCAAGATCTCACATGATCTTTTCCACAACTTTACTTCTTCGGTTCTCAGAACTTCCTATTTGATACTCCAGATCTGATGCCTAAATAACTACCCCTTAAATACTAATCATCAGCCACAAGTCAGATGGATGAAACCATTAACTCCTACAAACAAATATTAAATGTAATACAAGTCGGCTTATAAATTTCCTTACAAACATTTAATTCAACATGTCAGCCTATAACAATAGCTACCAACAATAAATGCACCAAATCGGCCCAACAAATCACACAGAACTCTAGTCAGTAAACCAGAACTACTGAGCACTAGAGAAACAACTGAGTAATAGTGAAACAACCAACCATGCTAAGCAACATCGAGCAACGCAAGCATTACCAAGCACCAGTTCCACCGAGCACTAGAGGTTCCACCGAGTTCCTTTAGTGACCGAGCTTCCTTCAATAACTGAGACCATCGGTTAAGGCTACAATCGAGTAACACCGACCAAATAACAAACCACTATGCAGATTCACCAAGGACCAAGAATGCCCCTGCATAAAAAATTCTAATAAGAACTGTATATTGGGAGGTGATTTTAATGCTATCATAGACCTATCTTAAAAAATTAGTGGCATAAGGAAGGAACCTGGGTCTTTAATTGATTTTAGAGTGGATAGACACCCAAAATATTTTGGATATAAATATGGAAACTTGGATGTTCCGCTAGAAGAATAGGAGATCCAATTTTAACCAAATTGCAGAGATTTTGGATAGATTCCTTTTTAGAGGAGACCTAACAAACTTTGGCTATAACTTCACATCCATGATTATACCCAATTCAGGGTCTGACCATTTCCTTGTTCAACTAATAATTACAAAAGAATTCAAACCTAGAAGATGTCCCTTGAAATTTGAGAAGATGTGGATGAGTCATGATAAACTATTTGAAATGATAGAACAGTGGTGGAAGGAAGTAAGTGTCATGTGATCAAAACTCTTTTATTTCACATCCAAACTAAAAATAATCAAAACTAATCTACTTCACTGTAATAAAGAATAGTTTGGAGATATCTTTGCAATTAAAGAATAAATAGAAAAAGGATATGGAAAATCTAAATAAAGTAGTAATTAAGAATAGAATGGATGAAGCAAGTTATCTTAACAAAAAAGAACTGCTACAAAATTATGAAGACATTCTTGCTAAAGAGGAAATATTTCAGTGGCAGATGTTAAGAGAAACATGGTTGGCTAAGGGAGACCAAAACACAAAACTCTTTCACAACATCACTAAATATAGGAACTGTATGCACCCTAAAATGGTCGCCTAGACTTTGGGCCTCCATTCAACAATTTATCAAATCCCTGAATCAATATTTTAAAAAATCAACATTTTATCAATTATATCAATTTCTTTGATCAAATCCTATTTTATCATTTTTTATTATTTTCCTTGGGCTAACCATTTTATCCCAAATCTTTATTTAATTAAAAGGAATATTTCTTCCCCTTTTATTAAATAAAAAGCCCCACTTTTCCTCTTATCCTAAGTTGCACAAATAAAGCATTATTCTTATTTTATAAAAAGGGAAAAAACACTTTTTGTCTCATATGGACACAAAAGTCAACTCTTATTTTCCCATTGGAGGATATTTGTGCACATGGATTGCTCCTCTTTCAAGCTCCACCCTTGATTAAATCTTTTGCTTCTTAATCTCCATGGTCCATTCTTTCCCACTTCCTATAAAAGAAGAGCTCTCTTCCTCATTTGCATATCCATCTTTTTATGCTAATGTTATGCTGCAGGTTTTCTAGGTCACTTTGGAGCTTTTGAAGATTTGGAGCATTCTTGGCTTTCATACTTTCATGCTATCATAGTTTCATTTCTTCAATTATCATGGCATTCATAGCTTCATATTAGCTTAGATTTCCTTTATGCTTTAGATTACTTCATCTAGCTTAATTAGGAAGGCTTGGTAATACTTGTACTTTCCTTTTCATAGCATAGCTTGTACTTTCATTTCCATAGACTAGCTTGCATCCTCATTCTTAGCTTACTTTCATTGCATTTCATTTGAATTCTTGGGGATATTGGCATTCTTGCCCTTGTCTTCATTTGAATCTCTCATTGTGTGGTTGACTAGCAAGGTCATTAGCTTAATAGCTCTAGCTGAGAGCAAATTTTAAATAATCTTGCAACTCCATACATAGAGAGCTCTAGGTCTATTTCTAAGGTTTCCTCTTCATGGATTCCCTTGGATATAATGACTTAGAGAAGTGCACATAATTTGAGTGTACAGGAACAATATTAATAGAATTACCAAGATAAGAAACTCCGAAGGAAACCTAGTAGAGGATCCAAATGAAATTTCAAAATAAGTAGTCAAATATTGTCAAAACATTATAACTAATTATGAGGGCTCAATCAAGTATACTAAAAAATATTCCTAAATTATTTTTAATATAACACTATATGAGACTTGTGAGAAAATTTATGAATGAAGAAATAGAAGGAGCTCTCAAACAACTCCACCCGAACAAAGCACCTAGCCCAGATAGTTTCCCAACATGTTTTTTTCCAAAAATGATGCTATTTTATGGGCAATGAAAAGGAAGAAGAATTATAGTGTGCAAGAAGGTTAGGAAGATTATTAAAATAAATTTACAACACTTTTATTACTTTATAATTCAAAAGAGAGAAAAATTAGAAAATCTAGACAAATATAGGCCTATATCTCTATGTAACATGGTCTACAAAGTAATGACTAAGGCTCTAAAAAATAGAATGAAAGAATGGATGCCCTTAATAATAGAAAAAGAGCATATGGGCTTTGTGCCTAGAAGATCCATCTATGATGGAGTAATTATAGCTCAAGAAGTAATTAACTCTGCTCAATAGGATTTAAAGCCAATTATACTCATTAAATTAGATATTAAAAAGGCTTATGACAAGGTATACCATAGGTTTCTATATAAATTCTTAAATGCATTCGAATATTCCAAACAATGTGTTATTCTAATATTTGAATGTATTTCTACTCCCAAGGTGTCTATCCTCCTAAATGGAACCCCTAAAGGATTCTTGGAGATATCAAGAGGTTTAAGACAAGGAGATAATATCTCCCTATTTATACTTATCATTATGGTAGAGGCACTAGGGAGATCAATAGAAAAGTCCCAAGAAGAAGGAAATATCAGAGGTATCAATATAACAAGCACGATTCCTTCAGTGAAACACTAATAATTTGTGCATGATACTATTTTATTTGGGGAAAGTAGAAAAAAGAAAGCAAGACATCTAAAATATACATTAAATTGGTATTCAAAGGCTTTATAAAAAGAAGCAAGTCAAGAAAATTCAGATATTTTCTTCTTTAATGGTGATAATATAATGGAAAGAGACATTAGCAATATATTAGGATATAGAGAAGGTGAGCTTCCAAGAAAATATCTAGGAGTACCATTGAATAGTGGAACATAATCTACCAAACTATGAGACTCTATTTTATCCAATCTATATAAAAAGCTACAATCATGGAAAGGAAGATGGTTGTTAATGGAAGGGAAAGTAACTATGATAAAATCAATATAATCAACAATGCCCTTATATTAGATGTCATGTCTCCCATTACCTTCAAGAGTGAGGACCAAACTAAACAAAAGGTTAAGAACCTTCTATTGGGAAGGAACTATTGATAAAAAGAAGATAGCATTAATTACATGGGATAAAATATGTAAAGCAAAATTAGAGGGAGGCATGGGGATAAGAAACCAAGGGAGACAAAACAAAGCCTTAGGAGCTAAACTAATATGGAAGATGTTTAAAGAACCCAACCTTAAGTGGAAAATGTTATTAAGTTCCAAATATCTAAACATAAATGATCTAATTATTTTGTATAGAACAACCTCCCCTCCAAAGGGATCCAGAATCTAAATTTTCTTAATGGACTATAAAAGCATTATAGTGGAACCATTAACATGGGACATCATAGATGGAAACAAGCCCTCTTTTGGGACTATTCTGGGGGGGTATCAATGAATTAGTACCCTCTTAATAAATAATGGATTGAAAGAAGCTCTAGAAAATTATTGAGGGAAGTATGTCAAGGATCCCATAGAAATTAAGAACAATGATTTAGAGTTAGGATGGAATTAGCAGTCTCTTGATAACCTAGAATTGCCAAAGAATAAAATCAATACTCTAAAGGATATCTTTCAAAATAGAAATATAACTCCAAGAATAAGGGAGGACAGATTCATCTGGAATGAGGTTAAATTACGGGAACATAACATGAAGGAAGGGTATGAATATCTGAATAGAAAACAAAAACTCCCTAATACAAACTTACCATCAACTTGTGCTGGGACATAGTCTATTTACCCAAGGCAGGGATGTTTTTATGGGTGGATATAGAGGGAAATATCTTGGCAATGGACTGGTTTAGAAAAGTTGGACACAAAGGCCTGAATAGATGTCCATTATGTGAATAAGAGGAAGAAAATCTAGATCAGTTGCTCCTAAATTGCAAATATACTAATCAATGTTGGAAATGGTTGTTGAATAAACTTGATTGGTTTATTGCATTACCTAAGGAAGTATTATAGGAATTACTACCCCTTCTTCAGAGTTGGTCCACTCATTTCGAACACAACTTATATGGAATTCTATGGATTAATACATCATATATTCTACTATGGGAGGTGTAGAAAGAAAGAAGTAGATGAATTTTCAAAGGGAAAAAAGTGAATTGGGAAAACCTCACAAATAAAAAAGAAGCCTTAATAATAGAAGTTACAAATAGCAGATTGGTAAAAAAGCATAAAAAAGAACAGACCTTTAAAATCAAGGATTGGAGAATAAGAGAAAAGTGGAATGGCTTGAAAATCCCCCCTATATAGGAATTAGTGGCCCTGCATTAAAATAAAAGAAGAATGATTTTAAATGGGCGCCCCCACCAATAGGGTGGTATAAGTTGAATTTTGGAAGAGCATCAAGAGGAAACCCTAGGGAGGCTAGGATAGGTTGTGTTATTCATCATTGGATGACATAGTTGTGTCAAGCCTAGAAGGGCCTATAGGATAGGAAAAAAATAATATAGTAGAAATCACTATTCTAATAGAGGGACTCCTTTTGAGTAAGGATCTAAAAATAAAAATAGAAACTAGAAATTAGAGGAGATTTTGCATGGTAGTATCCTAAAAAGTTAGAACACGTGATTGGATGCTTAATTAGGACATATTAGACCCATTTTGTTGATTTTGAGATCTGAATGTTTGTTGTGCTTGATCCTAGCAAGTTGATTTCCCTCTCCTTTTCACTCTCCTCAAGCTCTAGTTTGAATTTGATCCTATTTCCCCATGTACATGTCACCAATGACAATGTGTCACTAGGTTTTGGGCCCTAAATTTAACCCAAGGCCCAATGCGAGGGTTTTCTCTGGGTATTTCCTTCTGTGGTTAGCATGGATCAAATTTTGAGTCCTGAAATGATGGAGCTAGTATAAGAACCCCTTATCACTCCTCATTTTGATATACATTCATGATCTAAAAATTTGGTAATCAAGCTATCAATATTTTAAGAAAGAAAGAACAATTGGATTCAAGATTTTAAGGCAAGCATCCAAGACCAAGATCTCCATGTCTCCAATTCTTAAAGATCATTCAAGTCAAAGGAAATATTTCCATAAAGAAGGATCCTTTAATTTTTCAACCCACGCTACATAAAATTGAAATGGGTCAATACTGTATGTGCACTAAGTTCCTACTAAAACCATGCTATTGTATAGCTTAAGGAAAATAATGTTGAAAGTTAAATGCTTGGAATGGAAATAATTTAAATGCTTGAAATAATCCAAATGATATAACTATACTTAAGAAAACAATTACAAAAAATTTCAGGGAATGCAGATAAGGAACTACTCTGCCTACTTTGGTTGTAGGACCAATCACAGGAATTTACTTCCAGTGGCTGTAGGAACAAACAAAATCCAAATTTTTAAATAAAAGTTAAAGGAAACTAATGTTGAAATCTAAAGGGATTACTCACCAAGTGGGCCCCCTTGGATGAGTATATCTAGATCTCAATTACACATTATGAACACAAAACTTCATTGCTTTATTTATTCATCAAAAAGTACTTGATTACAAAGCATAGCTAAAACTTAAGTGAAATTGTATTGAAAACTAGAAAATTCTATTACATGGAAACTTTTGTTTATATGGCTAACCTCCAAAGAAGTAAAACACTTTATTTACAACAAAACCTACCAACTAACTAACCACTAACACATTAACACCCAAAGGAATATGCAGATTAGAATTATTGTAGAGCTATAAATGGGGAGGAAAACCATCCACCAAATGAGGAACAACTAATTGTTCAATTACATAAGGAGAAAACATGGCTTCCACTACTTCCTAGATTGATTCCATATTAATAGTGACCATTTGACTAGCTCCACATGAGTTGCAACTAGTTTTCCATTAGAGTGCTTGAATTTCTTTGAATTTGTCTCCAAAGGCATGACCTACTTTGAGTGCCATTTGTTGATTGTTGCTTCATTTATCATCCTACATCATAACATTAATAGGTACAAAGGATATGCAACACACATATTCATTCATTTTTAGAGTAACCATTTTTTGAACCATAATTTAGGATTAATATATATCTATTGCATATATAACTATGGAAAAGTGTCTATCACCCATCAGTGGTTTTTAAAGTATAAGTATAAGTTAATAATGCCAAGTTCACAAACCTAACTAAAAATACATAGAACCTAAACCCAAGACATTAATCAAGACATAAACCATGACCATAAAAAAGGTAGTATAGTAAAATAACATAAAAAATGATCCAATACGTGAGCTCATCACCTACCCTTTTTCTAGTAAAGAATCTAACCAATGAAAGAAGCAATGGAGGCACAACAATCTTCATGCAAACAACAAATCCACTCTAGCGAAATCACAATAGTCAACCACCAAAATCTTCCTCACAAAACACAGGATCAAATTCCCCAAGGAATACATAGATGTTCACGCACAACTTCTCTCAAAATGCTTATATCAATCCAACAACCAACTCGCAAAAATCTCTCTGTAATTTCCAAATTTCCTATCTTTCTTCTCTAGCAAAAACTATATGCAAATCATAAAATTTCCATGTTAATTACCCTTGGAGGGAGTTGTATGAGAAAACAACTGCTTACCACTCAAAATAATATACACTAATCATTTATTAGAGAAATATGAAAACTTATTTCTCATAACCTATTTACCATACTTTATAATGTAACCATATAACATTATTATTTATTTACATAATAATTAATTAAATACCATTAAAGGTGCACCCAAATAATTAAAAAATATAAAATATTATAATGTCATACTTACAATAATATATTGCATATTAGACAACAAAGATATATACACTAGTGTCTATATATACATACATACATACATACATATTTGTGTGTGTGTGCGTGTGCACATATATACTAATAAAACATACATAATTCTAATTAATAGTAAAGAACCAATTGATAGAAATAATTAATAATAGAACATTAGTACCTTAGTCATATATCGTCATAGGTATACATAAACATAAATATCCTATTTTATTCAATCATTATAAATATCCTATTTTATTTAATCATTATAAATATTATTAATCAATTAGTAATCACATCAAAATATTCCAATATCCAAATAATCAATCGAAACCAAACCAAAATGCCAAGATCCTTAAAACACAGGGGATACTTCCAAAACCATATCAAGGATCCTTGAAAAGCCACATAGTAAGATCAAATATGTGTTGGAAACTACAATTGAAGCAATTGTTGTATTGTCATTGATGTCAAACCTTAACTGGTAAGACAATTGCTATCTATGAAAGTACTATATCTATTGATTGATGAAAAGGATTAGGGCAAGGGAGATAACAATAGAACCTAGGGAAAGATTGAGTTATTTGATATTTCAATGAGTACTTGATTATTTGGCACATTGATAAGACAATGTATTGTTTATCTAAGTAAGAAGAAAGACTGAAGAAGTAGGCTTAACTAAGAAAAAGTGAAGAAATCTAGTTTAAGCTGAGTGATGTTAGTGTCGACCAAGTGATAGTATATGCCAAGTAAATTTAGTGTTCACCGAACATCAGTTTATGCCAAGCGACAATAAATTACTGAGCAAGACAATGTTATCTGAGGAAGACAATTTGTAGAGATGACCGAGTTACGTAGTGATGACCAAGGAGATGAACACAATATTGACCGAGTGTCAGTAATTTACATTTGGAGGAAGAATTCAGATTTCCAGCCGACATAGTTGAATTTTTGGGTTATGTAAATCATGTTGACTTTATTAATTGATTGTATGGAGAATTTAATGCATGGTAAATCATTTTATTATGGATTCAATGAGGAGATTGAAGACGTTTCTAGAAGGAAGGATGAAGAACTTAAATTATGGAAGGATTCGATGAATTTGACCTAACCTAAGATCTATGAAGGAGATTAAATGACAAAAGAAGGATTTACCTATCTGAAGAGGTATAAAGGAAAACCTAAGTGTGAGGTTACAAAGTATGCTGGAGTTGTTGATGTTATTGACTGATAAGTCTAAGCAGAAGGCTGAAGGTGAAGGAGTTGATCAGAGTTGTGATTGCTTGAAGTGAATTCTGAGCAGGTCAGAGATGGAGATGGAAATGGAACTTAGTCAATAAATCAACATATATGTGCAAATTGGATCTCTTACTTGCAAAGTGAGTTGTATGTTTTTCAAATCATATACTACTACTATTTTCTAACCATTGTATCAGTCTAAATCCTTTAATCAAGGTTGACCTAACAATCATTGTTTAAATCCTTTAATCAAGGTGGCATTCCAATGGAATGTACTTAAATCCTTTAACTAGGTCACTTTTGATAGAGTGTTTAAATCCTTTAACAGGGTCACACCTAACAGTGTGTTTGTAAACCTTTAACAAGGTTGGATTTTCACAGAGCTCACTTTAGAAGAGTGAAAATATCAGTAACATGTTACAAAGTGGTTTTTCCCAAATTGGGTTTCCACTATAAATCCTGGTGTTATACTTGTGTGAATGTTTTGATGTGTATGTTTCCATATTCTGCAAGATAAATACTTTTGGATAGTAGACTGCATGTTATATGTTTCTGGTATATATTCTTTAGAGACTAAGTTGTGTTGGTGATTAGATCTGAGATTGTTGAAGTGTTTAAAAGTTCAATTGGTACATCTGGACTTGAGAACAACTAATTCACCCCCCCTCTCTGTTGTTCTAAATAATATTAACAATTGGTATTAGACTTGTTGGTGCTTATAGAGAACAAGTTTAAAGGTACTTGAAGCAAATGATCAAGATGTATAAAAAGGAGGTACCGAAGTTGAACAAGGATAACTTCCTTGCATGGCAGAGTATGATGGAACTGCATCTAGCTAGTATTGGAGATTCGATGAAATACTATGTTGAACATGACTATGTTATACCTGCTACACCTTTGACTACCAAGGAGATGAAAGCAAAACAAGAGCACAATCAAGAAATGTTGGAGATTGCATCTGCCTTAAGCTATCCTGAATTTGAAGACATCGAGGATTGCACTACTACAAAGAAAATGTGGGATAGTCTTGCAACTATCTATGGTGGTGATACAAATGTACTAAGGACAAAATTTGAAGGCTTGAGAGGTAAGTTTGATGAAATGAAAATGAAAGAAAGTGAGAATATTGCTCAGTATTGTGGTAGAATCAAGGAGATAGTGAATGTTATTAGAGGAGCTAATGGAATCATTAATGATGAGACTGTTATTGGAAAGGTATTGAGAACTTTTCTTCCTATCTATGCTATCAAAATTTTAGTAATTCAAGAATCAAGATGTAACCCTGGTAATGTTCTAACTCTGGAAAGTCTTGTTGGTAAGAAAACTGCTTTTGAACTTTCTAACTATGATAACTACATTGTTCCTAATGTTGAATCTGCATTCAAGTCACAAATGGTTTTGCATAAATCTAAGAGAGAAAAAGAAAAATGTGTGAAAAGTGAAAGTGACAGTGACATTTTTGATGAGGAACTAGATGATCTTGAGGCACTCATGGCTAGAAGATTGAAGAGAGGAAAATGAAAATATAAAGGTAAACTTCCTATAATCTATTTTTCATGTAACAAAGTTGGCCATATTGCTGCAAGATGTCTTGACAGGAATGACAAAGATGAGGAAAGAGAAAGAAATTACAAGGATAAGAGAGATAATAGAGATCATCAAAGGTACAGAGATTACAAGGATAAAGGTAAGAAATCCTGTTATATTGCAGAAAAGGGAACTGATAGTGACAGTAATGATTTTGATATTGAAGTAGTTTATGTTGCTATGAAAGATGATTCTGATGAAGATGAGAAAACTACACTTATTTCTTATGTGAGTAAAGGTGATAAATGGATTATTGATAGTGGTTGCTCACATCACATGACTGGTGATAAAAGTAAATTTGAAACCCTAGATCATTACAAAGGTAGAAGTGTTAAGTTTGGTAATGATGCACCATGTCTTGTGAGGGGTAAAGGATCAATTAAGTTAACTGATAAGATCAGATGTAAAAATTACTATTGGGTTGAAGGTCTTAACTATAATTTGATGAGTGTTGCACATCTTAATAGCATTGGTTACCAAGTGGAGTTTCATCACAGAAAGGCTAAAATATTTGATGCTACTGGTGAACTAATTAGAAGTGGAGAGTAGACTAGAGGTAATTTGTTCTATCTAGATCTATCTGAAGAGACATGTTTGTTTGTACAATTTGATGATGTATGGTTATGGAATAAGAGGCTATGTAATGTTAACTTTGAAAATCTGGTAAATATTAGTAAAAAGAAGAAAGTTAAAGGTTTTTGGAGATTGAGGAAACCTGATAAAGTGATGTGTAAACAGTGTCAGCTGGGTAAAATGACAAAGTCTAGTTTTAAGAGAAAGACATTTACTTCTTAGAATACTTTGGATTTGGTTCATACTGACCTTTGTGGACCTATGGGTGTACAAAGTTATTGTGGTGCTAAGTACTTTATTCTATTTTTTGATGACTACACTAGGATTATGACTGTAATGTTTTTGAAAGAAAAATCTAATGCATTTTAGTTGTTTAAGTGGTATTTGGAAAAGGTTGAAAAAGAAACTGGTAGAAGCCTGAAATATCTGAGATCTGATTGAGGTGGAGAGTTTATATCAAATGAGTTCAATCTATTCTACAATGATAGAGGAATCAAGAGATAGATGTCTGCACCTAGAACATCTCCACATAATGGTATAGCTAAGAGGAGAAATAAATCTATTATGGATTGTGCAAGGACACTAATAATTGAGAAGAATATTATACAAAAATACTGGAGAGAAGCTATAAGTACAACTGTTTATACCTTAACCTAGGTACAAATCAAGAAAGGTACAAATCTTACACCTTATGAATTATGGCATGGATATGCACCTAATGTGAAATACTTTAAATCTTTGGGAGTAAATGCTATATACTGAAAGATAATAGAAATGGAAAGTTTGATACAAAAAGTGATGAAGGCATATTCCTAGGTTATTCCACTAAGAGTAAAGCTTATAAGTGTCTAAATTCTAACACTAAAAAAATTGTGGAAAGCGCAAATGTGAGAGTTGATGAATATGTAGAGAAAAATGAACAAGAAGGCAAAAGAGAACTTGAAGACTATAGATCTTTTGTCTATATGGAAGAAGGAGAGGCAAGTAACACACTTGCATCAGATGCAAAGTCATGGCTAAGCAATGCTGAGCATCAGGAGGATGCTACCGAGCATTAGGAGGATGCAACCAAGCAATCATAAGCAAAATTTGATAATTTTCATGATGAACTTGAAGATCAAGGAGAAAAGAAATCTAAACCTACATTGGCATAGTATGTGAGAAGACATCATAAGCCTGAGAAAATCATTGGAGATAAGGAATCTGGAGTCTTGACCAAAAGTAAGTTGAAAGACCCTACATGTTTATTATGTGATTTTGAGCCTAAAAAAATAAGAGATGCTTTACAGAATGAAGAATGGATTCAAGCTATGAATGAAGAAATAGATCAAATAGAAAAGAATGATACCTGGACTTTGGTGCCAAGATCAAAAAATAAGAATTTTATTGAAACAAAATGGGTATTCAAAAACAAGATTAATGAACATGGACAAGTCACAAGGAACAAGGCAAGATTGGTATGCAAGGGTTATGCACAAGAAGAAGGAATAAACTATGGGGAAACATTTGCCCCTGTAGAAAGATTAGGAGTGAGAACTCTACTTGCATTTGTTGCTTACAGATATTTCAAGGTTTATCAAATGGATATTAAGTCTTCATTTTTGAATGGTATATTAGAAGAAGAAGTATACATTGAACAACCTAAAGGATTTGTCAATCCAAACAAGAAAAATATGGTATGAAAATTAAACAAGGAGTTGTATGGACTGAAGCAAGCCCCCAAAGCATGGTATGATATGATGCACAATTATTTGATAAAGATTGGATTTACAAGGACAAATGACAATAACAATCTGTACATGAAAGCTGAAGAAGGTAAAGGGATTTTGTTAGCTGAAATTTTTGTAGATGATATCATATTTATAGGACAAGATGCCCTATGTCAAAAATTTTCAAATGAGATGCAAACTAAGTTTGAGATGTCTATGTTTGGTGAGATAAAATTCTTTGTTGGTTTACAAGTCTATTAGATGGAAAAAGGTATCTTTATCACACAATATAAATATGTCAAAGAGACACTGAAAACTTTTGGAATGGAGGATTCAAGGAAAATAAGTACTCCTATGGCTACTAGATAGAAACTATCTAAAACTGATGATACTACAGAAGTGAATCAAACCCTATATAGATCCATGATTGGAAAGCTACAATATATTGTCCACAACAGACCAGATATAGCCCTACCAATTGGGATTGTGGCAAGATTCTCTGCCAATCCTAAGGAAAATCATATGATGGTTGTGAAGAGAATATTGAGATATCTAAAAGGGATAGAAGAGTATGGATTGTGCTACAAGAAGAATGAAAATTTTGAAGTGAGAGTCTACACTAATGCAGATTGGGCAGGAAATATTGATGACAGGAAAAGTACAAGTGGTGGAGCTTTCTTTCTAGGATAGAGATTAGTCTCTTGGACAAGCAAGAAACAAAATTTCATTTCCCAATCTATAGCAAAAGCTGAGTATGTAGCAACTGCAGTGAACTATTCAAATCTGGTATGGATCAAGCAATTGTTGAAAGGTATGAAAGAGGAGATCACTAAACTGGTTGTTATATTTTGTGATAACATAAGTGCTATCAAAATTTCAAAGAATCCAGTGAAGTACACAAAAACCAAACACATTTCTATCAAGTATCATTACTTGAGGGAATTGGTACAAGATAAAGAAGTAAGAATGGAATATGTGAATACAAAGGAATAACTAGCAGACATATTCAAAAAAGCTTTACCTAAGGATGCTCATGAATATCTTAGAGGTAAATTAGGGGTGGTTCCCCTAACTAAGGATGCCTAGTCAAGCTATGAGCACTACATCAAATGTGCTACACAAAGTATCTAACAAATTGATGCAGGAAAGGTCACACTTTAGGAGTTGCCTAGAGTTGTGAAAAGAACAACAAAGCTAAAAATTAGTCATAAGAAAGATGATAGAGGAAGAAATACTGATACTAAACTGACAAGATGACATCTACATATGAAAGATGTAAGTTCTAGATACTTCTTTGGCATTATTGTTAAAGAGGGAGATATTTCAGATGAAAACACATCAAAGAGGAAGAGATTCAGAGAATCAGAGGGAGAGAGATACATAAAAGATTCAGAGGGAGTAACTATGTGAATGGTCAAGCAAGGCTAAGTTGTTGTGAATCAGAATGAAGCTAAGGATATTATAAATATTTCTAATGCATTGACAAAGTTTTGGATTGGTTGGTAAATCATGTGTTATTCATGTGGTGTTGCCATAAATGCCAAAGACGGAGATTGTTGGAAACTGCAATTGAAGCAATTGTTGTATTGTCATTGATGTCAAACCTTAACTAGTAAGACAATTGCTATCTATGAAAGTACTATATATACTGATTGATGAAAAGGATTAGGGCAAGGGAGATAACAATAGAACCTAGGGGAAGGTTGAGTTATTTGATACTTCAATGAGTACTTGATTATTTGGCACATTGATAAGATAATTTATTGTTTATCTAAGTAAGAAGAAAGACTAAAGAAATCTAGTTTAAGCTGAGTGATGTTAGTGTCGACCGAGTGATAGTATATGCCGAGTAAATTTAGTGTTGACCAAACATCAATTTATGCCAAGCGACAGGAAATTACTGAGCAAGACAGTGTTTGCCAAGGAAGATAGTGCTAGCCAAGGAAGACAATTTGTAGAGATGATCAAGTTACGCAGTGATGACCGAGGAGATGAACACAATATTGACCGAGTGTCAATAATTTACATTTGGAGGAAGAATTTAGATTTCTAGCTGACATAGTTGAATTCTTGGGTTATGTAAATCATGTTGACTTTATTAATTGATTGTATGGAGAATTTAATGTATGGTAAATTATTTTGTTATAGATTCAATGAGGAGATTGAAGATGTTTCAAGTGTTGGCTCTTGGTTTAGCAAGATTTTAACAACCTTGGAAATGTAGAGATGCACATATGGGGTAGCTTACTTCCCACAATTAGAACATTCATACAAGAACAAGGACCAATGAACAAAGCACAAAGGCTTTCTACACTTTGAACTCTACAGAATTTAGGCGGGTGTACCTAGGATTAGGATCACTTAATTTTCCCTTTTCAACTAATCCTCACAAAGTAGATATGTGCCCATAATACTTCTTATTATCTGTGACATAAAGGGACAGGGTGTGAAGCTAAACACACTACCAAGTTACTCACAAACAAAGCAGGGGCTTTTGCTATTAAGTCCACAACTACTGACTTGGAGATTTAGAATTTGATTTGTTTTAGGGGTAGAATTGATAGACAAGAATAAACATCTATTAGACAAAGTGTCTGTGATCAGTCCCTTATCCATTGGGCATATTCAGAAAAATTCCTCACTGTATTGTTGATTCATATCATTCACCTTGCAAATGAAAATCAGATTAAGAACCTCACTACTTACAAATATCCTCCTTAACAACTTGCAATTCTGCCAAGTTACATCAAGCATTTACTTAACTCTTTGAGTTGACATCAAAACATACCAAGACATACAGAATTATGTCTGCAGTTATTGATCTTGAGGTCATCAACTCACAAGACAATAGGAAATTACAAACCATTAAACATGAGACAAGATTCAAATAAATCCTTGAAATCCTTGTATAAGTTGCCATAAATTGATACAAGAGTGATTCATTGAGCATAGAATATTCCACAAAATAAATAAGAAAGTTGTAGATTCATTAAGATCTTTGTGAAATAGAGAGGTTACAGACCTCTTCTACCGATTCTTGATTGAAAAACAATAGACATGTGTTTCCTGTTTAAGTTTTACAACCAAGTCCTTTCTTAACCCTAAAAGAGATCTTCTAAATGATCTTGGGAATCCTTTTATAGGAAAAAGGACTACAACAATATTTGGTTCATTTAGGGAAACATTGTCACTTCAACAACATGAAATCATGAAACAATTTATTACAGAAGTGACAAGGAAGAAACCCTAAATAAATTAGAAAATATCAGAGACAAATATGATATCTTTTACATTGTGGAGACCCTAGCAGTCAAACTACAAGTTAGGGCATGATTATTTTTATCCCTACAACAAGAACATCATCACAAATATCTTATCTGCGACTGCGCACCAAGGACATCAAAGCTTTGACAATTTGGACCAAACATAATTGCTACATCAAGAAATCTTCTTACAAAATATCAGATTCAAGGCGGCAAGCAAATTTGATCATATTCGGCCCATCCACCAT